>CM053785.1:924743578-925343578 GCA_028749045.1 Cupressus sempervirens | reverse complement strand
ACTCTTAAACTTTCATTGTTACTTTTTTGGGTTAGTATTTTGGCACACCTTGGGATACCTACAAATGTAGAAAATGAGTTATTTTGTTGGTGATTCATAATTATAAAGAATTAGAGGGTTTGATTATGAGGGAAGGTTGTAATTGAATCTCAAGCACTCAAAAAAACAAAATCAGGTCAAAATGTTTCACTGTTTCAAATTTATTGTAGTTTTAAGTTGCTCGAAGACCTCCTAAAAACCCTTTGGAGTTAGATGTAAGGTATTAAATGGCTTGGTATGGCCTCCAAAAATGGGGAACAATTATAGACATACATAAGGCCATAGAGATCCCAAAGAGCTTTTCAAAAAATGTCAATGGTTTGTCAATCGAAGTCTTGAATCAAATGTTATGCTTTCCAAAAGTTGGACTACTTTTTATGGAACCTTTTGATTTTTGCACCAACTTCTAATTTGAATTCTAGAACCTCTATTTTGGCACCAACCACCAAATGTCAAAATGTATATTCTATTCTTAGCCCTAAACCTAAGATATAGGTTATTTAAGGCCCATCCTTGAGGTGAAAAGACAATTTTTTGTTGGGGTTTGGGAGAAGAACTGTGAGAAGTGTTTTTTTTTCTCTAAAATCTAATAATATTGCAACCCACATGAAATGTAGTTTGTTCTATTTAGAATGTAATGCAGTAGGTTTTTATTTTAGATAAAAGTAATTTCCCTTTTCTACAGTGTTCATTTTAATCGGGCACGTTAAGCCCTCATCAATCAAAAGTCTACAATTAGATATAAATTAAAGTTCGAATTGACAATTTGAATCTTCATATTTATTTTCTATATTTATAAGTTCACATACATTATTAGAAAGATTTTACATTTTATAATTTAATAATATTAATTAAAATATATATTTAATATAGGTAAATAATGTGGTATATATAAACCCTCAATAGCAAAGAAGTGAGTTGATCTTTAGAAAGAATTAAGACGAAAAATACTTTAAGAGACTTGATGGTGACTTCAAACTATTATTGCCAATTTTCATCAATAATAGTTAATTTGATATTTATATAAAATAATAATAATAGTAGATCACATAAAGTAATTAGTTTAAAGTTGGAGTGATATTTTTATTATTAAAATCTAATAAGAAGGAAAAACATAATTTAATATAGACTTATTAATTAGTTTTTAATATTTTATAGTAACTTTAAAATCAATAAATTATTCTACAATCCCTAAAAATATATGTTATAATACTTTTAAGAAAACATCAACACAATATCACCTTTGGCAAGATGGATTGATAATATGAAATACTTATTGAAATATATATTTGTAATTCATGTGTGATTGGCTATTAGTACATGTGGTTCATTTCTGAGGGCTTTTTATGATCGGTCATTGAGGAGAGGGAAAGGTAGCGGTTGGCGTGGCGGTAAAACAAACATAAGCAACAATTGACTTGTTTCCCCTATAATACATTGACTAAGACTCGCAATTTTTTTGGTAAGATTATGAATAGGAGATGCAAACCTCATATTCAAATACGAGGTAACCCCATGTACCATAAGCCGTCTATTCTCGATAGTCTAAATTTTGTAACATCACCATTATAAAAAACCATTTCTATTCCATTCAATCAATTTTGTAAAAAATAATAATTTATTCACCTCTCCCACACCCTTTTTAAAATTATTCACCCTAGATTTCAACTCAAAACATACTAGATTACAAGCTTACCAATGTGTTGTGGGGTCATCCCCTCTCCCATACTCTCCCTAAAATTTAGACTAATAAATGATATAACATACCATCACCATCGAAATCATTAGGATTTAGATCTCTTTTCCCATCACACTAGTGAAACCTGGCGCTATCAGCATCACAAGTAAAGAAGTTAGGCAAGGCTTCAATTTTTATATTCCTAAGGTCAACATTGAACAGTGGGAACATTGTAGCGAGTGCTAGATTTTAATGAGGTTGGGGCCGCCCCAAGTATTGTTGAGCGTAGCTCACCTTGCGTTGACTACCATTTCCATATCTTTCACACACACAAGTTAATCTAAATACTTTCTCACAATGAGTCGAACAACTAAAACTACCCAAAATCAGGCTCAATTAGGGCTGCTAAGGCTAATTAGTGTATCTACACTTCTTAATTTATACGCTGAAATTTGTCAATTTTTTTGGCGAAAAAGTTTTCCTTTCGGTTTTCAGAAGTCCTTTGTAGAACTCGTAAAGTGCGGGATAGTCTAAAAGTGTCATTTTGAATCATTCGCCCAATACTCGCCACTAAGACCTCTAAAGTAAAAAAATGCGAACAGCCATTAGTATTCATGGTGATTTGTTCGACGACATTGCATACATAAATGACAACTGACTTATTTCCCCTAATCTCAATTCTACTGTCTGAGTTAACGAGAATCCTGAGATCATCAAAGAGTTATAAAAGACCATTTTTAATCTCCGTGAATTGAATTGAATGCACACAACTCCCGGCGACGGTGGTTGCCGGTGCGAGCTTTTCTTCCTCGCTCTCTTACCGACACTATGCAACGTCGAAATCCCTATTTATTTCAACCGCCCAGACTTCCAACTGCCCAGGAAATACACAATCACATTAATTGCGACCCACGATATATTCATTCTGAACCACAATTTGGTACTTACCCATTTTTGTTTCTTCCCTTCTTTCTCAGCTTGTGCGAACATTGGACAGCAGCGATCGGGATATATACACTACACAGTGGTTGCGCGTGCATGAATTGGTACAGATCTAGACACATAGACATTGTGTATATGCATGGCACCTTCTAGCGACAAGCCGCAGATACTGCAGCAGCTGATGTATGAAACGGCGGCGCCGGCGGAGGTGAAATTGTCGGAGCTCCGGCGGGTGATGAACAAAGCCAACGATGATCCGCTGAGAATTGTCGGCGTCGGCGCCGGCGCCTGGGGCAGTGTTTTTCTCGCCATGCTTCAGGAGGCTTACGGCCACGCCGCCATGCGAGACAAGGTCTTCTTCTTCTTCTCTTCCTTCTTTTCGTCTTCTGTTATAATGCATTCTGTGGATTTGAATGAACTGTTAGGCATTTGTTTGCATTTTGTTTGTTTAGATTTATGTTGTAGTTTTTTTGATCTTTCCGAGACTGGATTTTTCAAATTTGGATCTTCTGAATTTCTTTGCTGTTACAGTTTCTAAATTTGTTTGTTTGTGTAAAATTAATGTAAAAAAATCTTATACATTCTAATTCAGAAATTATAGCAGCATTCTTATGAAAAATTGTTTCTATCATAGAGTCTGAATGCATATTAAAAAAATTGTTGGTTTCAATGTTTCTATCGTAGAGTCTGAATGCGAATAGAACATTTGTTTCTTAGGGAATTTGGTGAAAATTTCTGCCAGTCGTGGAAGCCATTATTACTCTATTTTTCCCAGTAAATTGATGGAAATGGAGCAGAGGATTTATATTTCTTGATTGCAACTTCCTCTCTGGTGTTCGTTTATTATCTGTGGGCCATGAATCTTATGCCATATGCCTATGTAGTCCTTTGTACCGTGCTCATCAAAGAGGTTCGCAGTGAGACAAAACCTTAACGATTAATGATCCACTGAAATGATATTTATTGGGAAGCTGTTCTAAATTTTAATTTGAAAATATTGTACACATTTCTAATTGTCTTACAGCTTATGCTTGGAAATGGCGTACTGTTGGATTTCTATACTTTTGTAGGAGTTAATAATTTTATGTTTTGTACCTAGGAGTAAATAATTTTAGCATTTAGATATTTACAATAAATGTCAAATGATTCATTATATGCATAGAGGTCAAAAATAAGATATTTGTACTCTTTTTGTGACTTTTTTTTGTGAATTGTAATTTTAGTATAGGGGAGAGGACTCACTTGTTGTGCACCCTAACTTCGCGCTTCTCAAAATCTTATGTGGAAATTTCAAATCACTTTCATTTTTGATAGTAGCTTACTTGGCAAGTCCCCTGCTTATAACTAAGGTTTCAGAGCCACATCATCAAATATGATGCCACATCAGCATGCTTTTTGTCAAAGTGTCCAAAACAGCCCAAAAAAAGTGAGAGCAATCATAATGCATTGGAGACCCCATAGTTGTGCAGCTGATGCGGCATCACACTATTGGTTGTTTTTTGAGAAAATGGACACTTTTTATTCACTTATGGGTAATTATCATTAACAAGAACAACTTTAAAGTCACATCTATTGGTACAATCTTGTCAAAAATGGTCGCTGTTAAATCAACAAGTGTGGGTATTAAGTTAACAATTACTGTCACAACTATTGGTACGCGCTCAAGTACTGGGTCCTCTCCCCTATTATTTATTAATAGAAAAGGTCTATTCATCAAAATAGGATATTTGTACCTAGATATAATGATGTTAAGTGTTGGAGATTAGTACTTAGAAATTATTACTAATGAAACATTGTCAAATGAATTTTACTTCGAAGCACTACAACCACAAAAAGCAATTGCTTAATTGCAATAAATATTCTTAGAATAATTGCTTTATATACTACTTGTGCACACAAATGCACTATCATTTCAATGGGCATAATAAAGTTACATGTCTTCAATTAAATACTCAAATTTAAATTGTTAGATATGCAATTATTATAGTGAAATATTTAGTGGGGATATTTACTTATTATGTACTTTTTCGTAATAATTGGAGGTTAAGATGTATAAGAGTGCATCAATTATTGGTATTTTCAATCATCAACTCATTTTCTATAATTCGATTTTTTTTTCGAGAGTTTTGAATAGTTTGTGTTAGTATTAACCATGTTGTCCAATATTGTATTGACTACACAATTTTTTTTTTGTATAAAATGATATGATAAGTATTTCTTATAATTTTAAGTGACACCAAAATCACAATTTGTTAGCTACTTGAAATTTACTAAATTTTGTTATTTAAAATTAAAAATAAAATAAAAATTAAAAATAAAATAAAATTACATGTTATTTTTTCAAAAAGATATCTTATTTCTAATGTAAAAATAATTTTAGTGTACCTCTTAACATTAGAAACATTCATAAATACCAAAAGCCCTTTGACAAAAGAACTCTTTTAATGTTAAAAGACAATAGAATTTGTTGTCTCATCGATTATCTTTCCTATATCTAGATGCTAAAAGTCCCCTATCCTACTCTTTTCTTACAAATTCCTAAAGTAAAGATACTATATGCCATGCTTACCAACCAATCAAACTATTTCATTTGCGATGCAACTATACACCCTTTGACCAAAAATCAAAAAATCGAAGACCAAAAATCATAAAAATGAAAACACAATAGATTTTTCTGAAATTTTAACATTTGTTCTTTATGGTCTCCATATTTTGTAATCGAAAACAACAAAATAAGACATTTGTATTTCGGTCATGGTTATCCAATACAAAAATCCACTTGTCATTTGCTCGAACTATTGATGGCCTTTCTAATATAGGGCGGTCAATCGGTGCATGAGCCATCAGTGAAATACCACTCTAGAAAAGCCAAAAGTCTAACCTAGCAATTGAACCTACTGTCCAAGGGACAGTCTCAAGTAGTCAATTTCTATGGGGCGTAGGCCTTCCAAAAGGTAATGGGGGCAAGATGTCCAAAGGATTCAATCTAGAGAATTTTTTTTTTTGACTTTTGACGAGTTTTTTAGGAAGGATACCAGCACCTTTGGCTTTTAATGTGTTCAGCCTAGTGGTGGAGAATTTGTAATCTTGAAAGAGAGGTCACAGGTTCAAATCCCATTGGAGATAGGGTATATATGTCTCGTTTGTAGTGCAGTTGGTATCTCTCGCAATGGAGTACAACCCAATTTCCCATACTTTAACCCATGGACTTCCATTTGGACAGGTGTCGGTTAAAATCTGGCGGCGGGCGGGTAAGACAGTGGAGAAGTCGGCAGCGGAGAGACTGTTCGAGGTGATAAACTCCCGAGAAGAGGTGCTGCGTCGGCTGATTGGGCAGTGCGCGTATCTGAAATACGTGGAGGCGAGGTTGGGGGATCGAATCCTGCTGGCGGACGAGATCCTCCGCGACGGCTTCTGCGTCAACATGATCGACACTCCGCTCTGTCCTCTGCAGGTCCTCACCGACCTCAACGCCGCCGTTTCCGACGCCGACATTGTTGTCAATGGCCTCCCTTCCACCGAGACCAGGCAGGTCTTCGAGGAGATCGGAAGCTTCTGGAAGGACCGCAACTCCCATCCTCCTCTCATCATCTCGCTCGCCAAGGGAATGGAGGCGGTGCTTCACCCTCTTCCTCATATTCTCACGCCCACCCAAATCATCCATCAAGCAAGTTATACTTCTTCCTCGTATCTCTTAGTCTCAGAAGATTCCACTTTTTTAAGACATGAATCAATTAAATTGTTTTTCTTTCGATCTTACAAACCTTTTATGTCTTCTGCAGCTAAGGTGCCCATATCAAATATTCTATTTCTGGGAGGACCAAACATAGCGTCAGAAGTTTACAATAGAGAGTATGCAAATGCAAGAATATGTGGTTCAGAGAAGTGGGCAAAACCCCTTGCAAAGTTCCTTCGCCAGCCACATTTTATGGTATGGGACAATCCAGACCTTGTCACACATGAGGTCATGGGAGGCCTTAAAAATGTATATGCAATTGGCGCTGGTGAGTTTGTGCTTTCATTAAAAATGTATAAAAAGTCGACCTCATTTTTCCTGTATTCAAAGTATATTATTGTTATTAGGATTCAATTGTATAGTTTTCGAGTCTGATTTATTGACCTATGTTTCATGAATAAGTTCAAAAGAATATTTTCTTATAATAATAATAAACATTATACTTAATATTTATTGTATCCAAATGATGTTGATACTTGCATAAATGAAACATTCAAAATATATCATAACAACTATAACATTGAACAATTTTTTAGAAGGAATCTGTCATGATCAATTGATCAGATAATCCTAATAGATAAACAAACTTCTAATATCTAGCATTTGAACTTGAATTGGCACAAAGACTGCCTATAGTGTTCCATGATCCACAAGAGTTGATTTCATTTTGCAAATATCATCTTTTATTTATTCAATTGTTTTCAAGCTACAAAAGATAACCCATATAATGTTCCATGATCCACAAGTTCATTCAATTGATTTTCCTTGTCTAATGAACTTAATGTAGCATAGAAAAGCAAACCCATTTTGAGGAACTATTGAGCTTCTAATTAAGGATCTTCTATCCTTTGGAATTTGGGTTGTTCTTCTCTTGGCTTGAATTTTTCTCAAGAGTGCAAAACAAGGGGTAAATTAATGCTTCCAAGTATGTTCTAAAGACGTGTAATATGCATTCTATCTATTTGTGTAGGCATGGTTGCAGCATTGACAAACGAGAGTGCTACAAGCAAGGCTGTCTATTTCGCTCATTCAACATCAGAGATGATCTACATTACCCATTTGTTGGCCGAAGAACCAGAAAAGTTGGCAGGTCCACTTCTAGCAGATACATATGTTACACTCCTCAAAGGGAGAAATGCATGGTATGGCCAGAGGGTTGCAAAAGGAGAACTTAGGCCAGACATGGGAGATAGTATAGAGGGGAAAGGAACAATACAGGTTAAATTTGAATCCAATTGTTACCTCATGCATACCTTATATTTTATTTCTTTCCTTCTAGATTAGCATATGATTCATAATTTAAAGTAATCCTAAAAGTATATTAAAATCTGGTTAATCCAAAGCATGATGAACGAATATGGGCTCAATATCAAAGATTGTGTATGGTTGAATATTCTCTATCAGAAGGACTATGAAACTGAATGGATGCTTTGTTTTTATATATTTATAGGGTGTATCAGCAGTGGAAGCTCTCTATGAATTGCTTTGCCAACCAAGTTTGAGTGTACTCCATCCAGAAGGAAAGAAAGAGGTGGCTCCTATAGAGCTATGTCCCATTCTTAAAACTCTATACAACATTCTTATAAAAAGGTATGGAGTTCATGCAATGTTCTATCTTCCAATGAATAACTAAAGGGCCTTGTTTGAAATCTGATGATTAACTCAAGGGTCTTGTTTGAAATCTAATTATAGAAGGCAAGAAAAAAATGTCCATGTTCTAAAGAATCACATATCTGGGTTTCATTTTTCTAGAGTAGTGAGAGCAGTCATAATTTGTATTCTATATAATCTATGGAAGATTGAGCATTGGGAACTTGTTGATGCAGGGAGGCAACAGCAGAAGCCGTATTACAAGCTTTGAGAGATGAGAATATGTATGATCCCCGCCATCGTATTGAAATTGGCCGAGTCAAGAATTGCTCCATGCTTCCACTGCTGGGTACTTCAAAGGTTGTTTAACTTGATAGGGAGCTCCTCGTATTCGTAGGAGTGATGAGCTATCTTGATATGTTATGTTTTATGCTTCAAGATCCTATATTATAACATCAGCGTTTTTTATGATGATGTTTTTCGATGTACATGGAAAATTTCTAGTCTGAATTACAAGCCATTCTTTTGGTCAGTCTTTTAAAATTGTTAAGATATGTGATACTTTTATAGTATAAGCTGAACACTTGGACAACAGATTGACAAGATTTAACTCGTGAAATGTTTAGTGTGACACGAACACCTTATGGGTAGATTTAAGTCCTTTTCCTTGCCTTACTAGCACCTGGCCTCCCATGGCATTATCTTACATCAATCGTAATCAAATCATTTTATGCCATTTATAGCTTACTTCCCTAGTATCCCACATTCTATTGTTACACCAACCTTAGTCACCTCATCCCATGTCATTCTTTTCTTCCCCTTGGGTCCCAATTTTTTTTTGATAAAAAGTCTCAAGTATTAAGACAAATCAAATGAATTACATACAAGTTGTGCTACATATGCCATTGATCATTGTCTAGGAATTTTTTTGACTTTTTTATTACGCAAGAAGTGAAGATTGATTCATTATGGAGAGTGTTACTTACAATTTACTACATCTTCAATTTTAAACGCTGAATAGTTGTTTATCATAACCACTAAATAGTTGAAAAAGGATCCACCAAATTTGGAAGGAGAGAAGGTGGGAATACTTCATATATATGTATTACTAATGATAATTGGTTATATGGTTGTTATTATTAGATTTTTTCAAATATAATGGCCGTTTTAAATAATTATATACTAAGTAGAAAAATTATAGAGAGACATTTTCTATATATATAAAAAAATAATAATAACATAAATGAAATATTCTCACCTTATTGGAAGAACACTTTTTATTTGTTGGAAAAAGAGTGAAGACAGATACCTTCATCATTTACACAGACATGTATATCTAAACATATGATATGCTAGAAATGTGGTCAACATTCCTTTAAAAAATGTATAATCATAATTCTAAAGCACTCAACATTCTCCTTATTAGAAGTGGAAACAAAATGAGCGACCACGAATTAATATAATAAGAATAAATACAAAATTAGTATGTGCTTTTGTTTCTCAAATATATGTGGATCTTTAAAGAAAGTGACAAGTGAATTTCATGCATTAAGATCAACAAAAAGTGCACTTTATCTCAACAAATAGTGAATAAAACTTCATATCCACCAATCAAACTAATACATATATTGACATCATCAATAGATTGTAGTCTACATGTTATGACCATAGTTCACCAAAATCACCTTGACTACACCCAAAGTTATTTGGTGGATCACATATACAATCATATGCATATTGAAAATTCTCTTGATATAGTGAAATCTAGACCTTAAATTTTATTTGACTATCTAAATTCAAAAGGACATTGACCACATGAGAATAACTTTGTCAACACAAGAAAGCTCCATAAAAAATGTCTTCTTATTTTAAAAGATCATAGAAGTTTAATAATCTGAATTAAAAAAATAACTTCAAGTGCACTTATGCATGCAAAACTAACACAACTCAAAAATAACACAACTACAAGTTTCAATCAATTATATTATTCATTTGACGTATTAGTTGTCTGGAAATTGATTTGGAACGTAAATGATCTTGCAACCGAAGAACCTTCCTTGTATTACAATCCTCTATTAGCCTCTTTAAATCACTTTCAATTTAATATTTAACAACTGGAACATATTTATAAGTTGTCTATTAAAAAACCATTTCACTAACCCAATTGTTTTTTTTCTTGAATATTATTTATTTAGTCATCATGTAAGTATAAGTCAATTATATAAAACATCTTGATGCAAGAGCATCCTTGGTGTTTGCATTACCCAAAAAATATATTTGTGTTTTGTCTTTTTCAATAACTTTGGTTTGTTATGGTGTAGAGTTGCTACTTTTGGAAACTTGCTAGTTTTAGTAAGTTGGTCGTTTGACTTCATATTGTTTTGATTTTATACATGGAAAATTATTTTAGATATATAAGTCTACCAATTGAGTTTCATTGCAATTGATACCAAGTGTATTGGTGAAGTTATTGAGAATTTTTGGTACATAACATTTGAACTTGATTTTGAAGGCCTTAGAGGCTTGGAAACAATGTCAAATTCTGGCTAGCATAGCTGACATGGTCAATGCATTGTAGATTGAGAGATGTTATGAAAAGTGGTTATCATAGTTAATTGGAGCTATGGTTAAAAATTTATGAGCTCCAAAATGTGTGCTACTTGAAATTATAAAAATGAAATTATTTGGAAACTACTTTAATGTAATAAAATATTAAAAGTAATAATAAATTTAGGTTGGTTAGCCTCAAGGGTTAGGGCTAAATTTCTAGAACCTTCTTGGGCATTGAAAAATTGCCTATATAAAGAGGCTCATAGAGTTGTCTAGGGCAGTTCTAGGTTGTGGGTGGTGGTTATCACTTACATAATATTGTAAGAAAATGTCCATTTGGCTTTGCATTTTGCATTTTTATTTTTAATTCTATACTTTTGGAGATAATAAGAAGCATATTTTGTGTTCTTGTAACTTGTTATTTCTAAATTTTTTTTATGTGTTTGTATTGTTAAGGGGAACACCTTACATCAAGTGGTATCAGAGTGAGAGTTCTTGAGTGTGTGGACAAATTGTCAATTATGATGCAGTTTGCATGAGGATTGTGGGTTTGAGTGATGAGTAGAAAAATGCCTCCTCGAAGGGAACATGGTGGAAGAGTTGGAGGTGTAACAACTGAGGGTTTTAGAACCCTCTAGAGACAATGCAAGAATTGAAAGAGGAGATTCATAGAGGAATGAATATCAAAGTAAGAGATGAAAGCAATGATGAATTCAAAAAAGGGCATGTTGAATACAATGAAGCAGAAACAATTGACAATCTGGGGGAAGATAGGCTTTTCAAGGCCATTTCCAAGATTAGGAAAAGACCCAAAATTGAAGTCCCCACATTTTTGAAAAATCTCAGCCTAGTGGAATTGATCATTTAGATCAATGGATAATAAGAATATATTGAGTATGAAGATACTAAAGATCCTAATAGGATCAATATCACTAAGGCCAGAAAGAATGGTCATGCAAAAATTTGGTTGTAGGAGATTCATTTGGAGCAAAATAAAAGAGGAAAGGAGAAAATCATAAGATGGGATTAGATAGTGGAGAAATTGAAGCAAAAAATCATTCCTTTCTATTATAAGCTCAATCTGTTGAATAAAATGCAAGGGTTGAAGCAAGCAACAATGATACAGGAACATCCAGGTTGCCTTGTTATCCTGCTCATCTTTCTTCATTTGTTCTATTAGTGTCAAGTTCTAGTGGTTGTTGAGTTGTAGTTGATGTCGATTTGTTTAGTGTTGGTTGAGTTGTTCAATATTGGTTGAGTCATTTAGTGTTGGCTGAGTTACCCAATATTGAGTGCTTTGGTGGCCGAGTGATCCTTCATGCACTAAGTGAAGCTGATGATTGCTAATGTTTGGTTCCTTCTTTGATTGATTTTGTCTTTAATTGGTTCCTAGTTTGAGCTGACTTGTGTATTTAATTTGGATCATGAATTTAATGTAGGGATCTTGTCTTGATATGTGTGTAGACCATTTTGAGGTTAGCCTTCTATTATGTAATGATCTAAAATCTTTTGTAAGGAATTTTGGCAAGTATAAATAGGGGTGTTTAGGTTTAGGTTAAAGGAGGTTGGGGAGTGTGAAGTTGAGAGAGTTGGAAGTCTGAATTAATGATCTGTGAAAATGATTAAGTCTGGAATTTCATAAATCTTTTTGGTTGTAACCCAAAAAGCCTCACAGCCAGGAATGTATGTAGACAAGTTTATGAATCAATAAAGTATTTGGTGTTCCTTCTCTCCTTGGTGTTGTTCTCTATGTTGTTTCCTTTCGTTGTGTTTACTCAGCAAGGTGACTAGACAATTAGGTGTACCTCTGACTAGAGCTTTTCAATCCCTCCCTACATTAGGTGGTATCAGAGCTTGAGGTTCATCCTTAAGGAGATTGGATCATGTAGAACACTGAGTTGAGATTTGTTGTATGATGGAAAATCTACGAAGTTGATCTTTAACTTGTAGAGGGTTATGATCTTGCTGGAACCTATTTGTCAAGATGGTTTGAGGTAGAGGAAATATTGACACTTCTATTGTGGACATGTTGAGATAGATTGCAACTACATTAGATATTTTAGAGACAACCTAGAGGAGAGGAACACATCTAGATGATGTGAGTGATGATGAAGCAATGTAACCAAACCCTAATCTAGAACCTAAGGAAGATCAAGATGAAGAAATATTGTTGAGAGTATTATCTAGGGAACATTCAAAGCTTGCTATGGAAGTTGTTCCTAATGATGGAAAAATTGGACATAATGTTGTATTGGATTGGATCTCTGATATAGAAAAAATATTTGAGTTTGAAAACACTCCTGATAATAGGAAGGTGAAGATTGCAGTCACTAGGTTGAAAGGTCATGCCTCACCATGATGGCAACATTTGCAAACTGGTAGACAAAGAAGAGGAAAGGAAAAGATCATAACCTGGTTGAAAATAGCAAACAAAGTGAAGAAGAAGTTACTTTCAACTTATTACCAAGTTAACTTGTTGAGAAAGAAGAAAAATTTGAGAGAAAAGGGTATGACTGTGAAGGAGTATAATGAGGTATTCTATAGATTGGACATAAAATCTAGACATGTCGATGATGAGATTGAGAAAATTGTAAGGTATCTAAATGGATTGAGATATGGAATTCAAGATGAAATATGTTTTGTGAAATTGGAAAGTGTGGAAGAAGCATATCAATATGCCTTGAAGTCCAAGGAAATCTTGACAAAGAAGCATGATAAAACACATAGAGGTAGAGGTGGTAGATTCTAGAAAGGAAGAGGTAGATTTATGGAGAAAGTGGAAAATCTGACAATTATGTGCAAGATAAGGGAAAATTTTAATGGAAAAATAATGAGAAAGGTAAGATTGAGTGGAAAACTAGTAGTTCTTATCGAGGAGGTACTAGTTCTTATCGAGGAAGAGATAATTCTTATTCTTGAGGTAGTTTTCATGGTAATTGTTTCAGATGTGGAAAAGGAGGGTATAGATCCTTTGAATGTAGACACTCTGGTGAGAGTGAAAGTGGTAGATGAAATGTTTTGATACAAGGTGAATACATGCACCCTTAGAGTGATCTTAAGGATCGAGAAAATTTGATGGTGAGAAGAACTCTACATAGTGAGAAATTTAAGGAGAAAGAACTTATTCATAGGAGAAGTATTTTCAAAACCAAATGTAAGATAGCTAGAAAATGTTCCAAAGTGATCATGGATAGTGAAATTATGACAAATTTGGCATTAGAGGAGTTGGTAAAAAACTTGCAATCATAGAGGTTGAAGCATCTTAAACCCTATCATGTTTCATGGATCAGGGATGAGCATAAGATATTGGTAAGTGAACAATGTGTTGTGAAATTCAAGATTGGATACTATTTTGATGAAGTTTTGTGCAATATTATACCTATGGATTGTTGTCATATTATGCTAGATAGACCTTGGCAATATGATATACATGTTGCGTATGATGGAAGATTGAATCAATATACTATTTGGACTAATGGAGGGATACATTGATGCCTTTAATTGAGTGTCTTGGATGAGATAAATTATACTACTTTTAGAATTTGTAAGGTTAGTGGAAAGCAATTTGAAAAGGAGATGAAAAAGAATCAACTCCATTTTTCTATAATTCCAAGAGGGACGAGTTGTGGTAGTAATGATTGAGTGACAGATAGAGGTTGGATAAAAGAAGATAGTGGAGGTCAAGTGATAGTAGAAACTGATAGTTACAACCTAGTGCCAACATAAATTAGAAGGTTGTTGAATGAGTATGAGGAGATTGTTGGAGAGGACATGCCTGATGGTTTACTACAAATAAGATGTATAAGTTATTGTATGGATCTAATTCTTGGGGCTAGTTTTTTGAATAAAGCACTGTATAGATCTACACTTATAGAGACTGAAGAACTTAACATACAAGTGCAGAAAGGTTTGATCAGAGAAAGCTTGATTCCATGTGTTTTACCTATTGTATTAGCACCTAAGAAGAATGGGGAAGGAGAAAATGTACTAATTCCAGAGATATTAACAAGATAATAGTGAAATATAAGTTTCCTATGTCGAGGATGGATAATATGGAGAAATTTATTTTACCAAGATTGATTTGAAGAGTGGTAATCATCATATCAGAACCAGAGAAGGTGATGAATGGAAAATTGCTTTCAAGACAAAAGAAGGTTTGTATGAATGGTTGGTAATAATTTTTGGTTTGACTAATGCACCTATTACTTTCATGAGATTGATGAATGAAGTTCTCAAGAGATTCTTGGGTAGGTTTGTGATTTTCTATTTAGATGATATTATGATATTCAATAATACTAAGGAAGAACATCTTGAGCATGTTAGGAAAGTATTGTAGATATTGAAAGAGGAGAAGTTGTTGATTAAATTGAAAAAGTGTACCTTTATGCCAAAAGAGATTGTGTATTTGAGATTTGAGATTTCAAATGATGGTTTGAGAATGGATCCAGAGAAGGTTAAAGCAATTTTGGAGTGGCCTACACCTGAGAATGTGGGTGAAGTAAGATCATTTCATGGTTTGGCTAGTTTCTATAGAAAGTTTATAAAGAATTTAAATTACTTTTATAATGCTATGACTAAGACAATGAGAGGGGATAAAAAGGATTTCAAGTGGACACATGGAGTTGATAAGAGTTTTGAAACTTTGAAACAAAAGGTTATTGAGTTACCTATATTGGCTTTTCCTGATTCAATAAGGTATTTAAAGTTGAACATGATGCAAGTGGCAGTGTAATAGAAGTTGTATTAATTCAATAAAGTAAACCTGATGTTTTCTTTAGTGAGAAGTTGAAAGATGCTAAAAGGAATTATTTTTGTGTATGATCAAGAGTTTTATGCTATTGTTCAAGCCTTGAAGAAGTAAATAAGAGTTTTTGTTGTATACCGATCATAGATATTTATAGAATTTGGGAAGTTGACATAAGTTGAAATAGAGAGATATGAAGTGGGTTGAATATTTGTAGAGTTTTACATTTGTATTCAAGCATAAGAGTGGAGTTACTATCCAAGTTGTAGATGCATTGAGTAGAACATGTTTTTTTGTTGATTGAGATGAAGGTTGAAGTTCTTGGTTTTGATGTGATAAAGGAGTTGTATGATACTAACTATGATCGTTTTGAGGAGTGAATAGAGTATAGAGTACCTAATCTATTAGATCAACTGAGTGAGTATGATGAGTATTTCATTCAAGAATGTATGTTGTTCAAAGGAATTCCGTTGTGTATATCAAGAAGTTCTATGAGAGTTAATCTGATTAAGAAAAATTATTGTGGTGGAATGGTTGGACATTTTGGAATTGATAAGACATTGATTTTGCTTAAGGATAAGTACTATTGGCCACACATGTATAAGGATGTTCATAAATTTGTAAGGAGTTGTGGAATTTGTCAAGTTGCAAAAGGAGTATGTCAAAATATTAGATTGCATTCACCTATTCATGTTCCTAAGATACCTTGGAGTGACATTAGTATGGATTTTGTTTTTGGATTACCAAGACAGTAAGAGGGTATAATTCCATATTTGTTGTTGTGGATAGATATTCTAAAAATGACACATTTTATACCATTTAAGAAGACACAAATGTTGTGCATGTTGCTAATCAAAGATATTGTTAGATTGCATGTATTGTCGAGAAGTATTATTTTTGATAGAGATAACAAATGTTTTGGTTACTTTTGGAGGACTTTGTTGAAGAAGATGGATACTGAGTTGAAGTTTAGTTCTATATTCCCTCCATAGACAGATGGATAGACAGAGGTTGTGAATAGAAGCTTGGGCAATTTTTTGAGATGTTTAATTGGAGATAAGCTAAGTAATTGGGATATGGTATTGGCACAAGCTAAGTTTGCATATAATAATTCTATGAACAAGAGTACAAGGAAAACACCTTTTGAGAGTATTACTAGAATGCAACCTAGAGGAGTATCAGATTTGAGGGATAATGTTCTTGAGGAGAAGAAGTGTTGAAGGGGAAGAATTTTCTAGTTTAATGAAGTCTTTGTATGAGGAAGTGAAGTTGAGGTTGGAACAAAGTAATCAAAATTATAAGGAGAATGCAGATAAGTCTAGAAGACATCATGTTTTTGAAGTTGTTGATGAGGTGATGGTTCATTTGAGGAAGATTATATTTCTTGTTGGAACATATAGTAAGATAAAAATGAAGAAGTTTGGTCCTTGTAGAGTTTTGAGGAAGTTTGATAGTGGTAATGCTTATGAAGTTGAGTTACTTGATGACATGGATATATCTCCAATTTTCAATGTTGTTGATTTGCATAAGTATCATGAATCAAATGATGAAGTTGTTATACCAGATAATTATGCTAAGAAACAAATTGAATAGAATGAAAAGGTATTAGATCAGAAAGTTGGCAAAAGCACAAGAGGAAAAGATTACTATGAATATTTGGTGAAGTGGAAGAATAGACTAGTTGAAGATGTTACATGAATTTCCCAATCTAAGTTGGATTCAGCTCAAGTTGTGACACTTGCATGATTTAGGAGAATCATTTGTTTTGACCCCGGTTGTCTGATGCAAGAGCATCCTAGGTTTCCTTGCTATCCTGCTCATCTTTGTTCATTTTTCCTGTTAGCACTCAAGTTTGAGTGGTTGTCAACCTATAATTGTTGTTGAGTTGTCTAGTGTTGGTAGAGTCATTCAATATTGGTCAAGTTGTTTAGTGTTGGCCAAGTTGCCCAATATTAATTGAGTAGTTTGGTTTCTAAGAATTCTTTAATGTTCAAATCAAAATTGATGAATGTTGATGTTCAGTTCCTTCTTTGACCAAGTTTGTCTATGATTGGTTCTTAGTTTGAGTCAATTTGTGTATTTAATTTGGATCATGAATTTAATGTAAGGATCTTGTCTTGGGATGTGTACAAACTATTTTGAAGTTAATCTTCTATTATGTAATGATCTAGAATAATTTTTACTTTGCTTTGGAAAGTATAAATACAGGTGTTTAGGTTTAGGTTAAAGGAGATTGGGGAGTGAAAAGTTGAGAGAGTTGGAAGTTTGAATTAAGGATCTATGAAAATTCTAAGTCTAGAATTTCATAAATCTTGTTGGTTGTAACCTAGAAGGCCTCACAGTCGGGCACGTATGTGAACAAGTTGATGAATTAATAAATTCTTTTTTGTTCCTTCTCTCCTTGGTGTTGTCTTTTTTATTTTTAACTTTTGTTGTGTTTACTCAGCAAGGTGACTGGATAGTTAGGTGGGCCTCAGGCCTTATCTTTTCAATCCCTCCTTGCATTAATGAAGACCTTCTTACAAATATACATAAGAGTTCTATAAAGTCCTCATTAGAATAGGCAATGTGGAAGTTGACAATGAGAAATTCTTTCACTATCTTAATGGGTTGAGGCCAAGTATTCATGAGGAGTTGAGTCTAATTACAATGGCTAGCATTGAAGGGGCATAATAGTTTGCCTTAAGAGTAGAGACAAATTTGAATAAGAGGTTTTAGAGTAGGTAAAGTGGAAGATCGAGTGGATGGTTTAATGGAGGCCAAAATGAAGATAATAAAAGATGGATGAGGTCAACAGTAGTCAAAATTAGAGGGAACGTCATTTCAACCATTTCCATGATTAGAACAAGAGCTCTGTTTGAGCTTGAGTCCCTACCTCTTGAAGAGTGTAGAGTAGACTTTGAAAGAAAATCAATTATCAAATGTTGCCTCTTAATCTTAAATTAATACTTTCAAGTCAATAGGAACTTTAATGGATTTTTCAATGATCATGAACTTTGAAGAAACTCAAAACTCATTATAAGTTCAAGGGGTGAACGTTCAATGAGCCCCCTTGTAGAGTAAAACTTTTAATTGACTCATTTTAAATCATAAATGTCTTGTACATAAGTTTAGGGTTTTCATTTTCAATTTGAAAGATTTGGTATTATAATCACCTAAAAATGGTCATCTAGACTACTAGCCCCCTTCTCAGCATTTTGGCTAATTTAATTAATCATTTACCTAGACCAAATTGCTAATAATCAATTAATTTGATTATAACCTATAGTTTGATTATGCTATCCTAAGTTCATTATCTAATTAAAAGAACATTTCCCCTTTTAATTAAATAAAATACCTCATTCTTCTAACCCACTTAAAGTGCGCACATAAAGTCCTTTTTCTATTTTGTAATTAAAACAAAAAGGCTTTTGAGACTTTTTGTCTTACATGACAAGTCAAATTATATTCTATTGGTTGACTTGTGTGTGCACATGGATCACTCCTCTTTTCAAATTCTACTGTTGATCATCCACCATCTTCATCTTGATCTCTATAGTCCGTACAATTTTAAAAGGGAGAGAGCTTTCCCCCTCAAAGGATCCACATTCTTGAGTATTGTTATGCTGTAGGTTTACTATTCGATTTCTTGAGAGCTTTTTGTGGAGAACTTCTATTTCTTGTCTACATTCTCTCATTCATGGCACTTGTAGCATATAGCATTCTAGTGTAGTTGCATGTTATTGTAGCTCTTTTGCAATAGTTTAGCTCACTTAGTTTAATTAGCATGGCTATAACACTTTCATTTGTTTAGCTTAGTTGCATTGTGCATTTCATCTTAGCTTACTTTCATTCTTGAATTGCATATTCAAGAGTTCTTTGACACTAGCATTATCGCTCTTGCTCAAAGAATCTCTCATCTCATGGTTTACTAGCAAGGGCTATGTTTCTAAGGCTCAACTGAGTGCTTTCTTTATGCTTGTTTGTATGCCTCTTGGACTCCATGACTAGGGAGCTCTAAGCAACCATTCAAGCTTTCCAATCTATGAAAAATATTAGATAGAAGGGTTTAGAGGAGTGCACTTTTCAAGTGTACATTTTTGGCACCCACTGTGGGGTAGAACGTCTTAGTTTTGCTCTTCTTTTAACCACATTTTTGGCATTTTTTGCATTCTGTCCGCAAGTTTCTTTTTCTTTTTTGTTGCAATTCTCAGGCAATATTTTTCTAGTGTCATGCAATAGTTCTCATAATTGTCAAGTGATACATTTTGGAAAAAGTGTTGTACTACCATTTGAACACTATTGCCCTGGCACAAGAAGTTCTATCATCTGTCTTAGAAAAACTCTCACACAAGAAAGTTCTGTCATACGACTATACTGAGAAGTATTGCATGACAGTCTTCTAGTGAAAACTATCATTTGATAGGGATTTACTTGTTGTTAGGGGTTTTTGGTCAGTTCTCAGTTTCTATTTGTTGGTTACTAGTTTTTCTGCAGGTCTTTAGCTATTCTACAAAGGTTCATTTACATTTTAAAAAAAAAGGCTAACTCATGGTGCTAACGGTTGTGGTTGCAAGGTGTTGTTTTGAAGCATTGAAAATTACCTAAAATTTCCTAAAAGAATGCATGCCAAAGCTTCAAATGCATAAGGGCTACTAACAATTGTTTGCTGGGCTACCCGATGCATAAAAACCCAACTTGCTTGTTTTTTGATTTCATGTGTGGTATTTACTAGTTGTTCTTTTTTTAGGCACATTAAACTTGTAATTGAGGTTCTTTGGTGATAGAAGAGTATGCTCTTCACCCTTGCGGTGAATCAAAAATCTTGACCCACCTTTGGATTTCAAATGTAAGTGGGTAATTGAATCTTCTTAGCGTGTTTGGGGAAAAAAATCAAAGTAGGAGAGTATGCTCTTCACCCTTGAGGTGAATTAGAAATTTTGACCCTTGAGAGTGGATCCATTTGTGGTAGTTAGGATCCTTTAGAGGGCCTACTCTTGGACAACCTAAGAAGAATGACCCAAGTGGGGGCAAGAAAATTACCCAGCTCTTCCAACTTGCTATAAACTCAAGGCTATCAAGGACACAAAACCTTGGTAGATGTAGTGTTTGTCTTTGCTTAGTGTGATCGCTTATGGGATTTTGACCATAGGGAGATCACTAGGCAAGAACAATTAAGGTGCTTTTGTGGCTATAAGGTTTGTTACCCACCGCAAGGTGGGATGTCCCTTAATTGGGTGCAAGAGGTACACTATGAACGAAAGCCCTTTCTAGACACCCTAGGTTAGTATCTACCCTATTTTTCTGCTCAACTTCTTGGTGCAAGGATCGATCCTAGTGGACTACCTAGATCATCCAAAGATTTACACTCACCATATGTGTTCCCTTGATTGTGCTTATGACACTTCCATGAGAAAGCCAATCTCTTGTGGGCAACCACTTGGAGTGAGGCAAAGGAGCATCAAGCATGGGCCAAGTTGTTGAGTAATGAACCATGACCTTAAGGTAGATTGCTTGGATACTATTTTTGAATGTGATGACCAGTGTTAACATTCTTACACATCAAACATCTCAGTAATATTAGTAGAAAGGTTATTCTAATATCACAAGTGCATGTTGGCAAGGTTGTTTTTAACCTTGTTCAACTATTTGAGACATGTGAACACCCCTACTATTTACAAACCTTGCTAATAATTGACACGAACTAAAATTTCCCACTATCTAATCCAAAAATCACTTGATTGATCAACTAAAACATATAATTTTGGAGTCAAACTTGTCCTTTTTGCACAAAAACTAGCACTTTATTGTTTGTTCACTAAAGAAATATCACGTGACATTATTTTTCACAAATTTTGTCGCATGCCTTTACTGAAGTTTATTGTCTTGGTATTCAAAAGTCTGTTGTCTTGCCTTGGGTGAACTGTCATCTGCAAGAAAAGTATCACATGGGTATTCTGAATTGTGTCGTATGATATATTATGTTGTCCTAATATCACCTGGCCTCTGAAAAAGTATCGCCTAAGATTTTCTACTGTCAAAACAGAGTCTGTGTTTTGATTTTTTTGATCCAGGTTCTCATTACCTTTATCCCCTTGGTCTTGGTTGTAGATCCATGTGTTAGGAAAATATCCTAAGTTGAAAAGATGGGTTTAGTCCATCAAACGTAAGTCTTGAAACATCACTAATAAATCACTTGTCAAGATCTGATTACCATATGATTATAGCTATTTGCTATTGAGCTTCTTGTTTGCTCGCTCGGCTTGACTCACCAGTGTTGTAAATTCTTGTGCATTGTTTGAGAAGCCATCTATTATACTTTGACAAGTGACTAATCTTGATTTTAAGAGCTTCAAATCTAACTTCCTTTTCTTGTCGTATTAAAAAAAGACAAGTCCTTACATGTCGGTTACAACTAGATTTAAGTTGGGAGTGGTAGTCATACTCCTTTTTCTTCAAACAATTAGAAACCCCACCTAGACATCCTCATGGACAACCTTCTGTGGAAGACCCTAAACCTATTGAAACACAAACAACTAACATTAGGCATAATCTACTTTATAGTTTTGAAAACCTATTCAACACCCCCTATGAGACACCTAAGGGTGAGAACAGTTTGGTCACCATGGTGTACCCTGATGAAGTCCAATGTTACTTAGAAGAACAAGCATGTGAAAATCAAAGGATCTTAGAAGCTATGTATGCTAGGGAGAAAGAACATCAACAAGCTAAAAAAAATTCATACCCACCACGAAGGGTACAAGGGGACTTGCTCTCGAAATCCTTTTGATGGCAATGATGGCAACAACACACCTGCAATATTTGATAGAGTCACCACAAGTGCATGCCCTTCTTATCATGAAAGTGATGAAGAGGTAACTAGCAAGGATGTTATAAAATTCTAACAAGATAGTTTTGCTAAAAAAATGATGCTTAGAGCTTTAGAAGAAAATGAAGACCAATAATTTTGATACATGGAAGCAAGAGGATGGAAACTCCCTCAAGATTTTGATGTAGAGTGCATAATTCCAAAGTGAGAACCCATTGAAGTTGAAATCTTAAGGGAAGAAATACAAGAATTGAGGAAACAATTTGCACAACTCTAAACTTCAAAAGAACCACCCAAAACTTCATTTGTTGAATCAATATGCATTCTTCCATTTGGTAGGAGTTTCTACATGCTACCATTTCCCAAGGATATAGAGGTTCTTAAATATGAAAAATATGATGGAAATGGTGATCCTCACAATTAGGTGAAGCATTTTTATGCTCTTAGCATGGATTTTATGCATGAAGACACCTTTCTTATGTGATTGTTTCCTAGGAGTGTAAGAGGGCAAGCTATGGAATGGTTCACCAAATTGAGTCCTCCTTTTAAAATATTTGATGAGCTTGCACAATTTTTTATCTAGAAATACTCCTATAATATTCAACATCTTGTAATAGTTCTAGACTTATGCAACATCAAAAAAAAATTGAGAAAACCCTTTGCAACATATCTTCAACAATGGAGATCCTTATACTCTTGCTATCCTCAACAAGTTCTTGGGGCTGAAAAAATTGATATTTTTGTCAATACACTTGTACTGGAGTTATACTTTGATCTAAGGAAATAGTTATTCACATCCTTCAATTCCATGGCTAAGAGTGCATATCACATCAAAGATGTTGCTATAAAAAAGGGTGACATTGTTATAAATAAAGACAAGAACAACAATGTAAATGGTAGAGACAAAGGTAAACCTTGGAATAAAAACAAGTATGTTGTCAATGATGGAGTAGTGGACACTCCTAAGACCAAGGAGCCTACGTTTAATCTTTCTACTACCATTTATGCCACAAAGCAACAAGAAAATGTGAAACCACAAACATTTGATGAGAGCTCTACGTTTACCAAGAAACAATGTGTTTATACACCAATGGTTGAGCCCTATGAAGTGGTCTTATAAACTTTAATTGCAAACAAGGTGATTACTTTTCCAGATAATTCTAGATCCTATGACCCACTTGTAAAACCCCCATGGTGGAGAGAAGATCATATCTATAGTTATCACCGAAGTAAGGGTCATAACACTAAAACTGTTTCAAGCTCAAAGATATAATTCAAGATCTTATTGAAGAAGGCCAAGTTATCACAGATGGTCTCACCAAAAATGCTGATCACAAAGCTTTTAAACAACCCTTACCAGAATATGAGAAAGGTGAAACCTCTAAAACTGCTAAAAAGAATCATGATGCCAAGATTATCTATGCTTGTGCTGACACAGATAATATTATAGGCATGCTTGAGCCTATTGAGTATTTATGAATGGAAAATTATAATGATGACAACCAATATGTAGATGAATGACCCAAAGTTCTCTTAAAATTTGTGCAATGTTCCTCAATACCATAATGAATATAGACCTAAGGTGGTGCTCTAGGTGATCGATTCTTTTCCATCACAAAGTGAACCACTTAATGTCGTTACTAGGGGGTAGTCTAAGGGTGTTCTAAAAGTTTCTCATGATCCTAAGAATGCTTCATCTTATAAACAACCAACTACTTCCAAGATCTCCAAATATGACCTTGTAAGTTAACTACAATGTACTTTGACTCAAATTTCCATTTTGAGTTGTTGGAATTATCCCTTTTGCACAAGGATATCCTTGAAAAAGCTTAATGTTTTACCAATGTTCCCATAGATATTTATGTGGAATGATTCCAAACTATGGTGAACCATATCTCTTCACCTCACCATCTCACCTTTTCTGAAGAAGATGATCGAGCTCTCAATCATCCCTACAACCTTGCTCTCCATGTCAAAGTCCAAATCTTCTGCACTTGCATTCACCAAGTCTTGATAGACAATGGTGCAAGGTTAAACATCATTCCGTTCAATGTAATCCAATAGTTGGCCATGTTTGAATTTTCCATTGACCCTAAATGGAAGATCAATATAAAAGCCCATGCCGAAGTGGAAAGACCTTCCAAAGGTCTAATTGTGCTTCCAATTAGAGTTGGTCTAGTTGAGAAGAATGTCATTTTTCAAGTCCTAGACATATCGCTTGCATATAATTTGTTGTTGGGATGACCATAGATTCATGACATGCAAGCAGTACCCTCTACATACCATCAGTGCATCAAGTTCCCTTTTAATGGTACTAAAGTAGTTGTCCCTGATGACAACTCAATGTCTATCAATACACTATCTACTACTGAAACATTGGTTCCACATAATCACTCTTCTCATGAGCAGACACCATCCTTTACAGAGTGTGAACAAAAATTGAAGATGATGAGTCTTGGCATGGGAAAATACACTTTAGACTCCATAACTGCTCTACTTGTTTCCCCTCCATATTATGGGAAGCCGTCTACCAAAAAAGAAACCTTATGCATTTTCCATGACTCTTTTTGGCACTTTTGTGAGTCCTTAGTTCCCCTAGAAGCAGAAAAAGAAGAACAAGTTATTAAAGATTGGATATATATGGGAGAGGAAGATGAGGAGGATGTTATAGTCACCACTCCATTTCTCCTAAATGATATGGAAAAGGATATAAGATGCTTGAAAACATGGGCTATCATGACCATGGGTCCTTAACTAGTAATAAAAAGGCTCTAGTTGAACCTTTAAGTCATACTCAAGGTCATGATGCTCAAGATACTACTGGCAGAGGATTTGGGTTAGATGATAATATACCAACATTTGGTCAAAGTACACCCACATCTAGTGAATTAGAGGATGATGATCCTCCCTTTGTTGCTGCCACTTCACAAGATGATGAATTTATGCCCATAACTTCTCTCCTTTGGGGAGAAGAAACATCCACCACCAATGATGATGTTGAGGCTTCCACCTCTAGACACCTAGAACAAGATGAATCTAACACTAAAGATTTAAATAGAGGATGGATTAGATGAAATATTGCTCGTTTAATTGCCAAAGATTAGATTATAGACTCTCAAGAGTATGAATGGGAAAGTTTATCAAAAACCTCTTGTGAACTTGGGGTTGATGTCATTCACACTTATTCAATCCAACGAAATGGGGTAGACGAGTCTAGTGTAGGGTTAGATGAGTTTGGCTGACAAAATGCCTTAGTGGGCCATGTTGGTCCCTCTAGGACTATTCCTGATCTAGATACCTTTGAGAAATTCATTATAGGCTCAACTTTGCATATCACCAGAGATGACTCTTTTCGCATCAATAACCTTGAAGCTTCTACCTCAATCTCATTGATTCATCTCGATCTCATAGATTAGTCCATTCAACATTAGAAACTAGAAATATAGTCTTTTTTAAATGACTATGAGATCACATGTTACCTAAATGCCATTGAACCCACCACTTCTTCCACTAGTGAACCCATGATTCATATGATAGAATCATATATCAAGTACCTTAGTCATAGAATCAAAAGAAAAAATAAACAGTCAGATGGAAAAAACCACATTGTGGTGGTATTTGAGCCTAAAAATAGTAAAAATAAAGATATATCTAATGGTGAAAACCTCTTTGAGCACCTGCGGATGAAGAACTTGGTAGTCTGCCGAGCTTTTTTCAAGACAAATCATCAGTTCTCATTGAGCCTACACAACCGATCAACTTGGGGATCGAGGAATCTCCTAAAATAATTCATGTAGCTCAATCATTGTTAGCTGAAGAAAAGGAACAATTTCCCAAATTTTTCAAGACAAAAAGATCAATTTCACATGGATATACTTGGACATGCTTGGGCTTGACATATATTGTATCATGCATCATTTGTCTATTTGTCTTGATATCAAGCCTATTAAAAAAAAGTTGAGAAATATGCATCCACATTTATCCTTTTTGGTGAAAGTAGAATTGGAAAAACTCTTGAGTGCAAATTTTATCAAAGCTATTGACTATGCAGAATGGATTTCCAACATTGTACCTATATCAAAACATGATAAAACCATATGAGTTGTACTAATTTTAGAGACCTTGAAAAAGCATGCCCCAAGGATGACTTTTTTCTACCAAACATCAATATGATAGTGGACATGACTGTGAGTTATGAAATGTACTCCCTTATGGATGGGTTTTCTGGGTATAATCCAATTAAGATAGCTCCAACTAATCAAGAGAAGACAACCTTTACATGTGCATGGGGTACTTTCTATTGGAATGTCATGCCTTTTGGTCTCAAGAATCATGGTGCTACCTATCAAAGAGAAATGGCCACCATATTCCATGATATGATGCATAAAAATATGGAAGACTATGTTTATGACACACTGTCAAAATCTAGAAAATGAGATACACATCTTAAAGACCTTAGTCTGATATTGGACTGTATGGAACAATTTCAACTTAGGCTAAACCCAAAAAAGTGTGCCTTTGGTGTCACTTCTAGAAAATTTATAGGCTACATTATCTTAGGAAAATGTATTGAGGTTGATCCTGAAAAAGTCCAGGCTATCATGGATATGCCTCCTCCAAGAAATATCAGTCAACTTAGAAGTCTACAAGGATGTCTACAATCCATAAGAAGGTTTATTTCTCAATTGGTTGATAAAGCTCAACCTTTTAACAAGAATTTTCATAAAGGATCTACTCATATCTAGAACGATGAGTGTCAACAAAGTCTAAACCAAATCAAAGGATATTTGGCAAAACCTCCAGTTTTGATGCCACCTATTCCAGAAAAACCTTTGATCTTGTATATCTAAACTACAACTTCTCTAGGAGTGCTATTAGCCTAAAGTGATGAGACTGGTAAAGAAAGGGCTATATATTATAGTAATCAAACTTTGGTTTCTTATGAGATGAATTGCACTAGCATTGAGAAAGCCTATCTTGTAGTGGTCTTTGCTTCTCAAAAACTTTGACATTACTTGTTGGCACATACAGTTCACCTAGTTTCTAAAATTGATCCTTTAAAATATTTTTTGAGCAAAGATATGCTTATTGGTCATTTACCGAAATGGATGATGATTCTTTCAAAATTTGACATTTAGTATGTCTAATGTAAAGCCATCAAAGGACAAGCTATAGTTGACCAATCGACTGATTTTTTGCTAGAGGATATAAGACTCATACAAGTTGAATTTCCAGATGCCTCAATTATGTACATCACTAAGAGAACTTGGAAAATATTGTTTGATGGTTCTCATACACAAAATGGATCCAGAGCGGGTATCTTGTTTGTTTCCCCCCATGGATATACAATCCCCAAATCTTACAAACTCTTGTTCCCCTATACAAACAACATGGTAGAATATGAGGCTTTAACAAATGGGATCAAGATGGCTCTTGAATGGAGAATAACTAAATTGCATATCTACAGAGATTCTCAAATTTTTATTAACCAAGTGAATAATGACTATCAAATGAAAGATGACAAGTTGATGCTTTACAAAAGGTTGATAGACGCTCTAAGGAACTACTCCACTTTTGTGACATTTTAGCAAATTTGTAGAGAAAAAAATAAGGCTATTGATGCTATGGCCACTCTAGCTTCTATCCTCCAACTACAAGAACATGAATCCTGATTTGAGTTCCTAGTGGAAGAGCCGTGTCATCCCACCTATGATTCCTCTGATAACCAAGTGATATACACCATTGTAGGTCATGATTCCACTCGCTATGCAGCCATCTTTTCTTACTTGCATGATCAAATTGTTCTTAAGAACATCATGCACAACCAAAAATGCCATTTCCTCCACAATGCCTCACATTACACTTTGGTCTCTAGTGACTTGTATAGGAAGGGTCTCAACAAAACATTGCTTAGGTGTTTAGAACTAGAAGAGTCCAAAAAGGCACTTGCCAAAGTCCATGACGACATTTGTGGGGTGCATTTTAATGGCCTTGTACTTGCTTGAAAGCTACTTAGGGTGGGTTATTATTGGCCAACTATCCAAGCTGATGCTATTTGTTATGCCAAGTCTTGTAAAAAATGCCAACTCCATGGTAACTTAATTCATGCTCCTAGATGTGAGATGATTCCTTTTGTGCCATATTGTCAATTTCAATAATGGGCCTTTGAATTGGTAGGAAAAATTCGCCCAAGTTCATCTAGTGGTCACAAGTTCATCATTACAACAACTGAGTATTTCACCAAATGGGTTGAAGTTGTACCGCTATCTGTTACTATAGGAAAACATGTTGCCTTGTTTATACTAAATCACATCATTTTTTGGTATGGTATTCCTTCCTCTATTGTCACTAATAATGGAGGACAATTAAAAAATAAGGACCTCAGGAAACTATGCAAGAAGTTTTGAATCAAACATCACTAGTCTTCTATTTACTACCCTCAAGGGAATGGATAAGCGGAGGCCTCCACCAAAACATTGTTGAAAATATTTCATAGCACAATTCATAATTTTGGGAGAGATTAGCACTTACAGATAAATCCAACACTTTGGGCCTACAGAACTACCATTCATACTCCTATAGGAGCCACTCCCTTTTCTTTAGTTTATGGCTCTGAGGCCATTCTCCCATTAGAAGTAGAGATCCCCTCCTTGTGAGTCTCCTTACGTGGGTTGATAACTGATGAAGACCATAGAGCTATGCGAATACATGAATTAGAGACTCTTGATGAATTTTGTAAGGTAGCTTTTGATCACACGAGGGCTTATTAGAAGTGCATGTCTAATCAATATAACAAGAAGGTTCACCCATGTGAGTTTCAAGTTGGTGACCTCATGCTTAGAGAAAATCCAAAAAATCAACAACATAGAGAGTAGAAGGGAAAGTTTGAACCTAACTAGTTAGGCCCATACATTATCACAAAAACATCTGGGTCTGGTGTTTATTAGCCATCTACTCCTGAAGATGAAGAACTTACAAAGCCTATCAATGCCTCACACTTAAAGAACTATGCTTAGAGGCTTACTGCTCAGCTATCTTGTACATATCTATGATCCTAAAAAAAAAAATTCTAAAAAAATTAGAAAATATCTGAAAAAATGATCATCTTAGTGAAAACCTAGCAATAGGCACTTTGATGCATCACAAAAAAAAAAAAAAATTCGAAAAACCTAGAAACATGCACTACTTGAGACCCTTGCACCTATGTCTATTAGTCTTAATCACTCATTTTTCTACACACTTCCTAGCTTGGGATTGTTTCTTGTCCTTGTCTCGAGGACATGGCTACTTAGTTTACTTAAGGTTTCCTTGTGCATTAGGGTTTCTTGGCAACTCCCAAAATAGTGTTTCTCAACATGACCCCCTCGACATCAAGTGTTTCTCAAAACTTTTTAGATAGTTTACCTGCAATCTTTGATGTCGTAATATTTCTCACTATTAGAATCCAGTCTTGAAGAAAGGGCCAAGTGACTTACAAACACACAAACTTGTTTTCTATGATGATTTATTTGCTATATGTTCCCTCCCTAATAGTCTCTCAAGGATGTCATGGACTAGAAGACTAGGGGCATGGGGCATGTTTTCTTGATTTCTGCTTGTGGGTATACTTTATTGGTCTATAGTGTTGAAAGCATTCATGCTTGTCCTATTTAACACCTTGAATTATAAACATATCATCCTTGACTATTTTTTTTTGCAAGACCGCACTTGGGGGTTATGCTGGCACTTATGCCTTGATGTAGGTGTAATCTTGCTATACTAAACTTAGGGAATCTAACTATATAGTCATCTTGACCTATTTGTCTTTGATGCATAGGTTAGATTCCCACATTTCTATTTGACATAGATCATATTCATATAGTTATACTACTGATGATTGTATGATCTCATGATGTCCCTAATAAATGCTCAATGATGAAATAAGAGTCTAAATGTTATGTGTCCCTTGCTGGTAAACCACTTTGCATGTTAGCTTGCATTATAGGTTCATCTCTTAGCTTAGTCTTGCATTCCTGTATATGGGGAGAGCTCTCTCTTCATCTTTTGTGAACATGTTAGCTAACTAATTTTGCATCTTTATTCTTTATAATGTCTTCTCATCTTCTTGATCTTTTGTTTCATCTTTTACTACTCTATTATCACAAGGGGTTAATCTAAACATTACATTCAATCTATCCAAGTGTCACATATTTTCTAAAACATAAGTCTATATCATACACATGAGAGCTAAAACCATAATACATAAGAGAGATACATAAGAATATACACATAAGTATCCAAACAATGCATATATGAGCAAGCAACAAAAATTGAAACATCACATGAAAACTAAAAATGTTGAAACATTCATTTGAGACAAACAAGTACAAAAAATTGCCGATCAAATAGAGTATCTAATATATATATCAATGTGTCACAATACATATACAAATGTGAGATTTGAAATCTATATATCTGCCTCAAAAATACATGATGTACAATCAAAACTATCAAAACTATCATAATTAGCCTATGACTAGCTGACACCCTCTCTAGCTAGTGGTGGCCCAGGTGGTGGAGCCTATCTCCTATCTGGCAACTACATCACACCCTCTAATCTACCTACCTACTCTGAGTAATTAGGAAGTCCATGTCCTAGTGGCACCACACCCCTATAGGAAGCATAATAATAAGCAGCACGTGCACCATGATGAGAGGCCTCTTGCCTTGTTACGTCTCACTCCCTACAAAGCTCATCTCCCCGAGCCTGTTCATCCATAAGCTACTGATCTCATATTGCAATAGTGACCTGAGCCACCTATTGCTTTGCCTCTAAGGTATGGATCTGCATGTCTCAATCATCATTCCCTTGAGCTAGCTGCTTTGCCTACACCTTGACTTACTTTGTTTACCCTGTTCATCACCACCTTAGTGGCACCTCCTCCTCCTCCTCCTCTTTTGCAACCTGTATTTGCATCCTTCTCCTCCCAGAGTGAGAGCTCTCCAACCTCCATTTGCCTACCTCCACCTCCTCTACCTCTGCCTCCACCTCTACCTCCTCCATGTCCCCCTACTACTAGCAATGCATCAAGCTCTGTAAATTGAGGAAATGGGTGTCTCTACATCTTGTACAAATATACTAGGTCTACCCCTACATCTGCCATATCTAAGCACTAATCCCAAGGATCTCAAACTAGAGCTACTATCTCTTGCACTTCTGTATGTTAATCTAACATAGGTAGCTAGCCCCATGCCTCATTAGAATGGAAATGAGCATAGGTGGTGGTCTCCATCGATATCACTTGTCGCTCCACAAATTGCTACCATACTCAATTGATCACAAATCACTCTACAATCTCTACATGCTCGCCTACCAGTGGCCTACTACACCTCATGTAATCTAGCTCCTAAGCATCATACCATCTCTAACACTCTTAGTAAGATCTCCATGTGAAAGAAGTCAGCTCATCAAAAATACGTTGGTAATATGTAACATCCTTCTATGAGTTTGTGGGATAAATCCTCTATAACAAAAAAATTATGGCTGGCTCTACTCTCGTGGTGGTACTCATGGCCAAATCACAACAATGTGCTCCCAAGCCCAAATTTGTGCTAATACTACCCTGCATGCCTAGGAATGACCATTATGGTATACTACCTCATGGAGCTCATGATACATATCTGCTAGAATAGCTAGCCCTCATGCATGGTTGTGTAATCTGATTTGCCACCAATCAACCCCATCTTAGTGGGAAGCCCTTTGGGCCCCTATCTGTCACCAAGACTTGGGCTACAAGAGAACATAGCAAGCTAGGAAGAGGATAAAATTATCCCTCACAAATGATCAAATGATGGTCCAGGATGGTAACATCCTAGAACAACTATTGCATCATAGCTCACCTCTCTATCAAGGTCTAATCATAATACACCTATGACATTCAACTGGACTTAGCATCAGTATCCCTCGCATTATATCAGCACTGACAAAACATAACAAGAGAAATCAAGAATGCAACTTGCAAAATCACTGTAGCATGGCACTCAAAGAATTTGATATACATCCTCCAATGTAATCAAGGCCTCTTCAGTCAGTAGATGGAAGGTGTTATGCTCACTGGCGACTGCTCAACCAACATAGTCAACAACCCATGGTTTTTCTATATATGGGGCATCTGAATAACCCATCTCAAACCCATGGCTACTACTGCAACATACTCATCATCTATCAAATGCTGCACAACTTGTAATCCCATCACTTTGGGGGCCCTGATAAGTAGCACTGGAAATACCTCCTATAAGCACAACAAATGTACACATCAGTAATACATTGTAAACATGATCACAATTCAAAAATAACCGAAAAATGCTCAAAAAAAAGTTGTATGATACTTTTCCTACATGCAGCGATACAAAATGTTGGAAAGATATCATGTGATAATTTTTGTAAAGGAGTGCAATACAATTCTTTTGTATGATATTTTGCACTGGTGTAGGTAACAATTGGGTATGGTTTATATGACAAACCTAAAACTACTCATGCGAAAATTTTTCTGTTGTGAAAAATTGTGCAATATTTTATAAAGTACCCATGTGATACTTTTAAAATATCAAAAAATATTTTGTGTTTAAAACCTTAAAATGTGCAAAAAACACCAAAAAAGCTCAAAAAATGACAAAAAGAGTAGTCACTTACCAACACCTTGTAGTGCTTTGGTCAGTTGTGCAACTAGCTGTGCTCAAAACAGTGTCGATGAGTCAAAATGTTTGCCAAAGCCATGATTTTCTCTCGACTACTCATAAGCTCTCACAAAAATCACAAAAGACAAATGATTCTAAAAATGGCACTTGGGCCCCTTTTATAGGTTTCGACCTCATTTTGACCTAATTTTCAAACTCCTCAGAATTCTGTGAAAATTGCACCCCTAGCTAATCTTGACGTCCTGGATCCATTTTGAGGATCAAAATTGAAATTTGAGTTCATCTTGATGGTCAAAATTGCATTTTGAAATTCTACCTTCTTTTAAGCAGTTAGATGACCTTATAAGGTATAATATCCAAATCATCACTAGGGCATCTTCATTTATTCATGTCTTCATCACCTCTATGCTTCATATCTACTCAAATTAACCTTTTCATGTCTAAAATCATCTTTCTATTTGATTTGACCTAATTTTTATGTTGTATCCTTCATGGTCAAGTCTAGTCAGACTAGGGTATTCTATCACTCTTTCATAGTCACTCTTTGGTTCTAATCATCTTTTTGTCATCTTGGACATTGCCATATTATAGCTTACTCATATCTAGCTTTTTTTTGCATCCCCTTACCTCATTTCAATTTAGATCTCGAGGGGGCATAAATACTCTATCATTTTTGCTACAACCATCTATTTCTTAGGAGCATTTGTTTGATCTTTTCACTTGCTCTTGATCTATCTGCTTTGCTAGGTGTTAGCATTCTTCTTGAATTCTAAAATTTTCTTTTTCTTAGTGTTTAGTACTACCACTATCAGGCTATATAATCAGGATGTGCTATCTCTTTCTGCATTTTGTTCTTTGGAATTAGATATCTATATCTACCACTGCCTACTTGGCTTCTATTTTCTTTGACGCAATGTGTTCTCAAATTGATTACACATTAGTCAAAGAGGGGCAAATGTAATCACCTAAAAATGGTCATATAGACTATTAGCCCCCTTCTTAGCATTTTGGCTAATTTAATTAATCATTTACTTAGACCAAATTGCTAATAATCAATTATTTTTTTATAACCTATAATTTGACTATGCTATCTTAAGTTCATTATTTAATTAAAAGAACATGTCCCCTTTTAATTAAATAAAAGACCCCATTCTTCTAACCCACTTAAAGTGCACACATAAAGTCCTTTTTCTATTTTGCAATTAAAAGAGAAGGCTTTTGAGACTTTTCGTCTTATATCACAAGTCAACTTATATTCTATTGGTTGACTTGTGTGTGCACATGGATCACTCCTCTTTTCAAATTCCACCATTGATCAACCACCATCTTCATCTTGATCTCTACCATTTGTACAACTTTAAAAGGGAGAGAGCTTTCCCCCTCAAAGGATCCACACTCTTGAGTATTGTTATGTTGTAGGTTTACTATTTTAATTCTTGAGAGCTTTTAATGGAGAACTTCTATTTCTTGTCTACATTATCTCATTCATGGCACTTGTAGTATATGAAATTCTAGTGTAGTTGCATGTTATTGTAGTTCTTTTGCAATAGTTTAGCTACTTAGTTTAATTAGCATGGATGTGGCACTTTCATTTGTTTAGCTTAGTTGTATTGTGCATTTCATCTTAGCTTAATTTCATTCTTGCATTGCATATTCAAGAGTTCCTTGACACTACATTCTTGCTCTTGCTCAAAGAATCTCCCATCTCATGGTTTACTAGGAAGGGTTGTGTTTCTAAGGCTCAACTGAGAGCTTTCTTTATGCTCATTTGTATGCCTCTTGCACTCCATGACTAGGGAACTCTAAGCTACCATTCAACCTTTCCAATCTATGGAAAGCCTCGGATAGAAGGGTTTAGAGGAGTGCACTTTTTGAGTGTATAGGTGTTTCATAAATATTAATATATTATAATAAGATTATTTTCTTGTATGTGACTAGTTTATTAGTGAAATTATTTGCCTTACAAAATGACATAAGTGCTAAGTCTCATTAAATACTTTGACTTGACATTTGGAAAATATGATTGAAATTATCACCAAGTTTTGATATATTCAATGAAAAAATTAAATTATAAAATTGTCAAAAAACACATAAAAATACTCTTTAATATTTATTTCAATAGAACTTCAATCATTACATAAATATAGCTTAAATTTTTTAAAGAGTTTATTATATAAATTTAAATATAAGACTTACATGTGTTTGCATTTATATATGTTAAAATTGTAATATGTATAAAATTGAAGTAAATTTCATGCTTAACTTAAAAAAAAATTTAAGTAGCAATAAAATTATTATTTTTAATTATTAATTATATTTTTTTAATACTAACTAATTGAGATATATAAAAGATTATTTACATTTATATTTTTAATAAAATTTTATATTTAATAAAAAAAGTAATGATTTAAATTAATATATAATTATTATAAAATAACTAAATAATTGAATAGATTTAACTTAAAAAATTCAAATAACATACTGTACTAATAATAATAATGAGCTTTATTCATGTAACCGAACAATATCTAGTGATAATATCATACATTTTTTTAAAAATTAACGTAAATGTATAGTTTGACTTCATTCAATGTTGCACATTATACATTTGGTGGGAATAATCTGTATTGCATTTTAGTTTGCAAATAGGGGAAGTCAATTGGTGAAGTTGGTGTAATTTAGTTTATCCCTGTGGAAATTAAGTTTTTTGCCTCAGATGTGCTCGTTTCAGTTTTATATATGTAGACTTTAGAAGGAATTTCAATGCAATTCCTCTTTTTTGTTTTACTTGGATAAATTTATGTTGTTGGATGATTCAATAATATAAATTCAATAGTTTCGTTTAAAATCATTGAGATTGTTTTACTGATAACATTATTTTTGGTTTTATTTTTTTGGGTACAAATAACATTGTTTTGAGTTTGACTTTTTTTTTTTTCCTTTTGGTATAGTGAGATGATTTTGTTGAGAACTCTTTCTCCACAGAAGAAGTGCCTAAAGCTCTTTTCACTCCTAATTTTAGATATCCTCCCACATTCTTTACATTGTGTTAAACCCAAAAATTGAATTTGTGATGGTGAAAGTGAGGAAGCCAGTGTAATTTTTGGTAGAGGTTTATGGAAATTAAACTCAAATGTTGGAGTAGCCTATTTGGGGGTATCATAAGATTCTGCCCTCTAATCTTTATCATAGTACTATTTGGAGTTGAATAAATTAATCAAGTTAGAGGAAGATATGGGATGTGGAGGTGGATTTTGATTTGGATTTGCATTTTTGTCACTTGGATGGGGAGTTTTGATATGCCACCAGTCCTGGTGCTTCTCTACAAAGCATTGTAGTGATTGCTAAAACTAATTTTTTTATTGTAGGTCACAACTTGGCCAGTGACAAAGGCTGTACAATGAGAAAATAAGTTCAACATTTTCATAACAGGTCTTTGGGCTTCAAAGACGACCCACAGAATATCCCACTGCCATTTTTAGAGGGATTGTACAACAACTAGTATTTTGAACAACATTTTTTAGATGTGAAAGAACTTTCTAGAATTTATTTTATCCCTAGGAAAATAGGAATCAACTAATCAAAAATTAGAAATTAATGTCTAAAAAATAATTTAAAAATAAACCATTGCTAAAACTTTAGCACTTTGATTCTTTGATTATGAAAAATAATTGTAAACTGCAACTAGGAACATTAGTTCCCTACCTTATAGATAAGGCAGGGACTAATAACATGGGTTAGAGAGGAAGAGGAAGAGGACAAGGATGAGGAAGAGGAGGTTTTCATGAAATGTGTTTCAATTGTGGCAAAAAGGGTCAAAGAGCATATGAATTTCCTCAAGGCCAAAGAATGAAAAATAAGAGATCTAAAGGTTAGAAAAGATTTTCACATGTAGATGAAGATATCAAGTATCACATTCTAAAGATGCTAAAAGGGGAGAAGTCCTAGTTAACTAAAGAGTCTTGTTGGATGACCATAATAAACCTAAATAAATGAGGAGATTCTTTAATACTAGGTGCAAGTGTGAGGATATGTATCGTGATGTGATTATCAATAGTTAGAGCACTGGCAATTTTTTGTTAGAGGATATGGTCACAAAGTTAAAGTTGAAGAGAGAGAAGCACTTGCATCCATACCAAATTGTTTGGCCACAAGGTCTTAGTGAAATGAATAGTTCTTTATAAAGCTCAAGATTGGAAGCTACTATGGTGATGTACTATGTGATAACATGCCATGGATGCATGCCATATGTTGTTAGGAAAGCCTTGGCAGTTTGACAAGTGTTCTATACATGATGGTCATGTGAATTCCCACTCCTTGACAAAGGATGGAATATGACATAAGATAAATACATTGAAGGGAATAGAAGAAAACATATGTAGCAATGCCAAAATATGTTACATTTATGGAAGAAATTACCTAGAAGGTATGAGGTCTAGCATATATATGTTTTTCTTTAATTTTAAAAATTGGTAAAGAAGAAGTAGAAGATCTACCTACAAAAGTTGTGGATTTGTTGGGTAAGTTTCAAGGTATTGTATCCAATAATATGTATAATGGATTGCCACCAATGAGAAAGATCACTCATTAGATGGATTGATTCTAGGAGCCAATTTTTCATATATGGTAGCACATAAAATGCCACCAATAGAAAGTGAAGAGTTGAATAGACAAGTACAAGAGTTTTTGTAGAAGGGATTGATTCAAGAAAGTATGAGTTTGTGTTGTACCAACAATATTAGCACCAAAGAAGAATGGAGAATGGAGGAGGTGTATAGATTCTCAAACCATCAAAAAAATTGCAATTAAGTATAAATTTTCATTCGGAAGGATGGACGATATTATGGGTTGTTTGAGTAGATCAATGTGTCCCACAAAGATATCTATCTAAAGAGTGGATATCACCAAATCTAGATTAAAGAAGGAGATAAATGAAAGATTTTCTTCAAGATAAAGCAAGGGTCATATGAGTGATTATTCATGCATTTTGGTCTAACCAATGGACCGAGAACATTCATGTGTCACATGAATGATGTGTTGAAAAAATTTCTAGGTAAGTTTGTCATTGTTTACCTAGATGATATTTTGACCTTCAATAAGACATCGGAAGAACATATAATACATATTTGTAGGATGTTTGAGGAGTTAAGGGAAGATAAATTTCTTATTAGTTTGAAGAAGTGTAGTTTTGTGAAGGAGTTAGTATATCAAGGATGTGTAGATTCATCATAAGATCTAAAAATGGACCTAAAGAAGGTGAAGGTTATCTTCGAATGACTAACTCCAAGAAATGTGACTGTGTTAAGATATTTTTATGGTTTAGCTATCTTTTATAGAAAGTTTATCAAAAAAATTACCAATTTTTGCAAACCCTTGATTGAAACCATGAGTGAGGATATGAAAGAGTTTAAGTGGACTTATAAGAGTTTTGAATTGTTAAAATAGAAAGTTACATAATACCCAATTATAGTGCTTCCATATTTCAATAAGGTGTTTCAAGTAGATTTGGATGCTAGTGGTAGTGTAGCAGGAGTTGTTTTCAACCAAGAAGGTAGACCTTTTTCTTACTTTAGTGTGATTTTAAATGATATCAAAAGAAAATATTATGTTTATGATCAATAATTTTATGCCATAATTTAGGCATTGAAGAAATGGAGACATTATCTTCTTGCTAAGGATTTTGTTTTATATATTACGTTGGCCCCAATCGGTAGTAAGAGGGGGTGATTAGTATGAATGCTACTAATTTTTTGAATGAGTGTTCTAATAAAAATAGACACTAACCACTTAACTATTAAAATAGTGATAAATGTAGTAAGGTAGAAGCATGTGAACTCAAACACAAAAGAATTCATCAAGTGACATAAAATTTTATACAAGGAAACCCTCAATTAAAGGATGAGAACCATGATGGAAGTAATATATTCACCATCCCTTATAATGCATGTAAAGGGTTGTCCAATTAAGAGCTACAAATGTTCATTTTGGGAACACATCTTATTAGGAATGTCTATAATCTGCTAGGGTTACAAGAGCTTGTAAAAGCTACTTGGTTAGAGGATTTACAAATCTCTTTTTGAGAGACACCTTATTAAAGGATTTACAAAATCTTACTATTGAAGCTTTCCCTATTAAGATCTTCAAATAGATGCAATGGCGAGAAAGAAATCTAAGTGTGTGATATAGAGTTAGCATTGTCTTTCCTTGTAGATATACATTGTATATCCTTGAAGATGCTTATGATCTTCATATTTCATCTATTTACTTTGTAATTTATTTAGTCTCACCATTGTCTTTTTTTTGGGACAACCTATCTTTTGTAGCACTTATTTTTGCAATTGTATTCTTAGCTATCTTATACTTTGAACAAAAAATTTCATCTCTTACTCCTATATCTATCAACATTCTTTTTCTTTTTGGAAATCACTTTACAAAGTGAAGTCCAAGTGTGTTTATGCACTCTGCAATGTTAGGTCATAGTTACCCATGACCAAAATGCTACTCAATTTCAAATTTGAAATCCATATCCAAGTTGTTCATAGAAAATTCATGAACCCTACTCCTACAGTCTAGATTAGTACCCTTGTTAGTCTTTTTGTTAGGGTAAGTGCACCAAGTTGTGGTGTCAAAAAGATGACATCCATTTTCTTTCTAACTTTCAATAGTGTGTACATGCTATAGAACACACATGCTATAGTGTGTATGCACTATAGCGTGTATGTGCTTTTTAAAACCCCAAATTATTATAAATGGGCTACAAACCTATAGCCCATTCATATTTTCCTCATTTTCCAACTTCCTCTCCTCACAACACATACACAAATTCAACAAATTGAAGATTTTCACCTCCTACCTCATCAATATGCCTCCTCGTCATCAAAGTTTGAGATCATGATCATGCCGTATGTTGTCTAACCTTCTTTTTGCATTGTTTTATATGTTTTTTGTATTGTTTTTTAGGTTTTTTTCAATTTTTATTTAAATTTGTTTATTTATTTAGATTGCAATTGATTTCTTATCAAGAAATGTGAATAATGAACCAAAAAATCCTGAACAAGATCAAAACCAAAACCCTCAACAAGATCCAAACCAAAACCATCAACAAGATGAGAATCAAAACCCTCCACAACAAGAACAAGAAATTTTGCAACCTGCACCGATTTGAAGACCTCCTCCTGGTACACAAGAAAAAATAATAGATGAAATAGAAAGAGGAAAAAATAAATTAGAAGCACTCATTGGTAGGTTGAAATCTTGTGGACAAACCAATCCAATGAGAGCTCAATTGGCATCCTCCCTCGAGTCCATTATGACCCACATAGCTCTTGTTAGTTGTCAGTTAGCTATTTGGTGGGTTAAGATGGATGAACAAAAAAGATATTATGCAAACAAATTATCATATCAAGATGTAAAAAAAAAAAGATATACCAAAAGGTAGAATTTGTGCATTATTTAGAAATCCTAGTGAGCAAAATACTATTAGAGAGACAACTAAACAATTCCCCATCCATTCATGCATACATGATGGTATTAAAAATAATTTTTGGGATAGATGGTGGATGGTTTTTGATGCCCCTCCCTGCAATAATCATGAGGTCCCAATGTATTTCTTAAAGAAATTGTATTGTGAGTTTGTCCTTGGGGACATCCCTAGTTATTTTGATATATTAGAACCTTAGGGTAGAGGTAGGGGGTCATTATTTGAGAGGTTGGGGGCACGTTGTGACCTTAATGTAGTTAGGGAACCTTTGGTCAAGCCACAGGGTGAGCATATGACTATTCCTTTAGTTGTGAAGGAACATGTACAGGCTAGCACTCTAGGGACTATTGATGCTTTGAGATAGAACCTCATTCATTGCACAAGTCCATTAGTTGAGGAGGATCCTTTTGTGTATTGTGGTCACATGTGCACATCATGTGGATCCTTATGCACATTTGGCAGTCATGCTAGAGATGGTGTAGATGATGAGCTAGTCAATGGTCATTTCTTGAATAAGACATTTGGAATTGACACATAGGTAAATAAAAATTATAATAAACTAATTTGATCGCATTTCATATGTATAGTGTATGACTAATTAATTAATATGTATTGACATTGTTCAAAATTCGGGGTCAGAGTGTTAGCAGCCCTAGTAGCGACCCCCTGGCCCCATTTTTTGTCCTGTCGATGAGTCGAGAGGTATGTATCAATTTAATCATTTAAATCAATACATGTATTTATTAAGTAATCATATGAAGGATTGGCAAAAAAATTTATGCATGTGCATTAGTTCTCTACAGGATTGTTGACATTCACTACAGACTCTTAGCCTAGACATGATATGAGCTTCATAGAGGTACATTTGTTTCATATTAATTTAATTCATTTGATTATATTTGTTTCATATTTCATGTTACATGTAATGTGTATTGTATGACATGTACCTCTTGACATTTGAGACTCCTCCTCATCTTTGACAGTCTGTCAATTGTGGAGTGGCTGTAGCTATGGCTAGGTTACAACCATTGACTGAGGTAAGAAATGATTTTCTTGGTTTTAGTTGTTGTTTATAATAGTTAGTATCAAAATTTATAATATTATTTATAAGTGATTATATTGACTGAATTGTTGTAGGGTCTTGTTACACCCGATTGTCCATGAGCCTTCGAGGTGGACTTGCAGAGTGACTATATGATGGTGGTAAGAAAATAATTAATTTTGTGTGTACATATATTTGATTTCAATTTATAATAATTATTGATTCATACCTACTTTTTTTTGTATCAGCTCGAGTTAGAGAAGAGCCTCAACAAAAGGACTGGCGAGCATGTGAGGAAGACGCCATCATCGCCATCATCTCCCTCCACAAGATGATTGAAGACCTCTAGAGATTTTTTTCCTTCCCCTCGTGGGAAGGAGAAGATATAGTTCATAGACATACATGTATAGACATCAACAAACATATATGTTGGATTTTATGTCAGTGGACATATTTGATATACATTTGATGTATATATGACATTTTATATTTGATGTATGACATTTATTTGATGCATGACATTATTAGACTTATGACATTATTGGTTAATATAGTATATATTTTTTCATGTATGACATTATTGGTTATCATAATATATTATGTGTTTCTTAATGTATGACATTATTGGTTATCATTTTATATTATATGTTTGTTCATGTATGACATTATTGGTTATCATAATATATTATATGTTCCTTCATGTATGACATTACTGGTTAACATAATATATTAAATGTTTGTTAATGTATGACATTATTGGTTATCATAATATATCATATGTTCATTCATGTATGACATTATTGGTTATCATAATATATCATATGTTCATTCATGTATGACATTATTGGTTATCATAATATATTATGAGGTTGCATGGGTACTTGTACCCACACCCTTGGTACTTGTACCCACATACCCAAGTACTAGGTACATGTGTCCCAAGTACTAGGTACTTAGTGGAGAGCATCATAGCTAAGGACCTTGATTGAGATTTTAGATTTTTTTTTTTAGTTTTTAGTTTGTGTATAAGCTTGTTTTTTATCAAGCTTAATTCAATACCTAATTAGTTTGAAACTTTGATAGAATATTGATTAACAATAAACTTTATCACTATTTAAGCATAAGTTTATCATTTCCAATATTTAATCCTCATATGATTTATGATCTTGTTCATGTTTAAATTTTTCCTTCTCTATTATTTGTTTGTCAATCTTAATTCAATACCTAATTAGTTTGAAACTTTGATACAATATTGATCAACAATAAACTTTATCAGTGTTAAAGCTAGAAATTTATCATTTGCAATATGTCATTGTCATATGATTTATGATCTTCTTGTTCATGTTTAAAGCCAGCTTCTATGTTATGCATCTAAATATTTATCATAAATTATTATTACAAACATATAACAAATCTGAAACTGAAAACAATACATTACATTTGCAAACTTTATCATTGTTCTTGATTTGAAAAATCATTAACATGACTCATAAATTCAGGTTTTCTATAAATATAAAAGTATATTAAAAATAAATTTTGACATACCCAAGTATCCCCATCCCCTATTATAAAAAATAGTTTTATCTGTACTCATACCCATACTCGTACCCTAAGTACCCCAAGTACCCCCGTCCCCGTGCAACCTTGTATATTATATGTGGATCTTTGTGTTTTTTTTACACCTATGTGGTCTATAGGATCTCTTGATACTTAGAACATCCCTTGATCTTGCCCAAACTCCTCACCAGGTTAACTGATCCAAACTTGCAGCATCACTCCCTTACTCTTCTAAGAACAATATCCCTCTAAAGGTTTTATAGGTCTACTAGGGTACCATAGCACTCCCCAGTCCAAAAAAGGTTTCCATGATGTCCTAAGGTGTTATTGGAACACTTGTACTATGCTTGAATGGATAACAACAATGGGTTTGTACCCAATTTCGAGATTTCTTCACAAAAGGGCTACAAGGAGAGCCCCTAATTAGGCCTCCATCCAAATTTCTAGGGCCAATAGCTCCTTTGTCTTAGAGTTTCAACACCTTTTTCCTTAAGAACAATTTATACATAGGACCCATGCTTAAGGATTTTTAGTGTCTTAGGGTGCATACATGCCATACAACAAAAATAGAAAAATTGAGGGTTTGGTAGGGTTTTCTTGGCTGCCTGTTGTCCCCACTTTTAAGATACCTTCCAAACTTCATCAAGACTCCTCCTCCACAAGTTAGAACCTCCTCATACCCCTCTTCAATCCCTTAGAAGGGAAAGTTTTCATTCTTTGAGCCTTGCTCTCAAGAGCTCTTTCTTTGCTGATAGTCCCTAGCCAGGCATTGCCTAGCTCACCTAGGGCTTGGTCAAAGAATTCTTTGCACTCACTTTTAGGGCCCTTTCTTGCATAATATAAAACATTAGGGTCTGTAGCCTAGAAAATTTGCCAAGACATTCTTAGTACCCTCTACATGTTCTGTTTCAAATTCAAAAGTATCAAGAAACTGAGCCCATCTGAGTAAACGAGCTCGAACAACTTTGTTTTTGGATTCTTTTTTAAATAATGGAAAATAAATTTTCCCTAAGAGTTGAGCCAATTATATTGTCTTGTCCTATAGTGAAAAAGAATTATGTAAGAAAGAAATTGCTGATTTATTGCAAAAATCTATTATCAGACCTAGCACTAGTCCATTCTCCTGCCATGTTATGTATGTCCCAAAGAAAGATGAAAATGGAAATGAGATAGCTGAAAAATTTTTGGTAGAAGACCATGGAATTTCCACGGTGGAGACAAGACTTACAACCCTTTCATGATAAACAACTCTAGAACTGGCAGCAGATAGGTATCTTTGAAGGAATTTACAAAACCTTTCAAAAATTGGTCACAAACTATAACTAATGCATGGAAAATTAAAAATAAACAATAAGACAACTACAAAATGTAAAAAAATGATAATAGCCACATGAGTTTCCTCCAAACAAGATTAAAAACTAGTAAAATCTATGATAAAACAATCACACTCTACTGCATACATTCCAATTGTATGGATTCATACAAGAAATGAGTTGCCAACCTTTGATTAGGGTTCCCCCAAGAATAAATAGGTTGCTCCTTGGGTTAGAGATAGGTTTTAAGGCTTTTTCAAACCTTCTTTACAAAGTACATGAAAATGTTATAGCTATGTTGGAACCTAATATTGGTTTTCATGACAAGAAAGAAGATATTCTTATTCAGTTAAATATTCTTGCTTGGCAATTTAGGAAAACTCAAGAATATTTGCATGGAGCTAGTAGAGTTCTCAAGGAGGAAGAAGATATAGATGATGTTCTTAGACAACTACAACAACAAAGACAAAGATAAAACCGAATAACCTCTAGAAACCAAGAATCCCAAATATCTTAGTCTATGAACTGTTGTTGGGAAAATTGGAGTTTGTATTCTCTAGACAATACAATAGATCTCAAAAAAGGGAAGGTATCGCTAATTCTATATTTCAATAATTACAAGACCTTAACTTCTCACCAAACCTTATAGGGTCTAGGGGAAAGAAAAAAGTAGACCTTCATCTCCTTTGAAGGAAACCTAGTCAACTCCCACCCTACTATTTGGAAAACTTAAACTTTACATGGGAAAATTCTCCCCCCTAAAGTCACTATCTCAACTCTAATTTTTCTAGTAGAACTACTCAAAAGAAAAAAAGATTTGCAAAATAAAAAAAAATCATTTATTTCTCAAATATTTTCCTTTTTTATATTTCTTTGTAAAATAAGTGAATAATCATAACGAGATGCAATCAAATTGTAAACTCTAGAAACAAAGCATACACAGTAAAAAAATATTCAAGCACAAGAGAAGTAGAGCATTTCCAAATCCGGACAACAGTAGTGGAAAGATGAAGAAAACTAAATCTTACGAACACAAAAGCAATCAAAATTTAAGATGGTTTCTATCTATGATTTATGTATCTCCAAGATTTGAAGACCTAGAAGATTTTTTATATCATGTTTACAAAATTATTCATTTACAAGTGTAAATAAGGAAGCCATTCATACAAGATTTTTACTCACCAATTAAGTAGAGAAGTTTCCTATCATGACCTTGAAAAATGAGGCTCCATTAGATTTCAAAATCAAAGATAAATGCAAACACAAACAATTGTGCATGCACTGTTCACATGCCATTGATAATAACAACTTCCTTTCCTGCTCTTCTCATATTTCAAATTTTGGAACCTATAAATGCATGCATTTGTTAGAAGGTACTAAAAAAATCACTATTGGCAAGAGATGAATTACAAATCTCTAAAAGTTTTCATAACCTTCAGAGGAGGTTTGAATAGATTCGAATAATGAAACAAAGAGGCCAATGATTTACAAAACATTTTCTAACATTTGTACTAGCCAACACTATGAGTTTCAACAACACCTGAGATGGCATCACAAAATCAAAATGGAGTAAGATCTCCAAAAAGTGAGAGAGTTTATTGTAGGTCTCCACAATATGGTTCTATAGGACCTAGAATCAAATCGATACCTCGTACAAGTTTTGAGATATGCCCTGTCAAAGATTGCTGCCCTATGACATTTAGTGACCCTTAGGGATGTTTCAGTTTGGCATGCCCAAGAATGTTTGAGTGCTCAATGGGATAGGATGAGCTTGGGGATAGGTTCTACCCATCCACCTGGAGCTAGCAGAATAGATAGTTTGATCCCATGATGAAAGGTGAGAGAGATTTGGTAGTTGGCAACTTTGTATTGGCCAACACTACAAGTTTTAGCATCACCCGAGATGGTGTCACAAAATCAAAATAGAGTAAGATCTCCAAAAAGTGAGAGAGATTATTGTAGGTCTTTGCAACACGGTCCTATAAGACCTAGAATCACATCCATACCTCACATGAGCTCTAAAATATGCCCTGTCAAAGATCACTGCTCTATGGCATTTAGTGACCCTTTGGGATGTTTCAGTTCGGCGTGCCTAAGAACATTTGAGAAGTCAACATGATAGGATGAGCTTGGGAATAGGGTTTACCTAGCCACTTGGAGCTAATAAAATAGATATTTTGATCCCATGATGAAATGTGAGAGAGATTTGGCAGTTGGCAACTTTGTACTGGCTAACACTATAAGTTTCAACATCAACCGAGATGGCATCACAAAATCAAAATGGAGTAAGATATCCAAAAAGAGAGAGATTTTATTGTAGGTCTCCACAACATAGTCCTATAAGACCTAGGATCGCATCCATACCTCGCACGAGATCCAAGTTATGCCCTGTCAAAGATCACTGCCCTATGGCATTTAGTGACCCTTAGGGATGTTTCGATTCGGTGTGCCCGAGAACATTCGAGCGCTTAACAGGATGGGATGAGCTTGGGGCTAGGGTTTACCTAGCCACATGGAGCTAACACTACAAGTTTTAGCATCACCCAAGATGGCATTACAAAATCAAAATGGAGTAAGATCTCCAAAAAGTGAGAGAGGTTATTGTAGGTCTCTATAACATGGTCTTATAGGACCTAGAATCACATCCATACCTCACACGAGCTCTGAGATATGCCCCATCAAAGATTGCTGCCCTATGGCATTTAGTGACCCTTAGGGACATTTCGGTTTGACGTGTTTGAGAATGTTCAAGTGCTCAATAGGATGGGAGGAGCTCGGGGCTAGGGTTTACCCAACCACCCAGAGCTAACATAAGAGATATTTTGATCCCACAATGAAATGTTTCAGTTCGGCGTGCCTAAGATCATTTGAGAAGTCAAAATGATAGGATGAGCTTGGGAATAGGGTTTACTTGGCCACTTGGAGCTAATAAAATAGATAGTTTGATCCCATGATGAAATGCAAGAGAGATTTGGCAGTTGGCAACTTTGTACTGGCTAAAACTATAAGTTTCAACATCACTCAAGATGGCATCACAAAATCAAAATGGATTAAGATCTCCAAAAAGTGAGAGAGGTTATTGTAGGTCTCCACAACACGGTCCTATAGGACCTAGAATCACATCCATACCTTGCACAAGCTTTGAGATATGCCTCATTAAAGATCACTATCCTATGGAATTTAGTGACCCTTAGGGACATTTTAGTTTGGCATGCCTGATAAAGTTCGAGCACTCAATAGGATGAGAAAATCTTTGGGCTAGGGTTTACCTAGCCACCCAAAGCTAATAGAATAGACAGTTCAATCCCACGACAAACAGTGAGGGAGATTTGGTAGTTGGCAACTTTGTATCAGCCAACACTGTAAGTTTTAGCATCACCTGAGATGGCATCACAAAATCAAAACAGAGTAAGATCTCCAAAAAAAAAGAGAGGTTATTATAGGTCTCCAAAACATGGTCCTATAGGACCTAGAATCACATCCATATCTTGCACGAGCTCCAAGATATGCCCCATCAAAGATCATTGCCCTATGGCATTTAGTGACCCTTAGGGACATTTCAGTTCAGCGTGCCCGAGAACATTTGAGTGCTCAACGAGATGGGATGAGCTTGGGGCTAGGGTTTACCTAGCCACCTAGAGCTAATAGGATAGATAGTTCAATCCCACAACCTTTTTTCCACTAAGTTGCAAATTTGAGCAACTTTTACAACTTTCAACAATGCAACTTTGCACAAAAAGTGCAATTTTTACATTTTTCACTTGATTCCACTTCTACAAATTGGAAAAGGTTTGGAAACAATAAAATAAATTATTTCAAAATTCTTAGTCCTTCACCAATTCTCAGACTCCTGCTATTCACAAATCAACACGCTATAAGAGGTCAAATCCTTGATGGTACTTGACCTAGGGCTTGATTAGAAAAATCACAAAACACATCCTCCAGTCTTGAAATCATGGAATATTAAAAAGAACCCTACTAAATACCATTTCTCAAGTAGGCATGAAATTTAAACCAAGGAAATTGTAGTTAGAGGCCCATTTTTGCTATGTGTACCAAAATGTTGTCTTAAAAACCTAGTTTTACTAAAAATGCAATAATTTGATTTAGAAAACACGTAGAATGATGATAATAGAAGAAAAATAAAGCTGATTCAAATATCCATCTCAAAAATCTATCACATCTAGTCTAAAATTTTATACATTTCATGTAGCATACAAACAACAATCAAAATGACTCGAAAACTAAATTTCTTTCTTTGCAACTTCTTTCAATCTGTATATTAATGCCCTCCACAATCAACACAACCACTTGGGACTCTTCCTCACCATGCCAAAAATCTATTCCACCCTTCACTTGGTTCATTACAACATATTTGAGAGTTTTACACCAATTTCTCTTCAAAACCAGGTTGAACACATAATGATGTTCAGCCTAGGGCCTGCAAGAAAAAATAGTAAACCAACTTTTCTACCCCTAAATTTTTTTCATATGTAAGAATAAACCCCTAAATTTCTTCCCACCAAATGAAATCAAGATCCCATTTTTGGATTGCAAGTTAGAGGGCCATAAGTGCAATCTAGTCAATTTATAGGCTTACCCAAGCAACCCTCAGTAAAATGGAAATATTTTACACAAATGAATAGATCAAAACCTCAAACCAAATGAAAATGAAAGATACTTCAAATAAATATCCAACCATATCAATTTTTCACATGTTCCAATCTATACATGTCTATACAACAACAAAACATAAGAAAAATGGTAGAAATTCATGTTTTCATTACTTCAAAAGACATCAAATTCATAGAACCATCACTAATTGAGGCCTGTACGGTCATCTCATACATATATGCTTCCATTCCAATGGTTATAACCACATTTAAAATGGTGGTTGTATCGTACACTTGGTTAGTTGTCAGCATTTTTGCAATTTTGCTTTGACAACTTTTGCAATTTTTTGTAATTTTTGACATCTTAACTGATAGACACCTAAAACTTAACCAAATTACCCCAAGGACCTTTTTAACCTTATAAGAAACATAAAAATCCTTTTTTCCTTGAAAAATCACCTACATTGCTCATTTTTGACCCCTTGGTTCTATTAGGCACTCTGGCTTACAATGGCACCTATAGTCCAATTCACCTTACATCTTGGGTCTTATTACATCATTTTGTAACCTTTTTTTTAATTCAAAACTAATATGACACCTATATATTTTCTTTGGTATCTTGGACCAATGATCATCCAATTGGACAAGTTTGAAGTGCTTGGGTGCATAAAAATGCATTAAATTTGATGCCATAGGTATAGCGGCAGGAGATCTACCTAAAGGACACCATGGTTTTATGTAAAAAAATAAAATTAATCATCATAAAAATTTTAGGGTGTAGGATCAACTAATAGGTCCTAGAAGTGATTTCCTAGTCGGATTTGAAGAGGCTCTAATTTTTGGCCTTGTTTGGTGAGGGTTTCGTAAAAGAACATATAGAGAGTTGATGGGTTCAATCCAATTGAAGAATCTTAATATTAGTATCATATTAAGATACTTTACCAAGTTTTATGATTGAGAGATAATTATTCCATATAGTTCCTTTGTAAATGGAGGGTTTTTTATGCCTAAAAAGTGGCCCATATGTAATAGCAGAGACTTGGTCCAAAAAAACCATACCTTATCTTTTGATATGTTATAGAGAAGCAAAATGGGTATCCTAATATTCAATTTTTTTTCTTGATGTTATGTAAAAATATGGAGAAAAATGCAAGAGGACAACATTTTATGCCTAAAAAGTGGCCGATAGTGTAACTGTAATCAAATGACAGTTATTCCAAGCCTTTAAAAATTCAAACTTGTTCTTGTTTAGTTAGGGAAACCTATACTTGGTCTTTCTAATTTTTGGTCTATACTAGTAAGTTAGTGGGGTGTTCACTTGTCCATCTTTCTTAGCATAACTTTTGTTGCTCTTTTTATCTTATTTTTGCTTGCTTTGCAAGTTTTGTACATAGGGAATTTACCTATGACTTAAACACTTTTGGACAAGTTATTTTTTCTCTTTTTACATCACCACTTTGGAAAAGTGAAAATATTACTAACCTAGTTTGAAAATCACGTCTATTCTAGTTATCCTATTGAATTATTGTATCTTCTTTCATGCCAGTTACAACTACATATAAGATTTGGTAAGGAAAGTGACCTAAGGCCATATTTGACATATCACCTAGAAGAGAGTTAGAATTTTTGGATTTTAATCCATTTTCTACTACCATTAGTGAGTATATACCCTCTTTACCTAGATTTGAAAATAATGCCTCATTGACATTATCTAGGGAGGAGCATGAAAAAAGGATCGACAAACTCCTATCCATGATAGTGGACAAATGGTTACAGTGTACAAAATGAGGAAAACAAGCCTACATGGAAGTAGCATGACAATTTTCTCAAGGATTTACCAATTAAATTTCTAGACATTGTTCACTTTAAGTATGAAATTATTACATGAACTCACTCATCTCATAAGCCTTTTTTTCTATAAGTCTTAGTGGACAAGGTATGGAATGGTTTACAAAATTCTGTCCTCCACTTATGTCATTTGATAAAAGAGAAAAAGGTATTTTCAACATTATTCCTACAGCATTCAACATGTGATCACTATGCTAGACTTATGAAACATCAAACAACACCAAGAAAAATATTCTATTTCTTTTCTTCAGTGATGGAGGAAGCTTTATTCATGATATCCTTGAGGAAAATCCCTGAAGCTGAAAAGATTGATATATTTATCAACAACCTTTTGCCTTAATTGTAACATGAACTTAGGAAACAATTATTTTCCAATTCCTTACAAATTGAGGATGTTTCAGTTAAAAAGGGTGAACTCAATCGATAAAGGACAAAATTGGAACAACAAAAATTAAAACAAAAATAATGTAAAGGGTAAATTGTACTCATGGAACAAGAAAAATAATGTGGTAAATGATGGTATAGTGGACACACCCAAACCTAAGGAGCCTAAAGTGATCAACTTGACCAATGACATTGAAACTACAAAACAATATGCTTCTCCAAGAATATTGACTCAAACAAATCTACTGACTCTAGTAGGGATAAACCATCATGGGTTTCCAAATCTAAGCACACCTGTACACCTCTAGGAGACTCGCTTGAACTGGTGTTGAATACTTTGATATCGAATAAGATCATTTCACTACCATATAACTATAAACCTTATGAACCCAAGGTTAAGCCTAAATTTTGGAATGACAATCACTATTGCATCTATGATAGGAATAAGGGTCATAAGACTAAAAATTATGGTGTAGAGCACCTAACTTTCATTCATCAATATGTTTGTTATAAGGTCAGGGGATATATCTCATGATCTCCCTATGACCCATCCATTTTGTTAAGGACATAAGAACCCTTGGTGTGTTTATAAACCTTGGGCATCATTTGGTCCTAATGGATGATATGTTGGTCATTTCATATTTTTCTAGGTCTATCTTAGGGGTTTGGAAGCCTAACAAGGTTTCCAAGTGTTAATCAAGTTTAAATACAACATTTCTTGCTATAGCGGCAAAAGTTTCTTAAAAGTTGTCAAGAATTTTTGCAATTTACTAAGCAACTTTTTGGTTTAGGAGTCCCAACCTCTCAAACCATTTGATGGTGGTTGAATGGAACGGTTGGAAACAAACTGTTTAGGCTTAAGACATTAAAAAATGGATAAAGAGAGAAGATCCAATTGTAAACTTGCTTTCAAATCAATAAAATATATCTATTTCAGTGCAATTTCTTGATATTTTGCAAATATAGTAAGGAAGAATAAGGAGTGGATGATGAAATTTTTGATCTAAAAGTTGATGCTAAGTGTCTGAAGGCTTTTGGTAGTGGTTTGAAGTTTTTATTCTTTTTCTTTCAAAAGTAATTGAATTTATAAGTTGCTGGTCTGAGAAACCCTCAATTTCAAGGTTTTGGCATTCAAATGGCCCTAACTTGCTGATCCACTGGTGGAATTTCTTCTCCATTTGTATGAAGCAAATTAGGGATGTGTACTATGAGATTTTTTTAGTTTTGGAATAGGAATTGAAGGCATTGAATTTTAGGAGCAAGCCCTAGGTCAAATATCACGATGTATTTGACCATTTTAAAGGAGACCAGATTAGATAAAGAGATGGAGAGACTTTGAGGACTTGGTGATTAAAAAAATTGTCCTTTTTTGAGTTAGTAGAACACCCTGGAAGTGGAGTTTTGGTTCTATGCACCCATTCCTAACCTCTTTCTTTGAAACCCAAGCCTAACCTAACTAATTAGGCTTGTGGACTTAGTTAAGCTTATGATATGTTGGAGTGGAGTCAACCTCTACAACTTTGCGGTTTGTGAGAACTTGAAAAAGGGTATCTAAAAGTGTGATTTTTTCCTTAAGTCTTTTGGAAAGTTTTGAAGTTAGTGGCAAAAATTAGGGATTAGAGACCTAATAGGATTCTAGGTCCTTGCAATTTGTGTTGTGGGTTGTTGGGAGTGCAACCAGTGGTGGATTTTTCTTAGTTGGGTTGTGAATAAGTAGTTTCTAGACTTTGTTGGAAGTTGTGAGGCCTAGAACCATAAAATACCTATTTTACCCAAATTAAGGGAACTTGTCCTTAAAGGCTTGATTTGGGTCAAATTTCTTTGTGTCATACTTATGTACGGTGAGTCTTACAACCCTCATAGCAGCTCCTTGTAGAGGTATACACTTGTTGAAGTGAAACAAACCAATTGTTCAATCCTTTGAACATCTTGAGTGTTGGTTTTGGGGTTGGGTCTTAAGGTTGTGCTTCCATTGTTGCACTTTGCATCAAATTATATGAAACTTAAATACCTCATTCAAGATCTCATTGATGATAAGAAAGTTGGGATGGATGGACTCATGACTAATACTAATCATAAGGTTTTCAATGAACCTAGGTACCCAAGCATGAACAAGAAGAAAGTTCTAGAAAGAAAAATAGGATGCAAAGATCAACTACATATGATTGAGCCAACTTGTGAGAACATAAACATGATTAGGTCTAAAGGGAAAATGGAAGGCTAAAAATCAAATATTGATGAACCACCTATGATTATCCTTGAGGGTGTGGATTCTTCCACACAATCACAACCTTATAATCTTGAGACTAAGAGCGAACAAACATAACAACCTATGGTTATCCTTAAAGAATTTGACCCCCGAACCCATACATACACTAAAAACTTGAATCTTGTGACTAGGAGTGAACCAAGGAGCATACACTTTGGTCTTAATGCTTCTGAATAGACAACATCTAAAAAATTTATAAGACGGGTTTTATAAGTTTATGATTTGAAAATAAATTTGTTTTGGAGTTTATCTAAAATAATTACAGATGACAAAACAAATAAAAGATAAAAACATATTAGTCATAATATCATTATTGGTAACAATGTTTCAAATGAAAATAATTATTTGTTTGAGCTTCTAACAATGATCAAGTGGCTTATTAAATGGCTTAATGAGTCTTAGAAACTTCTCCCATTATATCCTTTCTTTCACTAGTTTCAAGTTTCTAGTTACATGCACAATCATGACTTTACATCACAAAGCATTCACATTCTAGCAATTTTCATGTTTTTTCATTACATTTTGATCTAAACAACAACTTCTAAACTTTTACTTATTCAAATGACTAATTTGAAAATGGGTCCTATTAAAGAATCTAATATAAATTCAAATAATGTATCTAAATTCTAAACAAATAAAAACATAAAATCTGTGATTTAAACTTATCTCATCACTTACACATAATAACAATACCCACCTTGTCATGTGGACAGTCTTGGGGGAGAGGTTGTAACATTGTATTTGGATCTAATTGATCACTTTTTCTCTCTCTCCCTCTCTCCCTATTGAATCTAATGAGCCAATTGGATCTACTCTAAATTTTAATGTCTCAAGTATAGCCTCGTGGTTTGACTCATGAAATTTCCAAACAATCTTATTATGTGGTTTTCCACCTATTTTATCAAGTGGACATTTGATGCAATAATAAGGTTTGAATAATTAAGAATCTTCCTTTCTATTTGCCAATCCTCGAATAACCACAAGTTAGGGTTCTTCACAGAATATCGTCTAGGCCATGTGTCGGTTACAACCACCGTATTGATATGGTACTCTAAACCTTCATCATCTATAATTGAGTGATCCAATTTTTTTTTGGCTTAGACAAAATGACATAAATAATAATTTGTCCCTTCTTCATTGTCTTCAAGTGAAATATTAGCAAAAATATGGCTTGTAATGTTAAATGTACAAAATGCGGTCATTAATTCAAAAAATACTTAAGTAAAAGTTATAAAGTTATATATTAAAATTACAAAGATATATAAATATCTATATTACCAGTTTGCACTAGATCAAACAAGTGGTCAAAGTCAATATAAAAATCCATCTCTACCATTTCTAATGCTTATGGGGGATGATAGGTGTCAATTGGGTCTAAAACCCATCTATCCCATTTGTCCATCCATTTGATTGACTCATAGTCATCCGAATTTTCCTCTGCATATGATGAACAATAGCATGCCATTTTTCATGTGTGGATACTCCGTGAACTTGCATCAAAGCTTCTAAGAGAGTGCAAGTCACTGGATCTTGTTAGTGTGCAAAAATCCTCATATGGTGCAATGTTAGTATTATCTATTAACCAAAAAACTCTATGAACCATAAACTCACCTTCCTTATCTAGACCCATTGTAGCATTACATCATTGGATGATGAATTTAGCATTTTTAAATAGTGCTCCATCTTTGTACTTTAGTTCTTCATGAGCTAAGGCTCTTTTCATGCATGCGCCTGCACCATTGTGCTCTCCCTTTCCATGACCAGCCTTTGTGAAATTCCACATATACTAAATTCTACACAACCTGTGCATCTTGCTCAACCAATAGAACATCCATGAATTCTTGAGTTGAGTTGCACAATTGTTTGACCAAATAATGTGTTGACAATATGTTATGCCATTGTTAGCCGAATCTCCATAAAATAGTTGAAAATAACCATGTACAAACTTCGTAAAATGTGATTGATCATCGCTGATGTAAAAATGGTACTCCCTCAAAATCTTCCTGTCATCCTCTATACTTGTAGTTGAATGCATGAATGTTATGTGAAAAAATATAGAAACCTATTGAGAAGTATAATACTTTGCTTTCACCTCATTGTGTAGTTGTAGTGTGTAGTTCTTTGCAAAATCTACAACCGAAACAATGGTATCTAGTGAGAACATATCCTTGCACAATTTGAATTGAAAATCTAGCCATCGAGCTCTATGTGTGTGCCTTGCATACTCGTAAATAATCTTTTCATGAAAAATATTTATGAACTCATACACTAGAATCTTTTCAATGACTAAATCACATCTTTTACCTAGTTTCTCATCTTTTAGAGCATATGTCACTGTCTTAAATTTTTCATAATCTACTATTTCATTTCAAATTGCATGCGTACTATCCATATATTCACAAGTTGATAAAAGTTGCAAAGAATCACAAAATAAGCATGTACCATCCAAGCATGATGTCTTGTAAAATTGTTGGCCATCCCCTATTTCACATAAAATATTGGATATGAATTCACTTGAAGATCTTGGTGGCTCATTCATGTCACAATCCTACAAAATAAACTTAGAATGCAAAAACACGCACATATATGCCTAAAAACATCAAAATGGTTAGAAAATTCATTATGTATCCTACATCAACAAGTTGTGCATGTGTGATTTATCTTCACATAAAAAGGTTTACCCATCTCAAAAAATCTTTGACTTATTCAAATTTGAGGATACATACAAATAAATTTTGCAAAAAATTGTCTGAGTTGAGTCCAAAAAAAGTTTCGCATGTGAATCAAAATTTTGGCTACCAATCCTCCTTCTTACAACATCTCTTTGATTAGAGGAAACACGTATTATTTTTTCAAAAATCTTTGACCAATGATTTCAAAGCTTCACTAATTTCTTTATCCTTTCATGGTAGTCTACCGCTAAATGTCCATAACTCATTTTTTGTTGGATCCTCCAATCTCTCATGCCTTAGCATGGCTCTCCTTAGAGTACCTCTACCAATTTTCAATGTTTTGCTTGTCTTTCTCATGAGTTGAGCTTTCTTCATTTGGGTACTTACTATTGTCGATGTAAGTACCTATCTTGTGATATTACTATCTTTGGTGTGTGATTTAGAACCCACTTTGTCATAAGCACTCATTAGATTCTTTACAATGCTTTTTTCATTTGGATTATCCATTATTCTTAGCCCAAGAATCTACATGATAGGCCTAAATTTCAAATTTCTCATCATTTCAAAAATTAATTGGCATTGACCTATAATATTTAATTCTTCAAAAAATTATCTCCACATAGAATTAACTTTTCTTTGACAAGTACGCTTGCTAATCTTGTTAGGCATTGATTTCAAAATGTTAGTATCAATATCAATAAAATATTTTGGTCTTCTAAAATGAATTCTAGAAGGTGTTATAATCTCTTCCATTCCCCCAATATTTTGAACATCAAGATAAGGTTGAGTGTTTTGTGTACCTTAAACCAAAGATAATGTGCCTTGGCAATAAGATGCAAAAGATGGAATATCACCTACTTGATATGTTGATGTGATGGGGACAACCCAAGCACAAAATGGACACAACAGGAAAGAGAAATTTTATTAACCTTATAAATAAGCTAATACATTCAGTATAGAGAAAATAGACTTCAAAACATGCCTTAAGGGCTTACAATAGCATAAATCTGGAGATAAATTTTTCTACCAGTACCTTCTCTCAAACTCCACTCTGAACTGCCTTTTACAATGCCAGAAATGTTCTTAAATAGACCCTAGAGGGTTAAGGATTAGGAATACATTCTAGAAAGTGCTAGTTGGCATCCACCAACCAAATAAAAGGCTCTAGAAGTCTCATTAGAAGTCGGCACAAAATTAGAAGAATCCAAAAACAGTAATCGAACTTTCGAGAGGCATAACTTTTGAACTGTAGCTCCAATTGATGAACTGTTTACATTTTCAAAAAGTTCTCGAAGCACTCTATAGCCCTCTGGACTAGCTTCACTCATCCCCCAATTTTTGGTCCTATTCAAGGTCATTTAATGCCCCTAACTTGACTTTGAAGCATTCTTAGGATGTCTCCAAAAACCAAAAAACTGTGATAACTTTCAAACCGTGGGGCCTTTTGACCTGATTCTTTTTTTGGAATGTTCTAAATTACAATTACACTCATCCAACCAACTTACACCTTCTAGTTCACCAAAATGATGTCTCAATTATAGATTTCTATTTTTTTGACATTTACACGTATCCCAATACTCTATCCTAGAACACTAATAGTGGAATTGTGAGAGTTGAAACCTTTATTTGACCCAAATGAGTATCCAAAAATGAAAACACATGAAACAAAAACTAAGTCTAAGTACATTTTTTTGGTGACACAGGATTGTCCTTATACTTCTGGATGCTCCTGCATCAAACACCCAGGGTAGATTGAAAAGTGTGCCAGTCACTTTATGAATGGTAGAGGAAATCCCAAATGGGAAACCTTAGTTGCTGATATCCAAGTTGAGTCCTCTATTGGCCATCCTTTCCACTTGACCAGATACTCTTCATACTGCCTATTTTTGGTACTCCTACTCACATGATGATCTAGAATGTCTTCTGTCTCCTCCTTCTTAGAAGCAGGAATTGGACATGGCTCTAACATTGGCTCCTCATCTGCACCATCATCATGATACTCTGTTAAGTTTGCAATGTTGAAAATAGGAGAAATATGAATACCATTTGGCAACTCCACCTCATATGCATTTCCTGAGTCATGTTTCTTCAAAATTTTGTAGGGGCCAAATTTTTTCATCTTTAGCTTGTTGTAAGTACCAGTTGGAAATCTTTCTTTTCTTAAGTGTACCATGACTAGATACCCTACTTGGAATTCCTTATGTCTTCTCCTTTGATCAGCCCTAGCTTTATACTCTTGATTCATCTTGGTAATGTGTACCTGAACCTCCTCATGTAGATGCTTGATATGTTCAACAAATTCTTCAGCTTTAGCACTTGTCCTCTCCCCTTGCTATATCTTCCTCAATTCTGGTGTAGTCCTTGGGCTACTTCCATATATAATTTGGAATGGTGATTTACCAGTAGTCCTATTTATAGAGTTATTGTAAGAAAACTTTGCTTGTGGTAGAATCAAATCCCATCCCTTGGGCTTATCCCCAACTCAACATCTCAGCCAATTGCCCAGACTTCTATTTACCACTTCTATTTGGTCGTCAATTTGCGAGTGATATGTGGAATTCAATTTAAAGTCTGTTCTCAACTTGTTCCACAATGTTCTCTAGAAATACCCCACAAATTTAGTGTCTCTATCAGAAACTATACTCCCTGGGAGACCATGTAGTCTTACCACCTTTCTAAAAAACAAGTATGCAATATGGACAACATCATGAGTTTTGTGGCATGGAATGAAATGCGCCATTTTGGAGAACCTATCAACCACCACAAATACTGAGTCATTACCCCTTTGTGTCCTCGGCAATCCAAGAACAAAATCCATACTTATGTCCTCCCATGGCTTTGATGGAACATGAAATGGTTGATATAGTCCATTATTGTGACTAAATCCCTTGGCAACTTGACAAATTTGACAACTCTGTACAAACTTCTTCACATCTTGTGAAATCTGAAGCCAGAAATAATGTTCTCTAAGAATGGTAATGATCTTATCTCGACCAAAATATCTTGCCATCCCTCCACTGTGTTTCTCCTTAATTAGATTTTCCTTCATGGAACTCCTTCGAATGCATAATTGACTGTCCTTGAACAACATACCATCCTGAATCAGATAGTCTAACCACTTAGTTCTGTCTACAACAACAGGATCTTTACAAGCTTTCCATGCTTCAGCAAAATTAAGATCCTCAAGGTACAGATTCTTGAGTTCATCAAACCCAACTACTTCAACCTACATTATTGTTAGCAACAAGTGCCTCCTACTTAATGCATCTGCAACCCTATTAGATTTTCCACTTCTATGCTTCAACACAAATGTATAGCTCTGCAAGAACTCTACCCACTTCATATTCCTCTGATTCAATTTACCTTGACTATTTAGGTACTATAATTCCTAGTGATCAGTATATAAAAAAAATTCCTTTGGCAATAAATAATGCCTCCATTTCTTTAAGGCCTCAACTATTGCATAGAACTCTTGATCATAAACATAATACTTCTTTTTTGCATCATTCAATTTTTCACTAAAATATGCAATAGGCTTACCTTCTTGGCTTAATACAGCCCCAATAGCACTGCCACTAGCATCATAGTCCACCTGGAACACCTTTCTAAAATTTGGAAGTGCCAACACAGGTTGTTCTATTAGCTTCTTCTTTAGCAATTCAAAACTTTTCGCAACTATTGCAGTCCATTTGAACTCTTTTCTATCCCCTCTTATTGTGTCAGTCAGAGGTGCACATATGCCATTGAAATTCTTAATGAACTTCCTGCAAAAACTAACTAGACCATGAAATGATCTTACCTCAGTAGCAGACCTTGGAGTAGGCCATTCCAAGATGGCTTTTACCTTTTTTGGATCCATTTTGAGACCTTCAGGTGGTATACCAAACCCGAAGTAGACTAATTCCCTTTTGGCAAAGATACACTCCTTCAGATTAATTAACAGTTTCTCTTCCCTTAACCTTTCAAGGACACTATGAATATGCAATAAATGTTCTTCCAAAGTCTTGTTGAAAATTAAAATATCATCCAAATAGACAATAACAAATTTTCCCAAGAACTTCTTAAGTACCTCATTCATAAGCCGCATGAAGGTGCTTGGGGCATTCGTCAATCCAAAGGCATGACTAATCACTTATAAAGACCCTCCTTGGTCTTGAAGGCTATTTTCCACTCATCTCCTTCTTGTATCTGTATCTAATGATAGCCACTCTTGAGATCTATCTTTGTGAAGTACTGAGCTGCACTCAAGCAGTCCATAAGATCATCCATTCTTGGCAAAGGAAACTGATACTTGATGGTTATCCTATTTATAGCTTGAGAGTTTGTACACATCCTCCACTCTCCATCCTTCTTTGGTGCCAGTACTGCAGTTACTACACATGGACTTAGGCTCTCCCAAATCAAGCCTTTCTCAATAGCTCCTAAACCTGTCTATTTAGCTCCTCAGTTTTAGTAGGAGTCATCCTATGAGCAGCCTTGTTAGGAAAACTAGCTCCTGAAATTAAATCTATCTGATGACTAATTTGCCTTACTGGTGGCAATCCTTTTGGAACATTATCAGAGATGATATCTCCAAACTCACCTAGTAAATCTGAAACTTCAAGTGGTATTTCACTACTACCTTCTTTATCTTTCCTAGGGATCAAAGCATAGCACATACGTTGATGTTTCATGCCATCTAAAAACTTCCTTCCATCAACAAGACAAATCCTAGCACTGCTACATAGCTTTTCACCTTCCTTTTTTGTGGGCTTCAGTTTGTGGAAAACTCCATCCTTTGTTAGAGAGTATGTATTTGCATGACCATCATGTACTACATGCCTATCAAACTGCCACGGTCTACCCAACAATAGATGGCAAACATCCATTGGAATAACATCACAGAGAACTTCATCATGGTAACTCCCAATTTTGAATTTCACTAAACATTGTTCACTTACTAGGACCTTATGATCATCTTTCACCCAAGAAATCTAATAGGCTTGGAGATGTTTCTCCCTCTTGAGCTTCAGCTTAGAGACCATCTCCTCTGATACCAATTTATCAGTGCTACCACCATCAATGATGACATCAAAAAATTTATCCTCACACTTGCACCTAATATGGAATAAAATCCTCCTTTGTCCTATTTCAATCTCACCACTTAGTAGGACCCTTTCATCTACTAAAGTCTCTCCTCTTTTAGCATCCTTTGAATATGATGATTGTGCATCCTCATCCACATGAGCAAACCTAGCTTAACCCTTAGCTATCCTATCTATCCTTACTTTTCATTGAGGGCATTCAAAGGCACAATGACCTTCTTCATTGCAATGGAAATAGGTACCATGGAAGCCTCCTCTTCTTTGTCCACATCCTCTACCTCTTCCTCTCTGATTTCCAAAGTCTTGATCACAGGAGCGGTTGAAACCATCGTTCCTCTAGTTCCTGCTAGTATCCACATCTTCATTTTTCTTTTGGGTTTCATTTCGGCCTCCAGATGACCTACCACTACCCCTTCCTCCTTGACCATGCCCTCTTTGTCTTCCTTCAAACCTTTTATTCAGCTTCTCTTCAACTCATAGGGCAAACTAGTATGCCTCTTCAACACTAGTCATTCTTACCAGAATTAATTCCTCTTGGATGCTAAGTCACAACCCACTGATGTAATGAGCAACCTTCTCCTTATTTTATTCTACATGCCTCACTCTAATCAAAAGTTGGTAAAACTCCATATATTCCTAGACTAATTTTTCTGCTTGGTTTAACCCATGCATCCTCTTAAACAAATCAAGCTCATAATCAATAGGAATGAATTGCTTCTTCAATTTGTCCACCATATGATCCCACCTTGTGATTTTCTCTTTTCCTCTTCTTTTTCTTTCCAATTGAACCTCTTGCCACTAGATTTTGGAATGGCCTTTTAGTTTGGCCTTTGCAAACTTAACCCTATCTGGATCCTTGATATCCTCATACTCAAAGTATTCTTCAAGTTCATTGATCCAATCGATCAACTCATCTGGTTTTAGATTCCTTGAAAATACACCCACATCAATTGTAGGTCTTTTCCTAAACTTAGTAATGTCCTTAAAAAGTCTTTCCTCTGCCTGATTTAGAACTTCCCTGTCAAATTCCCTTCTGGTCCAATTTCTTCTTCTTCATTTTCATCCTCACTTTCGTCACCTATAGCAACATTTGTTCCTCTATGGAGCTCCTCTTGAAATGATTGTACCCGCCTTTGGAGGGCTCTAACATCCTCAAGATTAATAGCTCTAGCCCTTCCACCATGCTCTCTTTGTGGAGGCATCTTCTTAACTCAAACCCACAACCACACAGTCCTGTTGCAAACTACCTCACAGTCGGCACTCTGTCTACACACTCAGGAAAATTAGCTCTGATACCACTTGATGGGGACAACCCAAGCATAGAATAGAAACAATAAGAAAGGGGAATTTTATTAACCTTGTAAATAAGCTAATACATTAATTACGAAGAAAATAGACTTCAAAACATGCCTTAAGGGCTTACAATAGCATAAATTTGGAGATAAATTCTTCTACCAGTACCTTCTCTCAAACTCCACTTCGAACTACCTTTTACAATGCCAGAAATGTTTTTAAATAGACTCCATAGGGTTAAGGATTAGGAATACATTCTAGAAAATTCTAGTTGGCATCCATCAACCAAATAGAAGGCTTTAGAAGTCTCATTAGAAGTCGGCACAAAATTAGAAGAATCCATAAACGGTAACTGAACTTTTGGGAGGCACAACTTTTGAACCGTAGCTCCGATTGACAAACCATTTACATTTTTGAAAATCTCTCAAAGCGCTCTATAGCCTCATGGACCAGCTTCACTCATCTCCCATTTTTTGGCCCTATTTGAGGTCATTTAATGCCCCTAACCTAACTTTGAAGCATTCTTAGGATGTCTCCAGAAACTAAAAGACTGTGATAACTTTCAAACTGTGGGGCCTTTTGACCTAATTCTTTTTCTGAAATGTTCTTAATTACAATTAAAATCATCCAACCAATTTATACCTTCTAGTTCACCAAAATTATGGCTCAATTACATACTCCTATTTTTTTGACATTTATACGTATCCCAAGGTGTTCAAATACTCCATCCTAGAACATTGATAGTGGAACTGTGAAAGATGGAACCTTTATTTGACCCAAATGGGTATCCAAAAATGAAAACACATGAAATAGAAGCTAAGTCTAAGTACATTTTTTTGGTGACACAGGATTGACCTTATACCTCTGGATGCTCCTACATCAGACAACCAGGATAGATTGAAAAGTGACCCTATCACTTTATGAATGGTAGAGGAAATCCCAAATGGGAAACCTCAGCTGCTGATATCCAAGTTGAGTCCTCTATCAGCCATCCTTTCCACTTGACCAGATACTCTTCCTACTACCTATTTTTGGTACTACTACCTACACGATGATCTAGAATGTCTTCTATCTCCTCCTTCTTAGAAGCAGGAATTGAACATGGCTCTAACATCAGCTCCTCATTTGCACCATCATCATGATACTCTGTTAAGTATGCAATGTTGAAAATAGGAGAAATGTGAATACCATCTGGCAACTCCACCTCATATGCATTTCTTGAGTCATGTTTCTTCAGAATTTTGCAAGAGCCAAATTTCTTCATCTTCAACTTGTTGTAAGTACCGGCTGGAAATCTTTCTTTTCTTAAGTTTACCATGACTAGATCCTCTACTTGAAATTCCTTATGTCTTCTCCTTTGATCAGCCCTAGCTTTATACTCTTGATTCATCTTGGTAATGTGTGCCTAAAATTCCTCATGTAGATGCTTGATATGTTCAACAAATTCTTCAGCTTCAGCACTTGTCCTCTCCCCTTGCTCTATCTTCCTCAATTCTGGTGCAGTTCTTGGGCTATTTCCATATACAATTTGGAATGGTGATTTACTAGTACTCCTATTTACAGAGTTATTGTAAGAAAACTCTACTTTTGGTAGAATCAAATCCCATCCCTTGGGCTTATCCCCAACTAAACATCTTAGCAAATTGCCCAGACTTCTATTTACCACTTTTGTTTGGCTATCAGTCTGTGGGTGATGTGTGGAACTGAATTTCAAGTCTGTTCTCAACTTCTTCCACAATGTTCTCTAGAAATACTCCACAAATTTAGTGTCTCTGTTAGAAACTATACTCCTTGGGAGACCATGTAGTCTTACCACCTCTCTAAAAAACAAGTCTGCAATATGAATAGCATCATGAGTTTTGTGGTATGAATTGAAATGTGCCATTTTGGAGAACCTATCAACCACCACAAATACTGAGTCATTACCCCTTTGTGTCCTTGAAAATCCAAGAACAAAATCCATACTTATGTCCTCCCATGGCTTTGATGGAATAGGCAATGGCTGATATAGTCCAGTATTGTGACTAAATCCCTTGGCAACTTGAAAAATTTGACAACTCTGTACAAAATTCTTCACATCCTGTGAAATTTGAGGCCAAAAATGATGTTCTCTAAGAATGGTAATGATCTTATCTCAACCAAAATGTCCTACCATTCCTCCACCATGTTTCTCCTTAATCAAATTTTCCCTCATGGAACTCCTTGGAATGCACAATTGGCTACCCTTGAACAACATACCATCCTGAATCAGGTAGTCTAACCACTTAGTTCTATCTACAACAATAGGCTCTTTACAAGCTTTCCACGCTTTAGCAAAATTAGGATCATTAGGGTACATATTCTTGAGTTCATCAAACCCAACTACTTCAACCTGCATTACTGTTAGCAACAACTGCCTCCTACTTAATGCATCTGCAACCCTATTAGATTTTCTACTTCTATGCTTCAACACAAATGTATAGCTCTGCAAGAACTCTACCCACTTCATATGCCTCTGATTCAATTTACCTTGGCTATTTAGGTACTGTAATGCTTGGTGATTAGTACATTAAATAAATTCTTTTGGCAATAAATAATGCCTCCATTTCTTTAAGGCCTCAACTATTGCATAGAACTCTTGATCATAAACAGAATACTTCTTTTTTGCATCATTTGAATTTTCACTAAAATATGCAATAGGCTTACCTTCTTGGCTTAATAAAGCCCCAATAGCACTACCACTAGCATCACAGTTCACTTGGAACACCTTTCTAAAATTTGGAAGTGCTAACATAGGTTGTTCTATTACCTTCTTCTTCAGCAATTTATAACTTCTTGCAGCTGCCGTAGTCCATTTGAACTCTTTTCTATCCCCTCTTATTGTGTCAGTCAGAGGTGCACATATGCCACTGAAATTCTTAATGAAATTCTTGTAAAAAATAACCAGACCATGAAATGATCTTACTTCAGTAGAAGACCTTGGTGTAGGCCATTCCAAGATGGATTTTACCTTTTCTGGATCCATTTTGAGACCTTCAAGTGATATAACAAACCCCAAGTAGACTAATTCCCTTTTTGCAAAGATACACTTCTTCAAATTAATTAACAGTTTCTCTTCCCTTAACCTTTCAAGGACACTACGAATATGCAATAAATGTTCTTCCAAAGTCTTGCTAAGATTTAAAATATCATCAAAATAGACAATAACAAATTTTTCCAAGAACTTCTTAAGTACCTCATTCATAAGCCGCATGAAGGTGCTCGGGGCATTCATCAATCCAAAGGGCATGACTAACCACTCATAAAGACCCTCCTTGGTCTTGAAGGCTTTTTTTGCACTCATCTCCTTCTCGTATCCATATCTGATGATAGCCACTCTTGAGATCTATCTTTGTGAAGTACTGAGCTCCACTCAAGCAGTCCATAAGATCATAAGATCTATCTTTGGTACGGAATAAACTCCTCCTTTGTCCTAGTCCAATCTCACCACTTAGTAGGACCCTTTCATTTACTAAAGTATCTCCTCTTTTAGCATCCTCTGAATGTGATGATTGTGCATCCTCATCCACATGAGCAACCCTAGCTTGACCCTCAGCTCTCCTATCTATCCTTCCTTGTCATTGAGGGCATTCAAAGGCATGATGACCTTCTTCATTGCAATGGAAATAGGTACCACATAAGCCTCCTCTTCCTTTTCCATGTCCTCTACCTCTTCCTCTCTTATTTCCAAAGTCTTGATCATGGGAGCGGTTGAAACCCTCATTCCTCTGGTTCCTGCTAGTACCCACGTCTTCATTTTTCTTTTGGGTTTCATTTTGGCCTCGAGATGACCTACCACTATCCCTTCCTTCTTGACTGCACTCTCTTTGTCTTCCTTCAAACCTTTTATTCATCTTCTCTTCAACTTGTAGGGAAAACTAGTATGCCTCTTCAACGCTGGTCATTCTTACTAGACTTAATTCCTCCTAGATGCTAGGTTGCAACCCACTAATGTAATGAGCAACCTTCTCCTTATTTGCTTCTGCATGGCCCACTCTAAGTAGAAGTCAATAAAACTCCTTTGTACATTCCTAGACTAATTTTCTTGCATGCTTTAACCCATGCATCTTCTTAAACAAATCAAGCTCATAATCAACAGGAATGAATTGCTTCTTTAATTTGTCCACCATATGATCCCACCTTGTGATCTTCTCTTTTCCTCTTCTGTTTCTTTCCAATTGAACCTCTTGCCACCAGATTTTGGCATGGCCTTTGCAAACTTAACCCTATATGGATCCCTAATATCCTCATACTCAAAGTATTCTTCCAGTTCATTGATCCAATCGATCAACTCATCTGGTTTCAGATTGCCTAAAAATACACCCACATCAATTGCAGGTATTTTTTCAAACTTAGTAATGGCCCTAAAAAGCCTTTCCTCTGCTTGATTCAAAAGTTTCCCATAAAATTCCCCTTCTGGTCCAATTTCTTCTTCTTCATTGTCATCCTCACTTTCGTCACCTGTAGCAACATTTGTTCCTCTATGGAGCTCCTCCTGTAATGGTTGTACCTACCTTTGGAGGGCTCTAACCTCCTTAGGATTAATAGCTCCAACCCTTCCACCACACTCTCTTTATGGAGGCATCTTCTTAACTCAAACCCACAACCACACAGTCAAGTGCAAACTGTCTCATAGTCGACGCTCTGTCTACACACTCAGGAAAACTAGCTCTGATACCACTTGATGGGGACAACCCAAGCATAGAATGGACACAACAGGAAAGGAAAATTTTATTAACCTTATAAATTAGCTAATACATTCAGTACAGAGAAAATATACTTCAAAACATTCCCTAAGGGCTTACAATAGCATAAATCTGGAGATAAATTCTTCTACCAATACCTTCTCTCAAACTGCACTCTGAACTGCCTTTTACAATGCTAGTAATGTTCTTAAATAGACCTCAGAGGGTTGAGGATTAGGAATACATTCTAGAAAGTGCTAGTTTGCATCCACCGACCAAATAGAAGGCTCTAGAAGTCTCATTAGAAGTCAGCACAAAATTAGAAGAATCCAAAATTGGTAATTGAACTTTCGAGAGGCATAACTTTTGAACCATAGCTCTGATTGACGAACTGTTTACATTTCTGGAAAGCTCTTGAAGTGCTCTATAATCCTATGGACTAGATTCACTCATCCCCCATTTTTGGCCCTATTCAAGGTCATTTAATGACCCTAACCTGACTTTGAAGCATTCTTAGGATGTCTCCAAAAATTGAAAAATTGCAATAACTTTCAAACCGTGGCGCCTTTTGACTTGATTCTTTTTTTGGAATGTTCTAAATTAAAATTACAATCATCCAACAAATTTATGCCTTATAGTTCACCAAAATGATGGCTCAATCACATACTCCTATTTTTTTTGCATTTACACGTATACCAAGGTGTTCAAATACTCTATCCTAGAACATTGATAGTGGAACTGTGAGAGTTGGAACCTTTATTTGACCCACATGGGTATCTAGAAATGAAAACAAATGAAACAAAAACTAAGTCTAAGTACATTTTTTTGGTGACACAAGATTGCCCTTACACCTCTAGATGCTCCTGCATCATGATGTTGTGCCTTCAACATGACATGATGGAGTGTGTACATCATCGGATCTACAAATTAGTGTCTCTTCAACATGAGAGGATGATATGACTGCAACATTGGAGGATGGTGTAGCTTCACAATTCAATTGTCTTCTTGAGCATAACAGTCTCATTCATTCTCTATCTTTCAAATTCATCCTCTTTATTTCTTTGTATCGATGGTTCTTGATCCTCTTTGAAAGTCAATTCTTCATTATTGCTTTTCAATTTTCTTTGTTCATGTAGTAGTTTCATTTTGTCTCTTTTAATTGCCAAATCTCTCTCCCTATCTTCATTTGTTTGAGTTTTTGGTTTCTTCCTTGGCATGATGATGATGTTTTCTACATGTCAAATTATTCAAACATCTAAATTACTTACAATTTGTAAATTACAAATCATTCAAATACATAAAAATTACAATTATTTCAATGAATACACAATATATATCAAACAATTTGCCAAATGTCTAACCATTTCCAAATAACAATTCATTCAAACATACAAATTTCAATGAATTCACTATATATTAAACAACATGTTAAATTATAATCAAATTTGTCTCTATATATCAACAAACAATATTTAAAAAGGACTGCACTAACCTTTTCTATAGAAAAAAATTCAAAAATTTGATCCAATGAATGAATTTGGTATTTACTGGCTTCAAAAAGTCTTCAAATAGTGTTTGCTAACTTTCGACAGCTTGAAACTCAATTTTTTATTAGAACAAAAAAATGCAAAATAGAAAAAAAGTAGAATATGGATCAAAAGGGACCCAAACTTTCTTTGTGACCATTTTTTGGTGATTTCACATAGTGTGTATGCACTATAGCACGTACACACTATGTCAAAACACATCCCTATCCTACCATCCCCCATCCCCTACTCTCTCTCTCTCTCTCTCTCTCTCTCTCTCTCTCTCTCTCCCTACTCTCTCTCTCACTCTCCCTCTCCCATTGTCTACTCTCTCTCACTCTCTCTCTCCAATCCTCTACTCTCTCACTCTCTATCCTGTCCCATCCCCTACTCTCTCTCACTCTCTATCTCTCTCCTCTCCCATCCCCTACTCTCTCTCACTCTCTCTCATCTTCCATCCCCTACTCTCTCTCACTCTCCCTCTCCCACTGCCTACTCTCTCTCACCCTCTCTCCTCTCCCATCCCCTACTCTCTCTATCTCATACACTCCCATCCCCCCTCTTTCTCTCAGGCTACTCTCTCTCCCCTCTCTCAACACCTACTCTCTCTCTCTCTCTCTCTCTCTCTCTCTCTCTCTCTCTCTCTCTCTCTCCCTACTCTCTCATCTCTCCCATCCCCTACTCTATTTCTCTCCCTACTCTCTCCCTCTCCCATTCCCTACTCTCTCTCCCTCTCCCTCTCCCACTGCCTACTCTCTCCCTCTCCCATCCCCTACTCTCTCTCTCTCTCACTCCCATCCCCCTTTCTCTCCCTCTCCAACCACCTACTCTCTCCCTCTCTCCCATCCCCTACTTTCTCTCACTCTCCCTCTCCCACTGCCTACTCTATCTCTCTCTCACATCCCCTACTTTCTCACTCTTTCTTAGGTCTTCGATCTCCTACTCTCTCTCTCACACTCTCCCTCCTCTCCCATCCCCTACTCTCTAAATCTCTCTCACACACACTCCCATCCACCCTCTCTCTCCCTCTCCCATTCCCTCTCCCATCAGCTACTCTCTCTCTCTGTCTCTCTATCTCTGTCTCTCTCTCTCCCCCATCCCCTACTCTCACTCTCTCTCCCACCCCCTACTCTCTCACAAACTCTCTCCCATCCCTACTCTCTCTCTCTCTCTCTCTCTCTCTCTCCCATCCTATTATCTCTCTCTTTGCCACCCCCTACTCTCACACTCTTACACTCTCTCCCATCCCCTACTCTCTCTCTCTCTCTCAAACAAACTCCCATCCCCCTCTCTCTCTCCCTCTCCCAATCCCTCTCCCACCACCTACTCTCTCTCTCTCTCTCTCCTCTCCCATCCCCTACTCTCTCTTTTATAGACACACACTCCCATCCCCCCTCTCTCTCCTCTCCCATCCCGTATTCTTTAGATCTCTCACACACACTCCCATCCCCCTCTCTCTCCCTCTCCCACTCCCTCTCCCACTACCTACTATCTCTCTCTCTCACTCTCTCTCCCTCTCTACTCTCTCTCTCCCATACCCTACTCTCACTCTCTCTCTCCCATCCCCTACTCTCTCTCTCACACTCTTTCCCATAACCTAATCTCTCTCTCTCTCTCCCATCCTGTACTCTCTCTCTATCACCCCCTACTCTCTCTCACACTCTCACACTCTCTCCCATCCCCTACTCTCTCTCTCTTACACACATTCCCATTTCCCCCTCTCTCCCTCTCCCACTCTCGCTCCAACTACCTACTCTCTCTCCCCAATCCCCTACTCTCTCTCTTTCATAGAAACACACTCCCATCTACCCTCTCTCTCCTCTCCCATCCTCTACTCTCTAGATCTCTCACACACACTCCTATCCCCCTCTCTCTCCCTCTCCCACTCCCTACTATCTCTCTCTCTCACTCTTTACTCTAGTCTCTCTCCCATCCCCATACTCTCACACACTCTCTCCCATCCCTTACTCTCTCTTACACTCTCTCCCATCCCCTACTCTCTCTCTCTCTCTCCCATCCTATACTCTCTCTTTGTCACCTCCTACTTTCTCTCACTCTCTCTCTCATCTGCTACTCTCTCTATCTTACACACATTCCCATTTCCCCCCTCTCTCTCTCCCTCTCCCATTCCCTCTCCCATTACCTACTCTATCTCTCCCATCCCCTACTCTCTCTCTTTCACACACCCACACACTCCCATCCCCCCTCTCTCTCTCCTCTCCCATCCCCTACTCTCTAGATCTCTCACACACACTCCCATCCCCCTCTCTCCCTCTCCCACTCCCTCTCCCACCACCTACTATCTCTCTCTCACTCTCTCTCCCTCTCTCTCCCATCCCCTACTCTCTCTCTACCACCCCTACTCTTTTTCACACTCACACTCTCTCCCATCCTCTACTCTCTCTCTTACACACACTCCCATCTCTCTCTCCCTCCCTCTCCCATTCCCTCTCTGCCCACCTACTCTCTCTCTCTCTCCCATCCCCTACTCTCTTGCTCTATCTCTATCTCCTCTCCCATCCCCTACTTTCTCTCTCTTTCACACACACACCCATCCCCCTTCTCTCTTTGTCCTCTCCTATCCCCTACTCTATCTCTCACTCGCTCTCCCTCTCCTACTCCCTCTCCCATTGCCTACTCTCTCTCTCTCTCCACTCTCACTCTCACTCTCACTCTCTCCCTCTCTACTCTCTCTCTGCCACCCCTTTCTCTCATATTTTTACACTCTCTCCCATCCCCTACTCTCTCTCCCCCCTCTTCCATTCCTTACTCTCTCTCTCTTTCAAACATGCACTCCTGTCCTCCTCTCTCTCTTTCTCTCCCTCTCCCACTCTATCTCCCACTGCCTACTCTCTCTCTCTCTCCCATCCCCTACTCTTAATCTCTCTCTCCCATTCTGTACTCTCTCTCCGCTATCCTTTGCTCTTAATCTCTCTCTCCCATCCCCTACTCTCTCTTTTACACACATTCCCATTCCCCCCTCTCTCTCCCTCTCCCTCTCCCTCTCCCTCTCCCACTACCTACTCTCTCTCTCCCATCCCATACTCTCTCTCTCTCTCTCTCTCTCTCTCCCCCCTCCCTCTCTCATCCCCTACTTTCTCTCTTTCAAACACCCACACACTCCCATCCCTCCTCTCTCTCCTCTCCCATCCCATAATCTCTAGATCTCTCACACACACTCCCATCCCCCCTCTCTCCCTCTCCCACTTCCTCTCCCATTGCCTATTGTCTCTCTCTCACTCTCTCCCTCTCTAATCTCTCTCCCCCATCCCCTACTATCTCTCTCCCCTCTCCCATCCTCTACTTTCTCTCTCTACCACCCCTACTCTCTCTCTCTCTCTCATTCACACACACTCCTATCCTCCTCCTCCTCTCTCTCTCTCTCTCTCTCTCTCCCTCTCTTGCTCCCTCTCCCATTGCTTACTCTCTCTACCATCCCCTAATCTCAATATCTCTCCCCCATCCTGTACTCTCTTTGCCACCCCTACTCACTCTCTCACACTTCCTCTCTCTCCCATCCCCTACTCTTAATCTCTCTCTCCCATCATGTACTCTCTCTTTGTCACCCCTACTCTCTCTCTCTCTCTCACACTTCCTGTCTATCCCATCCCATACTCTCTCTACCACCCCTACTCTCTCTCATTTCCTCTCTCTCCCATCCCCTACTCTCTCTCTCCCCTCTCCCATCCCTTACTCTCTCTCTCTCTCTCTCTCACACACACACACACACACACACACACACACACACACACACACACATACACACACCCATCCCCCCCTCTCTCTCTCCCACTCTTTCTTTGCCTCTCTTCCTCCCTCTCTATGCACTATTTAGGTCTCAATAGTGCATGTACGCTATAGTACGCGTGTGCTATATAGACCCAAATTTAAAAAGCTTTAAATAGAACATGTGTGCTATAGTGCATGCACTATAGGACATACTTGCTATTCAAACCTTTGCATTCTACCAATCCTAAGGCTTGGTTTTGCCTTGGAGATCCAACCTAAAGGTTTGGAGTCTATAAACTAGTCTGAAACATGTTTTGTTGCAAATATACAAAAAATGATTTATTTTTCTTGTGTTCTCTCCTTCAAGATTCCTCATGGTTGAGCATCAATGGTATCAGGTTACATGACATTGTAGGTCTCTATGTTAGCTATATAACCATATAATTTATTTTTTATTTGAACTATTTCAAGCCTTTCATCTATAATTTCTTTTGAATGTATGTCCATTTTTTGTCAAAAACCAACATGTACTAATTGGGTTGTAGATTTTAGCTTGTTCATTGAATTTTACAACTTAGTTTTTTAGAAACTAGACTCCATTCTACACACTTTGAAAAAAAAAAGTTTTGATTTTAGAATAGTTTTCAATCATTTCTAGGGGTAGCACATAGATATTTCATGTTTTTGGGATGTGTCTAGTTAAAAGATTATTTTAAAAAAATACACATTATAAAATTACCATAAAAATCTAGGATAAACTACATAGTGTTAAGTAACTTTTGACTAGAGTGATTAAAGAATTTCAAAAAGAAAGTTAAAATTTTAGGGGGCTACACTTTGTACCATGTTATGCTTTTTTGGAATAAATAGTACCACTTTCTGTGGCCCCCTTTTTTGAGGACCTAAAACTAAACCATTTTGAAAAAAAAATAGTAGTTTAGAAACTAGATTCAAAGGACTACTACTTTTGTTTTTGTCATATCTTAAAATTTTGAGCATAACTATCTTCAAATTCTTGTTGAAGTTTAGAAATTGCTGATTTAAAAAAAAAAGTGTTCACTTATACCCCCCTTTTGGCACCACAACTTGGTGCACTTACCTATTATCTTATGCATAGCCTCTATCCTTGCCTTCTATCACCATTTTGACCTTATCTTTTATTACATAAAATATATCTAATCTTGTGTCTTGTCACATCTATGGTGACCATAGGTGATTAGTGATCAACTAACCTTCATGCCTATCTGCTAGTGGTAACAAAGACTATATTATCATTTGTGAGTGTACCTATACCTATTGTTATCTTGTAACATTTTTTTCTCCTTGACCTATTTCTAATAAATGAAAATCTCATTTACAAAAAATGATACTTGTAAGTCCAATAATCTCCCCCTTTGGAATTAATGAAAAAACATTTCTATACCATCATGTAGCTCATACTTGCCTTTCTTTGATAAAATTCAATTATGTCCATATTCATCCATCTATATGAGTAGAGAGAATTACTCATGTGTATAGACTTAGTCAAAATATCATGAATATCTTAAATCTCCCCCTACGGGTGTGTTTCTTTGATCATGTTGTATTCCTTTTTCTTGAACCTTCTTTTCCTTTTTTTTTCTCTACCTCTACTCTATCACTCTATTTTCTCTACTTGGTGTGTCTTCACCTTATTCTAACTCATCTTACCTATTTGTTTTTTTTCTTTATTGTTCCTCCCCTTTTTATTCATCTCCTCTTTATTCTCACACTTTCTTTACATTATCCCTTGTCCCCCCTTTATTTTTTTTTCTTCTCACACTTTATCTTATTACCCCCCTTTATCATCTTTATTATTATAATCTCCCCCTTTTTTCCATCAATGACAAAGGGTTTAATAGGTTGTAAAATGTGACCTTGTATTGACTCTAAGTGTTGGAAAGATGGGCTTCCCATCATGTCTTTAGAATTGTGAGTGCAAGTGTCTCTCTTCTTATATCTTCCAAGAGATCTTCAATTCCATCCAGTGTACTAACCAATGCTCTAGTGATAGGTTCTTATTCATCCTTAATATGCCTTTGTATGAAATATGTTTGGGGCGATAGTGTTCATTGCACTTCCATCAATTGGATGATTCTCTTCTCTTACTCTTCCTTAGTTTGATGAATTAGATCCAGAGCTCCATGAGCCTTGGTTAGATAGTTAGTTGTAGGATCAGTGACTACATTGTATGTATTTTTCAATGTTTAAAGCTCTTTCTGGTATTTCTATAAAGTTTTATTCTAAGTCTAGTGTTAGTGATCTTGGATCAGATGCCTTTTGTGAAATCAATTATGTGGCCTTGTGTCTCTATCATGTTACTCTTTTACTTCATGTAGAGTGGCCTTTTCTAGCTCTATTAGGTTTACAATCTTCTATATTAGTTTTTTTTCCAACTTTTTCTCAATTAAGTCTTCAACACTTCCTAATTCCTTCTTGATATTGTCAATTAGTGGGTTAAATTAGTTGATTAGATCTGTATCTAGATTATATGCTACATCACAACCTAGTTCTACAATGATGTCTCTAGTAGCTACCAATGCTATTTCCCTTTTTTATTTTCTTCTTGGTATATTGAGATGTTTGCACCTCTTCAGAAGTTGTTTATATTCAATGACCTCATCTAGATCCATATATTTTGTTATTGGTTTCTTCCTAGCAATGATGGTATCTAGAGTCTTATTTTCTTCATCAATGTCTACATCTTTTTCAAATATTATCCTTCATTTTCAAGGCTTGAAGATGATGAGGATGATTATGAAGATGCTTTTATATGCCTACCTTTTTGTCTTCACTTCCTTGCATGTTCTCCTCATGTAGTTCTAAAGATGATTGTTTCACTTCCCTTTCTAACACTTTGGATGTTGAGGATGTTGTCCTTAATGTCACTATCTTTTCCTCTTCATGTTAAACTTATTCTACTATAGAATCATATTTATATTTCCTTGGTGACCTTTATTAAACTTTCTCCCTTTCTAGAGACTTCTAAGAGTTCCTCTTTTCATACCTCTATAAACTCTGGTGTTTTCTCTTTTCTTCTTTATCCCCCTCTAGTGGGGATTGAACTATAATAGTTGTGACCCTAATGGTCTTATCAATTTTTTGTTAAGTCATACCCTCTAGTGACTTGACTCTATCTCTAATAACCTGTGTATTTTCATGTATGACCAGTGGGGTCTCTTCTTATTGTTCATTATTTATATTTTCATTATAGGTGTGTTCTACTAAAATTGAGACCCTATAGATTTCTCTTGAGTTCCTTCTATGTGTTAGATTTTGTGGACCTCTGATAGATAAAACAATTACAATAAATATAGAACAATAGATAATCTTACTTGAATCACAGTAGTGTAGAGTTGTTCTTCAAACAATGGTGATCTTTGTATTGCTTATGTTTAGTATCTCCTTTTTTATATTGCTGATAATATTATAATTCTCTTATAGATTAGAGTTCATAAGAAAATGTATTGGAAAGTATGTGTGATAATTGGTATACATATCAATGGGTCTAAGATGTTGTGTATTGATGTCTTTCTCATCAATCTATATTGCATATATATAAGTTGTGCAATGGTTATGACTTATAGAGTTATGACTCTACATGGCCTTTAGCCACATAGGGTCATGACTCTACAGGCATAATAAATGATTAGTTAACCAGTAAACCAACACTGCTTAACACAAGTAGTTGGCAATGCCATTTACATTACTGCCATCGACAATATTACAAGGCAATCTGTTGATATCTAATTTGTTGACAATAGTATCAATCACATGTTTATTGAAAACATTAACAACTCATATAAATATATGTATTTGTGTATATATATGTGTGTTTGTGTGTGTGTGAGAGAGAGAGAGCAATAGTAATGATTATCAGATAAGTATGATATAGATTTGCATATGACAAATTACTTCTACAGACGCTATACATCAATACTCCCTCTTAGCAAGGGAGAAGTAATATACCTAAGATTTCAAAATAGAATATCTAATTACCTTATCTAATATTAACACTCTAAAATAGTGACTAGCCAGATAATAAAAATTGCCAAGCTATGAACACTATCATAATGTACATCATAATCTCTAATTGTCCAAAATAATGTCTAGAGTAATCATAATGAATATGTTATCTATGATCTCTAATTTCCAAAAGCAATATCTAGAGATGTCCATAGTAATAACATAAAAATTTGTTACTCATGATCTCTAATTTCCCAAAGTAATATCTAGAGATGTCCATGATGATAAATGAGTTTGTTATCTATGATCTCTAATTGCCCAAAACAATATCTAGAGATGTCCATGATAACATGACTATCATTTGCAAGATTTTCACCTTACAAACAATTACCTTCTAAATAAATATGTCCATGAAAGATTATCACCTTTCATTACATATATGATGTAACTAAACAACAATAGAAGCATAAACTCACATGAATTAAAATTTTAAATTTAATATTCAATATTATAAATTAATCATACCAAGTTTTTCTCTAAAGTATTTCAACTTCACTTTAGCAACAGGATTGGTAAGATATTAGTTGTTTGCTCATTAGTATAGATGTACTCTAGTTGAATGATTCCTCGATTCACCATATCTTGAATGTAGTGATAATGAATTTCAATATGTTTGAAGTGATTATGGAAAATTGGATTGTTTGAAAGCTTGATGCAACTTTGATTATCACAATGAATCATAGTGGGCTTCAAAGGTCTTTTGAAAAAAATTGCTAACAACTTCCATAGCCATACTAATTCTTTAGCACCCAAAGAGGATGCAATGTATTCTACTTTGATGGAACTTAATACAACTGAAGTCTATTTTCTACTAGACCAAGAAACCGTACCAAATTCTAGATTGAAGCAATATCTAGAAGTACTCTTACATTCAGTAGGACCACCTGCCCAATTAGAATCTAAATATCCATGAAGTTTGATCTTGACTCTATCATATTTGATTCCCATTCCAATAGTACCCTTTAAATATCTCAAAATGTATTTAGCTACATGTAGATGTATCTTCTTTGGTACACATATAGACTAACTCAAGGTGTTAGTAGCATAACATATGTTAGGACGAGTATTCACCAAATACATTAAAGATCCAATAATTTGTTTATAATAAGTAGAATATGTAGGTTTTGATTTGATCATATCATCCTTCAACTTGTATAGATTTACTTCCATAGGAGTTGTAGCTGGTTTACATTTCATCATTCCAAATTTTGTTAAAATGTCAATCATATATTTTCCTTGATTTAGAAGAATGTAGTTATCCTATTGCCAAATTTCTAATCCAAGAAAGTAGTGAAGTACACCTAAGTCTTTCATTTCAAACTCTATTGTGAGTTCCTATTTGTATTTCTTTATGAGATGTTCATCACCTATTATCAACAAATCATCAACATATAACACAAGTATAATCATATCATCACCATCTATTTTGAAGTATAAGTTGGGATCAGCTTCATTTTTGGAATATCCTAACTTCATTAGGTAGTTGTCTATCCTTTCATACCATGCTCTGAGAGCTTGTTTGAGACCATAAAGTGCTTCATTTAATTTACAAACATGAGTTTTGTTGTCATGAGTGTTGAGTCCTTCTGGCTACTCAATATAGACTTCTTCTTTAATTTTTCCATTAAGGAACATTTTTTTGACATCCATTTGATGAACCTTCCATCCCTTGGATGCTGCAATAGCCAAGACGGTTCTAACTAAAGTATATGTAGCAACTAGAGCAAATGTTTCTTTATAATCAATGCCTTCTTTCTATGAGAAACCTTGTGCTACAAACCTGGCTTTGTACTTTTTAATGGTTCTATCAGATGCATGTTTAATTTTAAATAGCCATTTGGAAGAAATGACTGATTTGTTCTTAGATCTTGGTACAACATCACATACATCATTTTTTAATATAGAGTTATATTCTTCAATCATTGCTTCTTTCTAAGATTGATTTGAAAGTGCTTCTTTAACACTAGAAGGTTCTATTTTTATAAGTTCAATTAACAATGCAACATAACATGATTTATTTCTTGTTCTTTTGTTCTCTTGAATCACTTCATTAGGTTCAACCTAATTTTCTTCTATCATTTTCCTAGCCCAAAGTGGCCTCTTTTTATTGTTGACATTTTTATTATCTTTGACATAGTGGAAGAGGATGGTTTAATATTTTTCTCCCTCTCAATTTCTGCTTGTTGATTTTCATCTACTTCAAAAATAGATTCAGTAATAGATTCATCACTATTTCTAGAAATATTAAAGGCAATATCTTCCTCAAATTTCACATATCTTCTAATCTCAATTGTTCTTTGACCCAGAATGAAGACCTTGTATCCTTTTGTTGTTTCACTATATCTAATAAGTATCCCCTTCTTTTTGGAAGGTTCTAGTTTTGTTCTTTTCTCTTTAGGAATGTGGATATAAACTGGACGTCCAAATATTCTTAGATGTCTTAGATTAGATTTAATGCCTATTAATACTTCTTCTAGAGTGGTGTTCTCTAATACCAAGTGTGGACATATGTTTTAAATGTAGACTGTAGTGTTAGATGCTTCAACCCAAAAGGAAGTATGAAGGTTTTGATCATGCATCATTACTCTATAAGATTCAATGATTGATCTATTTTTAGGTTCAACCACTCCATTCTGTTGAGGATTATAAGGTACAGAAAACTCCCTCTTAATCCCAACAACAATGCAAAAATTCTTAAAAATATCAAATATGTATTCACCTCCATTGTCTGACCTTAGAGTTTTTATTTTTTGTCCTGATTGATTTTCAACTGTCTTTGAACTCTTTTAATTTTGATAAAATTTTAGTTGATTCTTTCTATTTCAGAAAGTAGATTCAAGTTCTTCTAGAGTAATCATCAATAAAAATTACATAGAAGTAGCACCCATTAAGAGAAGGTATAGACATAGGACCGCAAAGATTAGTGTGGATCAGTTCAAGAATGGATTTAGATTTGTGAATAGTTTTAGGAAATGATTGTTTAGTATTTTGACCTAAAGCACATCCTTTTCAAATTCTTAAGTGATTCATTTTGAGATTAGTTAAACCTTTTACAATTTTTCCTATGGATGACAATGCATGATAGTGAAGGTGACCTAGCCTCCTATATCAAATTTTGATGGAATTTGAAATTTCATGACTAAGACCTAGGTTTTTATTATTACAAAGTTTATAAAGAGTTCCATCTGTAAACCTGATGGTAATGGCTTTCTTAATATTAGAGTTCTTGGTCCAAAATAGAACTTTTTCCTTTTGGAATGTGATTCTAAATCCTTCATCAATAAGACCAAAAATAGAGACTAGGTTTCTCTTTATTCTTGGAACATATAAAACATTTTTGAGTTTTAGGGTAATTCTTGAATTTAGGTAAATTGAATAGGAACCAATTCCTTTGATAGTATGAGTAGAGTTATATCCAATGGTAACTTTCTAAGGATTATTTAGAGAAAGTTTCAAATTTGTCTTTGAAATCGGTGATGTGCCTGGATGCTCCACTGTCTATGATCCAAGTGTTGTGGTTTGAGTTTAATTCACTTGAAAGGGCTATGTAAAAAACATAGTTTTTTCTATCTTCTTTCTCTACACCCTCTTCTTTGATTTCTGCTAAGGCTGCTTGAATTTTCTTCTTTTCAGGGTAGAAGTTATGAGTGACCAATTCTATTACATTTAAAACATCTAACTTTGGACCAATCACATTACTTATATGATTTGTTAAATTTCCTTTTGTTGTGTTTGAATTTTATTTTCTTGTTTGATTTCACATGAAGTGCTTGAATTTCTCCCTCTTGATTTGTACTTAGTCCTCTTGAGACTAACCTAGATTCTTCTTGTGTGCACTCATTCTTTAATAAATCAAACTTAGGGAGTTTGATTCAAGAGCTTAAACCTCAAATAAATATTTTCCATGATAGAGGAAGGCCTCTTAGTGCTATCATGTTGAGTTCTTTGTCATCAAATAGATTTTCCATTGTTGCAAGTTGATATTTTAGTTCAAAAATCCTTAGAAAGTATGAAGTTATGGGTTCTCCATTTTTTTTTAATATATAGTAGATCTTGCTTTAGGGTTAATAATCTACTAGTATTGTTGATTTCAAATGTATATCAAATAGTGGAGGACATCTCAAATGTAGTCTTGAGACTAGATATGGATGGAAGAATATGATCTTTTACAAAAACTATTATGATTTTCATTACTTTATTATTATGTCTTTTCCATGTTACTTTCTCTGGTTCATTTTTAGTTATGGATATGTTTGACTCAATATATTCCTCTAATTCTCTTTCCCTTAATATTATCATTACTCTAATTTTCCATGATGAGAAATTAGATGCACCCTCAAGTCTATCTTCTTGTCTCACATGATTCACCATTTTGATAATATAATTTAGCTTTAAAAAAAAAGAGATTTTAGTTTTTAATTTAGAGTAATAGCTTTTCTTATCAGAATGGCTTTTATACCATGTTAGATTTTGTGGACCTCTGATAGATAAAACAATTACAATAAATATAGAAAAATAGACGCTCTTACTTGAATCACAATAGTGCAAAGTTATTCTTCAAATAATGGTGATCTTTGTAATGCTTATGTTTAGTATCTCCTTTTGAATATTGCTTATAATATTATAATGCTCCTATAGGTTAAAGTTCAAAAGAAAATGTATTGGAAAGTATTTGTGATGATTGGTATATAGATCAATGGGTCTAAGATGCCCTAATTGATGTCTTTCCCATCGATCTGTATTGCATACATATAAGTTGTGCAACAATTATGACCCATAGAATCATTACTATATGTGGTCTTTGGCCACCTAGGGTCATGCCTCTATGGGCATAACTAATGACTAGTTAATCAGTAAACCAACACTGCTTAACACAAGCAGTTGACAATGTCATTCACATTATTGCCATCGGCAATATTATAAGGCAATTTGTCAATATCTAATCTGCTAACAATAGTATCAATCAAAATTTTATTGAAATCATTAACAACTCATATACATATATGTATATATATGTGTGTGTATTGTGTGTGAGTGTATGTGAGAGAGCAATAGTAATGATTATCAGATAAGTATGATATAGATTTGCATATGACATATTACTTCTATACATGCTATACATCAACATTATGTCCCTCTATATACCTTCCATTAGTGGTTCCATCTCTATTTGAGGACTAGGATTTTTTTCCCTTTCTACTATTTTGCATGTGCTTATCTTTGGTCTTGCACTTTTTTCTTATGTCCTTCCTTCTTTTCCTTTATCTATTTCCTTATTTTCTAAACTTGAGGGTTCTTTGATGCTTCATAGTGGTTGGTTATAATTGATGTATTCATCTATTTCATGTGTCTCATCACTCTAGTGTTTGGCTATACTTGTTTGAACTTCTTTTCTATGACTTGTTAGTAAATCAAGTACACTCTTGTGCATACTACACTTGCTCCAGTATACTTCTATGAACATCCTTATATGTATTTCTATCATATGAGGCCTTATTTTTTACAAGGATTACTATAACATTCTCCCAAAAATTTATGTACCCATGCTCCACTTTTCATTAATTATTTTTCTTAACTCCATGGGTAGCCATACTCCAATATGTTGTATTTTCTCACCAATTCATTTCATACTTGTAAGAATTGCCCTTCTAGATTTGTTCTTTTTATCCTTAGATTTTTTTTAAAGTCTATTCTTCAATATAGAAAAATTATTAGTTATGACATTATTTTCTACCATAAAATTGACTGAAAGTGTGGTAGATTTCTTCTTACCTTTCTTAACAATTTTAGCTATCTCTTCTACTTCAATATCCACCTTTGTTTGTGATTAGTCTTTCTTTGGTTGTGTTGGTGGTTATTCTCTCTTCTCCACCTAAGATTGAGACTCATGTGGATAAATCCTTGTAGTTTCTATTTCCATTTACTCAGTGCTCATTCCTTTAGTTAGTGCACACTTGAATGGCTATGTAACTTGGCTTCTCATTACCCGTTGTGGCATGCACTCCTTTATTTTCTTCTTTTCTTTGAGAAGGATGTTCATTATCTCTTAAAAAGTACTAAAACTTGGCAATATTGTCCTTTATTCCATATCTAGTAGTCATTCTATGTAGGGCTTAACTTCATCTTCACTTACTTCATACGTGAAATGTGTCAATGAGTGGTGTTATGGCTTCACAACACAGGCACCATTTTTTAATCAAAAATGGGGACCCCCCTTTTTTCTTGTAGGGAAAGGGATTCCAATCTCTAGAATAAGGACTCTAGTCTAGGGCCTCAAAAAGTGGGTGGCCCCCCCTCTGGATCTAGGTAAGTCTAAGATGTCTAGTTAGTCAATGTCAAATAAGGTCAGAAGGATAAAAAGCCAAATTTTTATAAGGAAAAAAGTAGGTGTGCACTAATGCACATGTGCACTAGCACACATGTGCACCCTTTAGGGGTGTGCTATGTGTGCATAATATCATGAACCCTAGGGGCTCATATGTGTGCATGCACACTAAGAGCACCCTTAGGAGTGTGCTAGGTTCCCACCGTGACACCCCAAGCACCTAGAAATATGATACCTCCCCTCTTCATTCTATTCATTTGCATTTGATATGAGATAAGTGTCGCACCTTCACACCTATCAACATGTGCTTCCTTCAAGAACCCAAGGTAAAAGTGGGGCACACATGCATACATGCACACACTTGCACGTGTGCATGGTGTAGAATGTGCATCATATGTGCATGTATAACTTAAAGCATTCCCTTTTTGCACACACCCAAGAAGAAAGAACACATGCACATATACATTACTACACATGTGCACATGTCAATCTTACAAAAGATCATGGGGTGCACCTTGTGCACATGTGTTGGTGCCCTCATTCTCAAGGTGCACATGTGCACTATTGGGGCCTTCTGGGGGGTTTTTTGTCAATTTTCATCAATTTTTTCTAGTTTAGTTGCATCTTATAGCATCTTTTTAATATTTTAATGATGGTACACTAACATATATCTTTTGTGCCAGTTAAAATGGCATCTTCATCCTCTATGGTAGAAAATATTACAGTAGAAATAGTGGCATTCAAGTTTTAGGGTGCACCAAAGTCATGATTTGTGGATAAACACTTAGGGAATTGGGACATATTGATTGGAACACATTCTTGTTCCTTTGTTAAAAACCAAGGGAGAGGTTAGAAATGATCTCATGATCAATTTAGAGTGGCTTGGTGAATGGGGCCTCACATCCTATATCCATCTAGTCCTTAGAATTGATCATGGCACTAGCCCATCATTATGTGATTGAAGAGAAAGTAGTAAAAAGCATCACTAGAAAAGTAGTTTTGGACATGCACCCTAATAACATCGAGAAGGTCTTTCACCTACTAGACTTAGATAAATAGGAGAATATAATTTATGATATAGTAGATCAGTGGTACAAGAAGCATGAATGAGAGGCTAAAGAATTGGTACAAGATAACTACCTCCTTGCTCGACCCCTTCCTAATAGAAAATTTGGAAAGGTAGACATGACCCAAGGATATATGGGCTCTCTATAATAGGTCACCTAACAACATGGATGGTCCACTTGATACAGACCATCAAGAGGGGCAACTTGTCAATTGATTGGGCTAAAAAATTTAGCAATAATCTGGATAAGATGCTTATCTTAGTAAAGTTTTCCCCTTGATTCTACATGAATTAATACATTGCATATCTTCTAGCAGTAAGGATAACATACTATCCAAGGTTGGTGAAGAGAAAGAGAGCATGCAAGATGCCAAAACTTGGCCCTACATAGTGTAGCCCTAGTTGGTGTGGAAGAAACTCCCATTCAAGAGCCTAAAGTACATATTGGTGAGTGATGGTTTCATCTTTCCCATAATCAATTTCCTTAAACGAGATTATGCTTAGAGGTTTCCTATAGAGTTCACTACTAGAGTGACACAAGTAAGGGCTTACTTCATTCAGTTAAAAAAATTTACATATATTTGAGTAGCAAGGACACTTCTATGCCCAAAGATGCATCCTTGTTATCCATCAGATAGGTTGATATTATTAGAGATAGCTAGGCAATTGGCCTTAGACTATGATAGAGTACAAAAGAAACACAAGAAGACATGGGTATTTCCTATCACCATTGGAGCTTTTGAGGTCAGGAAAAAGTAGGGTATAGCCACTCATGAAATTGAATAGGATCAGTATCCCTTGGATGCTTACCTAGTACCTTGCCCCTAATTTGACAACATTGGGATGGTCCAGCATCTCATAGGGAAACAATTCATATGTGATCCCACAATAGAAGATCTTTGGATGAATTTCTTAAATGACTATGATGTTCAAATCAAGAGCTATTGTAGGATGAGTCTACAACTCATAGAGAAGGCACTCAATCTAACCATACCTTTGAAAAATTGGAATAAAGATAGTCCTAAAGTGTTGGATCCTCTCAATCTGGTCAGACCTTTGAAAAATTGGAATAAAAATAGTTCCAAAGTGTTGGATCCTCTCTACAATAGGGAAAAGATCTATGAGCACCAAACAATGAAAGTAGAGATTATTCATAAAGAGAATGATGATATTAACCATAGGGAAAGGCACATCATTTGACTAGTGAAGGATTGGGTAAAGAAACCTTTCCACTTAGATCTAATTCCTAATGTTCCAACTATGCAAGCACCTGTGAGGCCCAAAAAGGGGAAAGGAACTAAGGTTATAGTTCCAACCAACCATGATAATTCCCTAGTGTGACTAGAGACCATGTAGAAGTATGAGCAAGAAGTGACATACTTTCATAGTGATAGGGTTAAGGGGAAGAAGAGGAAGAAGGATGCAGAGGAAGAGGAAGCCCAACTAGGAGAGGATCAAGAAGAGGAATCTCAGGCTCAACCTAAAGAAGCCTCATCTAAAATACAAGCCTCCCCATTAGCACCAAATAGGTACAGAAATGAAATAGTGGTGGTAGGAGAGAAAAGGAGGTAGTTGAAGAAGAGGATTACTTTGTCTCCTCAAATTGCATAAACTATACCCAAAGGGGAACAAGAAAAGAAAGGGGAAGATATTAAATATCTCCCACTTAACAAGAGAACCCAGTCAACAAGGGATATGGAAGATAAGAGATGGAGGATTGCAACCTAGATGCCTCCCTTTGTTTAGGAAAGACCAAATCTACTTGAAGGATATATGGACCAGGGATAGGAGGGATTGACCACATCTATGGACGGAGATGGATCTTATGTCTTTGATCTCTTAGAGTTTGATTCTATTCCTACTGGAACCCATTTGGATGGTAGGGTAATAAAGTGCACTCCATGGAGAGAGTCATTGGGGAAATATTGGAATCAATTGCCTCCACTTCTGTAAGGGCCAGTGGGCATACCTCCTCCACCACCTAGGAACCCACCATCTCTTTCTCCTCCTCTACCATTAGAATAGGAAGCTATTGAGATAATGGGTGTTGCACACATTACATAATATTGTTATATTGCATTATTTTATTTTATTATGTAATGTTTCACCTAGCTGGACATGCAACATGTAAAGATTTCCATGGCATATACTTGATGAGTTGTATTATAATAGTGTGATAATATTTCATGTAATTATTTAATATTGGAGAAAAGAATTAAATTTCCAATATTAATTGTGTGGTTAATGAGTTAGGTAACACATGGTTTATGTAATACTACTTAGTGGTTTGGTGGGATTTGCTAATATATAAGCAACCAAAAGGGTAATTGTTGTGCAGGAGAAGGCAAAAGGCAAAAAGGAAAGAGTCGAGTGGGACAAGGCTTGATAGGTTAGTCAAGGGAGCATTTGTGAAGGTTGGAAGCATGTCATGTGATGTGTGGATTCATACATGTTCACATGGATTTATTGGTTGTGGATATGGCTTTGAAGGCTTCCATGGTTGTATTACAATGGTGTTTTTTTGCTTAATAATACATGCTGATGGATGCTTTTCGAGGCTGGGTTTTTCCCTCAATGAGGGTTTCCCAAGGTATATCTTGTGTCACAATTTTGTAGGTATGTTGTCTATTCTCTTGCATGCAAATTTTAATTGCATATTTATTTCATATCTATTATGGGTTATGTGGAAGAAGTTATATTCTTTGTTGCAAGTTTCCTTACAAGTGGTATCAAAGCTATGGTTTTGTTGTTGTAACCCTAGATTGAATCCATGGGAATGCATTAGAGCATAAAAGAATAGGAAAGATATATGAGTTGTTTATTGTAGATCTAAATATTTTTGGGTTTGCTATTATGATGCGCTATTGGTAGATGTTGGGCATGTGAAATTGTTGGACAAAAGGGTTTTTTAGATGTTTCATTTAAATGAGGAGTTTAGGGGAAGGTTGCAAGAAATGACCTCCTGGGTAAAAAAAAAAACATTACCATTAGATCTGGGTCAATATTTCCATAAATTTTTATATATAACATGAGCTATTTTGGCCATGTTTAGAGGAAATGAAAGAGTTTTTTAGTTTTAGCCCATGATGGCTGTCAAATTTAATCCCATCAAAATTTTTGTCACAAAAAAAAAATCATAGGGAAAATGGTAAAAAGACCATCTTAGTAAAACAACCATAAATTTCTCTTAGGATATCAGATTTTAGACTTCTTACAAGTGTTAAAAAGCTAATTTAGAGCACTACAACTTGGTGTAGGTTTGGTTCTATGATTTTGATATTTTTAAAAGATTTTAAGAACCCTAAAGTAAGATATTATTTATTTTGAGCAAAAATTAAGGTTTAACTTGGGCATATGGAGTTAGATTTTGGACTTTGAGAAATCAATAAAAAGCTCTTAGATCACTCTACATTGGTTCAAATTTGTTGTAGGTTTGACATGGTTTATTTGGTGATATATTACTCTGAATAGTTTATGATATATATTGACTATGGTAACATTGTGAGTTTATGACATTGCATATTTTGAAGATTTGGATTTAATGTCATTGTATACTCAATTCATATTTCAGATTGGTCTCATGATGATATGGTATTAGTGTTTGGTTTGGATATGTATGATGATTTGTTGGGTCCACAAGTTGCACAGTGTTGTAAGTGGTCTATACTTATAGGCTACATTTATAGCATGGTTATGGGTTGTATTTGCCCATTGATCTTTCATTATTGATGCATATTTAGATTGGTGACTTGGATTTGGGTTGTCTATGCCCTAAGTCACATGATTTGTTGATTTTTTCTTCATGTAGAAGGGATGAGATAGTGTTACCAGGTATAGTCATGGTGGAGGATTATGGTTGACTATTTTATGCCGACAGGTTGGACATATTGAGAGATAGATGCTCGATTTGTGGATGTGATCATGGTGTCATGGAATTTGGCATGACATGATTGGATATATAGGTACATCCTTGATGTTCATTAGTTTGGATTCTTGATTTGATTATGGTGGTATATCTTCTTGGTTGAGGAGCTCATGATGTGCAATTTGAGTTCTTTGATATTTTGATGCCTTGGTTGATTCTCATGGTTAGATGATGGTTTTTCATCATGATGTCATGGATAGCTTGGATAAAAAATTTAGTGGGAGCTTGTGGTAGTGATGAGGTGACAATGTAGGATTAGTTCCAAGTTTGGTTTATATCTTCTTGGGTTTGGAGATCTTAGTTTCACTTAGTATTTTTATACTTTGATTGTGTGTATAGACTTAGAGGATCTTCACATAGGAGATGGATTTTATGATGCCATAGGTGACTTGGTACCATGGTTGAGTGGGAGTTTTTTTTGGCATTGATATGTTTATCAAGTGATTATAGATGTTAGAGGTTTGTCTTAGTTCTTGATGTTGCAGAAGCATTTTTAACATTTGCACAGTGCACTTGTTAGCTTCATGGTGTGTGAAGATGGTTAGATCTTAAGGACTTATGGGGTTCTTGGTAAAGGTTTGGTTTATGCTTTCATTTGGCATGTTATCCCTGGGGTTAGGATGTTTTCATTTTTATGTCATGGTATACTCTTGATATGCGTTTAGAGTTTTGACATGTTATATTATGTTCATATGGAGCATGTTATCTCTTTGGTTAAGATGCTTGTATCATGTTATCATGTTTATGTTCTTGAGGCCATGGTTGGAGCTTTGACGTTGATCTTGGTTTAGTTTTTTGGTATTGAGTACATTGATCATAAGCTAGATACTTCATGATATTGCTATGTTGCATTTGGAGTTGGCACAAATTGATTGGTTATAGGTGCTCATGGATACTTGGAGATGATGGTGATGCTAATTTCTCTTGGATTAGAAAGTATTTTTTTGGATAATTATTTGGTTTTAGTAGGAGAGTCTGAGGGGCATTAACCTAATATGGACTTGAGAGGAGATTTTTCTTAGATGAGTCTTGGTTGGAGACTTGGATATCTTGATGAGCATTCTCATTCCCCATTATTGGTCTACTTGGCAGTTTGATACTTGAGAGGTATAGCCCATTTTTTCTCTCAGGTGAATTGTTATTTATGCTTGTCTTTTATGGATATGGATTTTGAGTTGCAGTACATAAGTTAGTTCTAGAGGGTTCATTTGAGATATGGTTTAGCATTGGTTATCTCCACATGCATTTTTTTTTTGTTATGTTGGTTGAGTTAGGGAGATGGTTTTATATTGGGCATATTCCTTGGATTAGGAATGGTTTATGAGTTTGATCTTCTTGTGAGAGGCTTACATCCATGATTAGTTATATGGTATGGTTTGGGTGTTGTTGAGGCTTCTTGGTTGGGGTTTTATGGAGGAGATCATACTTGCATATTGTACATCTAGAGGCATGTATAGAAAGACATGATATAGGTTATGATTTGCATGGTTTCTCTCTAGTCTTGGTTATCTTCTTGGATGTTCAGTTTTTTTTTCTTACATTGGATTTGAGATTGGTTAGAGATTTTGATCACTGGTTTGTGCTCACATATGTCATGTTAGAGATGACATGGTTATTCCTTTATCTCTTTCCTCTATTGGTTGTGGAGAGCTTAGGAGACTATTAAAGACTTGTTATGCGAGTTGTTCTTGTAAGATATCAGTTTATGTATTATGGATGTCCTTAATACTATATTGATTCACTTCTTTGAGCTATTATGAGTGGATTGGTTATAGATTTGACATTATCTTTTTGAGTGGGAGCTTCTTAACATATATGTGGTAGGTATTTCTCTTGAGGCTTGTGATTGCAAGTTACTGATAAGATATGTTGATGATGTGAGATTCACTTGGTATACCTTTGGAGGTATGGATAGTTGGATATGTTTGGCACTTATTGTGGGTGCTATTTCAAATATGATATTTTGATAACTATGGATACATGTGATTACCTTTGGATCAAGTTTTTGTGCATGGTATTTTAGTTGGTACAGGATTTTATGATCTTCTAATGTGACAGGTTAGGTGACTTTTTCTTTGGATGGCTTCTATGTATGTCTAGTGGAAATGGCTTAATAGGGGGTGGCTTCATTCATGTTTGAGATGCTAGATACTTTGATTTTGTTATGGGTACTAGGATGGAGCACATGGTGTACTTTGATCCATGGTGGGGGATGTGCTAGGAACTTGTTCATTTATGTGGCTATAGATTGACCATATGAAATGTATAAAACAAGTGGGAGATTGTTCAGATAATGGGTGTTGCACACATTGCATAATATTGTAATATTGTAATATTTTATTTTATTATGTAATATTTCAACTAGAGGGACATGCAACATGTAAAGATTCCTATGGGATATACTTGATGAGTTGTATTATAACATTGTGATAATATTTTGTTTAATTATTTAATATTGGAGAAAGGAATTAAATTTTTAATAATAAATGGGGGGTCAATGGGTTAGGTAGAACATGGTATATTTAATACCACTTGGTATATTTGTGGGACTTTTTACTATATAAGCAGCCACAAGGGTAGTTGTTGTGTGGGAGAAGACAAAAGGCAAAAAGGCAAGAGTTGAGTGAGACAAGGCTTGATAGGTTAGCCAAGGGAGCATTTGTGAAGGTTGGAAGCATGGCATGGGATATGTGGTTTCATGCTTGTTCACATGGATTGATTGGTTGTGGCTATGGCTTTGAGGGCTTCCATGGTTGTATTGGAATGGTGTTTTTTGCTTAATAATGCATGGTGATGGATTCTTTTGGAGGCTAAGTTTTTCCCTCAATGAGGGTTTCTTAGGGTATATCTTGTGTCACAATTTTGTAGGTATGTTGTCTATTCTCTTGCATGTGAATTTTAATTGCATATTTATTTTAGATCTATGATAGGTTATGTGGAAATGGTTAAATTCTTTGTTACACTTTTCCTTACAAAATTCGCCCCACAACCATAGGCAATCATAGAATCTAGAAGTTAGGAAACAAGAGGGGATGAATTTGTGTAACTCCACATTGATGAAGCCTTAGAGGAAGGGAAGATTATTGGAGAGAGAGATCAAATGCCACATGTGCAAGATTCTTGAACCTCTCCTCTAAGGATCATTATAGCTACTCTAGTAGTAGAGCCATCCAAAATAGAGAAAACCTTGGAGAGGGGTGAAAAAATAAAGAGGCTAGCTTCATAAACAACTTCACCATCAAGAAACTACATGTCTCCTATGGGAACTACTCCAATATGGTTGAAACAAGAACTATTAACTCATCAAAGGAGACATGTGGATTACATAGAGGCAAAAGGATTGGAGGCATTGGAAGAGGCACTGAAAACACTGACTCACATTCAGGGTGATCATAATCAAGTGGCTATTTTTATGAGGAACTAGAGAAATGAATTGATAGCACATATAGCTAGTCTTTGTCCCCATACAGATATCAAGAACATTGCCCAAAAATATTATCAAGTAAAGGAGGTAGTACTAGGGAAGGCCACCTAGGATATGGCCAATTTTTTTACCACTACAGGCATTAAGCAAGTTTTCCAGCACTTGGATGAAGATGAGGAAGAAATTTTGAAATTGAGAAAATAAATGATCTATTACATGAGTATTTAAAGGAAGTAATTAATTCGTTAGACCCTAACCATCCTAAGATCAGCCTAGTGGCTATCCTCAACAAACTAGCTTTGACCATTGAATAGAGTGAATCATTTTTGGACTCATGCAAAAGATGGTGTCATAGTTTTGAAGATGAAGGTCTACAAATCATTTAGTTGAATATGAACTAATTTCTTGGTATACAAAAGAATGTTGATAGGTTAGTTACTATAGTAGACAAAGATTTTGGGTTAATGGGTGCAGTGACCACTTAGACCAATGACCTGTAAGCATTGCACATAGTTAAGGGCAAAAGATACTAGATGATACTAGATATATATTCACTAGAGGAGTTAGATAAAGTGGATGATTGGATAGAGAACATAGCAGATGGTAATAAGGTAATGATCAAGTTGTATGAAGGAATCCAAGATGTGAAGAAGAGGGTCCTTGATTAAATTTTGGAAGCTAATAGATATTATATGTGGCCAGTTTGGATATTTTTGAAGATGCTCCTCTAGAACTCAATTGTGCTCAAGTAAAGTAGTACTGCAATATTTTTGAGCCCGGCTTGAAATTGTATCCTTAGAAGATGATGTCAAACACATTTTTTAGAACTAAGGAAGCACTCGTAGAGTTAGACCCCAAACTAGAGCATTTTATAGGGATTGGGAAATAAGTTATTAACAATCATTTGGAGGTGAGAAATAAGTATGAATCTATAGACTTTCCTAACACCCTAGAAATCATCACCATATTCAAAAGTTCAAGGCAACACATTCAAACATCATTTTGGTAGAAGGGTCAGAAAACCTAGGTGCTAGAAACTAAAATTTTGACACTTAGACAAAAAACTTAGTTTTAGTCTTATCACCTGTAAAGGTGCACAAGGGTGCTAGTGCAAAGGTGCACCATTTTGAAAGTTGTTCATGTATGCTAATAGTTTTCTATTAGTTGCAGTGGTGCTGATAATTATTGCCAATTCCACTTTTTGAGTGTTTCATGTACCAAAAATACATTTTGATGGTAGTTCAATTAATAGAGACATATAATGGAGCCCAAGTTTTCATCTAAAGAAGTAACATAGACTCCCAGATCATTTGCATACTTCTCTCTTCTTATCTTCTTCTTCTTTAGGAATTTTTTGAGTCATGTTAAGGTCCCTGCATTATGTAATTAATAAAATAAAGAGTGTAGGCCTACTTAGCACCTATTGAGGAATTTGTTTTTATGTAATTTGCTTAAAATTAGTGTTTTTAACATGTGATTTGCAAGAAAAAGCCCTAGATCTAAAAATTGCAATAAGGATGGGTTTTCCTATAAATACAAAGATGTAATATATTTAGACACTTAAATCTGATCACATAAACTCGTAATCAAATTTAGAAATCTTCTAAACCATATTTTAATTAAATATTAAATATTAAATTAGTTTAGCGCTATCCCCTAATTGATTAATTATAGCCTAATTAATAAATAAATAGACAACCGATAGTCTAATTTATTAATAAAATCCCCCTCCCTCTATTAAATGTAAAACCCATTTAATTTAATCTCTAAAACCCCTCTCTATTTAATTAATTCAATTAATTAAATCCCTCCACCCACAAGCCAACCCCTTAGCCCAACAATTACCCAAACTCAACTCATATACCAAATATTCCTTTTTTAATTAAATAATTCATTTATTTAACTAAAATCACATGCACCTATATTTCCTCTTTTAATTAAATAATTCATTTATTTAATTAAATCTCATGCACTATATATTCCTCTTTTAATTAAATAATTTATTTATTCAATTAAATCTTACATGCACCAATAATTACCCTTTTAATTAAATAATTCATTTATTTAATTAAGCTCACCCACCAACCTTTTCTCTAACAAACCCATCCTTCTCCCGCATCATCTAGCCAACTGGTCCACCTCACTTACCTTAATTGAAACACATCACTCGAGCCCAAGTCTACTCTCATGCCACATCTCCCTCATCCAATTATCAACATAGAAGTCCATCTCCTCCACCTATATCAAACAACTAAAGCCTATCTCACACCTCACTCAGATAACTATCCATTAGGAATTCTTATCTCCTTCTCACCCAATTGCCTATAAATTGAACCCTTTGCTCCTCACAAATTGTCCACCTTATGAGTAGAATTACTATACAATTTTGAGAGCTAATTACTTTCAAAGTGCTATTTGGCAATACTCAGATTTCCATGCATCTATTGAGTTCATCCATTGTTGAAGCTTGAGCACCAAATTTGAGAACACATCCACAATCATGACCACATCAACACATCAAGGAGGCTACATAGAGACACAGGTTTGCATGTTCTATTATTTGGTTTCCTTATTGATTTATCATATATGTTTGTTAATTAATTTAGTTTGTTAGATTCCTAGATTTGGCTTTACATCTTTTGAATCTTAATTCTTACACATGCAATATGTATTAAAGGTCAATATTTTGACATAATAAAGTATGCGATCGATGCTCTCATTCTATGTGTAATGTTTCTTGTTGGAATGTGTGTTTCCTTTATGAATTCTATTGTCATGAATAAGGATGGAGCCAATAGTTTTATTATATGTTAATTCTTGTGAGATCTATTAGTTCTAGTGTGTATCATTTGCTAAAAAAAATTATTGTGATGAAATGGAGAAAGGATCACCTTTGATTTCTTGCATACTGATTTGTCTTGTGTAAACACACTCTCTATGGTTATACAATTTGATGAGTTGTGAAACATTTTATAGTCTCCATTGTTCCCTTTGATGATTGTATTGGTAGAGTTGAGACATGTTGCTCCTAATTTCATTGGTTTTCTACTTTATCCCTTTCAAAAATTTAATTGCAGACGTGTTGTGGCTATGACTTATATCCATTATGAATTTTATTTTCAATAATTTCCTTTAAATTTCTTGTTACCCTAACTCTATATTTTCTTTTAAACACATGATTAGAATAGGAATTCATATAGCCACATTGTTAGAGCTTGTATTTACCATGAAAATTAGAAAATAAAAAAATATACATTGGTCTATGGTTGTATTTCTTTAGAAGTGTTGTAGACTAAAGTACCAATGAAGGCCTCCTTGTGAACATTCACATTTATCTTTAATTGAGCTACCTAGTCTTTTGAAAAAAAAAAAACCATCCAGAACCTTAGAGTTGGCCAATTCCATCATCTTTTCAAGGGAGAAATTCATAAGGATTTTTGCCATTGGAATTGTGCAAAATGACCACTCAATAGAAGTGTCACTAGAAGGAGGCCCACATATGCAAATTTATAAGTGTGAATCTTAGCAATTTGAAATTTTCTAGTTTTGGACTTTTACGGTCACTAAGGTGCATTGATGTGCTTATGCGAAGGTGTGCCTATCAATAGGGTGTACTAAACAATAATATGTGTCATTTGAGAGGTGCATTGAATACTAAGGTGTGTCATCTTAGAGGTACAAAAACTAGAAGATCCTGATCCAACATCTCCCTTTTAGTGAGCATTGAGGTCCTCACCCAACAAGCACAAGTTCTTATAGCTTGACCATTTTTGAAAGCCTTGTATTGACAAAGGGATACCAAAGCTCTGCTCATTCACATCAAAAATTTCATCATCATCTTCCACCTCACTTTCCAATACCTATACCTAATCATTTTACAAAACACTTTACAACAAAAAATTCATCCATCACCACTTACACCCATGGGTTTCTTACAAATGCACAAGATTGACCTATAAACTTGCAAGGTATACTCCATGACCTCCCTAAGAATCTTGAAAATCTTTTCCAAAAGTTCATCTATGGTAAGACAAAAACATCAAAAGATAACATCAAAGCTTTAAAGAAATATGTAATAGAGAGAAAATTCAGCACAAATATGTGATCCTTAATCTTTTCGCATACACTTTGGGGAAGTTGAAATCAACTAGTACATGAATTTACCACTAACATCCATTCAAAACTAAGTAGCTTTTGAGAAGTTTCTCCTATATCAATTCAAGACACTTATCAATCTAACTATCTTGCATCACTAGTTCTTTTTTATGAAAAGGGATCTATCAAAAATCATCTCTCACTTTAAACATCATTTATGCATGACATACCAAAGATTGGATACTCCATACACTATACCATTAGAAGTTACAATCCAAATCTACTTAAATTCTATGGATCAACTCATCACTATCTTCCTAAGAAGACTTCTTGCTACAAATATTGATTCTTTGGAAAAGGTCTTTGAAGAAGCAATCACCTTCACCAAACAAGCTAATCCTAATGGTGGAGGTATGATGGTACTAGTTAATGCCTCTAATATGATGTCACTATATCCTATAGGGGGTACTGATGATGCCTAAAAAATACCCTTCATTGAATCCAATAGAAATATAACATGTTCCTACAATCTCAATTCCTGCCATAACCTATCCAAGTTAAGAACATTTGAAAGAAATAGTTTTTGAACAAATGGTTGTATTAGTTGCCAAAACAAAGAGAGATGTTACATCCAAATTGGAACAAATGAGGAAACCCATGTTCAAAATCACAAATGAGCTCATTTATTTGTGATTGTCACAAGGGAAAAATAAGAATTTCTGGCAATCTAATGGAAACATGAACAACAATAGTTATGGGCTAAACCAGTCAAAGAGATTCAAGTTATACAAGAGTAATACTACTAGAAATGACTTCAATCCATTGGATCACAAAAAAATATTTCCTTAAAAAAACCAATAGTAGAACACTCACTCAAACAATTAAAGCATACCAATTGACAACAATAATAATATTCAATTTTATGAAGTCAATCTATTGGATGTAAACCAAAATTCATCCAATGACAATATGTTTTGCGGGGAGAATTGGGACATAGGCCAAAGCTCACATGATATTAGTGATATGCCCCATTTCTAGTTCAATACAATGTTGTTATAATCCTATGATACTTCATTATTTACTAGGACAAAATATTTTTCCAATGAAGAATTTGTGCTCCCTTTCAACCAAGAAGTGGAACTTGAATGTGTTGAAATGTTTTCTTTCCAAAATGACAACTGGAATATGTACTATTTGTGCAACTAGAAGTAACCACTAACTGATGGAATCCCTCATGAATTACAACATACTCCTCTTGATCCAAAAGAAACTAAAAATCCTATGCATGTACATGCACCTATCGAGGCACAATTGTCTTAGGCACTAGGAGTTGTGCCCACCTTATTAAAGAATCATGCTTGTTCCATAGAGAAGTATAGTGTCATAAAAGAATTGAAAAGGACCAAGGAAAACATCTCTATGTATGACATGTTAAGAAGTTATCCCACCCAATGGGAAGCACTTTTGATATCACTGGATCATTTTAAGGCACCCATCGACATTAACACTCAAAAGTTGAACTCTCCTCAAGCTAATACTACCAAAGCTATGCCAACTATCTTTAAGAAAGAATTGGAAGTACCTCCTTTTTTCCTAAGTATTTGGATCTTTGAGAAGAATCACTATAATTTCCTTTTTGATTCAAGTTTCTCATGTAATTGTATGGTAATTTTGATATCTTATAGGCTAGGAGTCACTCTGCAACCCACTAACTAAGTTGTAATCCAACTCAATAAGATAGAAGTAAAAGTCATCAAGGTACTAAAAGATGCAAGTATTCAATTGACCATAGACCCCAAAATCTAGGATGTTATGTTGAACTACTTTAGAATAACTAAGAGGAGGGGTGAATTAGTTATCCAAGGTCCAAATGTATAAATAAAACTTTTTATAGCTTAGTGAACCCATAAAACATTTATTATCATCCATGCATCCATAAGATTATGCAATCACTTAGAACTTGTAGGTTACTGTCAAATCAATTTGTAGAAATTTAAACATGAAACATATTAGATTCAAAAACATATGTGACACAATGATTTATGTGGAAAGTAAATTTGGAAAAAACCACCAATAACATGCTACTCTTTTTCACTCTTCTAAAGTGATGCCCTATGAAAGGCTAACCTTGTTAAAGGTTACAATACACACTGTTAAATGTGACCTTATTAAAAGATTTCAATCACCCTATTAGGAGTGAGCCTTGTTATAGGACTTTAGACCATTCACTTGAAATGTCACTTAGTTAAAGGATTTACAAATAACTATTAGGTCAACCTTAATCCAAAGGATTCACCCTAGACTGATATAATTATTAGAGAGTAACAGTAAGGCTTGATCTAATAACAACTTACAACTCCATTTTTAGATTATAGATATCTATTTTAGTCCTCCTTTCTCCTTGGCCTTCATACATATCAACTCTGATAGCTTGTTCACCCTTCAAGCATTCATACCCTTAAGCCTTCTTCCTTAACATGCCAATGCAAACTCTTCTTTTAGGTCACTTGATGAAGCAATTCCCTTGACTTCTTGTCTTTCTTAGGTTCTCACACATGACAACTCTTGCTTCTTACAAATTAAGATCTTTTGTCATTCATTCTCCATCATCCAATTTAGAGTTAGGATGGATTAGGTAGGATTCAATGAATCTACCTCATATTTTATATCTCTTCTAGAACTTCTCCTTCAATCCTCCTTTAATTCACTTCAAAATGGTTTACCTTGAATTCTGTGCCACCAACTCATCAATCTTATCTTCTACATGGTATACACAATTTAAGAAAAAAAACTTGTCATCTCAAATCTATCAAATTCATGATCTTTCAAATCATGCAACCACTCAACATTAACTTGCTTTTGATGCTTGACACATACTGCATTGTTCGACATCCTTAGTAGAATCACTTAGCACAAACTAAATTTTATTGGTGCTCAACATCAACTAAACTTTACTTGACATCCACTATTTTTCTCATCATACACTAGAATAGAATTTTACTTTGCTCCAACTAAATTTCTACTTGGCTTGCACTGCCTTTGCTTGACACCTACTATCCACTCAATCAAGCTTGGCAGAAAAAATTTGTTTAACTTATTCTTCTAAACTTGCTTAGTGTAACCAGCCTTTGTAACCTTAATTAGATTATCAATACATCATGTTATCACTATCTTAGCTAATTCTTGTACTCCTTTACATAATACAACTCAACCTTTCCTCTAAGTCATATTGTTACATCTTTTGATCAAATCCTCTTCATCAATCAAATAATTGATAGTAGTTAAATCTTGTAAGTAGTTGTCTTACCAAAAAATAGTAGGTTTAACATTAGTGACAAAATAATGATTAAAACATAATGATCATACTTATATCAATCTGTTCTCAACAGTCTCCTTCAACAATCTCCCTCTTTGGCATTGATGGAAAACTAAACTAATCAGCCAAACTGACTAGGTTACAATAGTAAGACCAACAAAATTCCAAAAAGAAAATAATTCCTTGTATTGAAATTTCTCCCTCTATCAGCAACTTCCATCTTCTAAATAGGTTACAAAACTCTGGTTCGTCATCCATATGAATCTTAGATTTATTTTCCTATATTTCCTATCTCCCTCTTAGTTGTATATCTCTTTCTCTAGGATCAGTTAAACTCTTTTGTTTCTCTTGATCAATAAATATCTCCCTCTTTGACAATAATGCCAAGGACTTGAAATCTTAATATGCAGATAAAAACTTCTTCAGTTTCTTCTTTTGTCACCTTTCTTGTGATTGATTTGGGGTTTTAGCTCTTTGATTACTTTAGGTAGCTCCTAAAGTAAGATCCACTACATCAATTTGTAACATATGAAAATCATCTTGTTTGATATAGGGTACTCCTTTTGTTACTTAGATAACCTTTGATAGGGGTATCACCCTTATTTTACCTCTTAGATACTCATGAGCACTTGTATTATCACAATAAAGTGTCATTCTATGATCTCTTCCTTCATATCTTTGAATAGTTGTTTGATCCATATAATGTTTGTACTATTTATAGTAGTAGCAACATATTCAACTTTAGTAGTATATTGTGAAGTACAATTTTGTTTCTTGCTAGTCCATATAACTAGCCTCTTGCTTAAGAAAAATGCTCTTCCACTGGTGCTCTTTCTATCATCAATATTTCTAGCCAAATCAACATTAGTATAGGCTCTTAATTCAAATTTTTCATTTTTCTTATAGTATATACCATACTCCTTTTTTCCTTTTATATATCTCATTATTCTCTTTACAACCATTAGATGATTCTCCCTGGGATTGCAAGAGAATCTTGCAACTATCCCTATAGATAATGCAATGTTAGGTCTGCTATATACTACATATAGTAATTTTCTTATCATAGACCTGTATAATATTTGATTCACCTCAACTGAATTATCATTATTTGACAATTTGTGTCCTATCACCATAGGTGTACACTAGTTTGGAATCCTCTAATCCAAAAAAATCAATATTTCCTTGATATATTTTGATTGAGTGATGTCTATACCATATTTCATCTGATATACTTGCAAACCCACAAAGAACTTGATTTCTCCAAACATAGACATCTCAAATTCTTTCTTCAATTCATTTGCAAAAGTATTACATAAAGCATCTTGACCTCCAAATATGATATCATCAACAAAAAATTCAAATAATGAAATACCTTTTCCTTTTTCTATCTTTATGTACAAATTATTGTTATCATCAGTCTTTCAAATCTAATCTTCACAGGATACTTGTTTCAAACCATATAGAGCTTTGTGTAATCTACATACCATTATCTTATTGTTAACATCAAAAAATCCTTCTGGATATTCTATGCAAATTCTTCCTCTAATACACCATTTAGAAATGTAGATTTAAGATCCATTTGATAAACTTTGAAACCTATGTATGCAGAATAAGCAAGTGGAGTTCTTACTCCTTCCAATCTAGCAACAAGAGAAAATGTCTCTCCATAGTCAATTCCTTCTTCTTGTGCATATCCTTTGCAAACTAATCTTGCCTCATTTCTTGTGACTTCACCATTTTCATCTAGCTTATTTTTGAATGCCGACTTGGTGCCAATCACATTTTTTGTCTTTTGGTCTAGGAACTAGAGTTCATGTTTTATTTTTCTCAATTTGTTCAGTCTCTTCTTCCATGGCCTTACTCCAGTCTAGATCTTCTAAGGCATCTCTTACTGATTTAGGTTCTTTCATTCTCAATAAAAATGCATCATTTTTCAATTTTTTCCTTTTCATTGGTCTAGCATCTTTATCTCTAATGATTTGTGTAGCAGGATGATGTCTTTTGACATATTTGAAAAATCTTGGTTCAGCTCTAGTTTCTTCATTTGGTCTTTCAACTTCAGAGTCACTGTGTACATCTATGTCAGGTAATTCAGCATCTGCTTAATGCACACTAATCTCAGAATCAGAATGTGCTTCAACTTTATTTTGTAACTTGGTATCTAAATGTAGCTTAGTTCCTAAATGTACCTCGACATTCATAGTATGTGATGTGGTAGTCACTAAAATTTGTTGTTGGTTTGTAACTTGATTTGTAGCATCTTCTTCAACAACCATACCTTCATAAAGTATATAAATGATTTGTATTCTTCTGGTTCTTTCATAGGTTCAGCCTCATATACTTCTATATATTCATCAAAATTTGTATTTGAACATTCCACATCTTTGTTAGTGTTAGTATTTAAACACTTATAAGATTTACTTCTTGAGGAATATCCTAGGAATATACCTTCTTAACTTTTTGCATCTATTTTACTATTCCTGAAGTCTTAAAAATATAGCATTTTCTTCCAAATACTTTAAAATATTTTGCATTGGGTGAGTATCCATACCATAGATTAAAAGGTGTTAAATAGGTACCTTTCTTGATTTGCACATAGTTTAAGGTATAGATAGTTGTACTTATAGCTTCTCTCTAGAATAAAGTAACATTTTTTTCCATCATGAGTGTTCTAGCATAGTCCATTGTAGATTTATTCCTCCTTTTAGCAATTCCATTTTATGGAGGGGTTATAAGGGCAGATGTTTTTCTTTTGATTCCTCTATCATTATAGAAAATCTTGAACTCATTTGATGTAAATTCTCTTCCTCTGTCAAATCTCAAACATTTTAGACTTTTACTTGTTTCCTTCTCAACTCTTGCTAAATACCACTTAAACATTTGGAAAGTATTAGATTTCTACTTCAAAAACATTAGTCTCATTATTATAGAATAATCATCAACAAATAGCATAATGTACTTATCTCCTTTGTAGCTTTGCACTTCAATTGGTCCACACAAGTTCATATGAACAATCTCTAGTATTTCTTTATACTTACTCTTGAAACTTGACTTTGTCATTTTGCCTAACTAACATTGTTTTCACATTATGTTATTAGGCTTCTTCAACTTAGGAAAACCTCTAACTTTTCTCATGTTAGTGATAATAACTAAGTTATCAAAATTAACATGACATAACCTTTTGTGCCATAGCCACAAATCATAAAATTCTACACTAGACAAGTACCATCCTCTATGTCAAGGTAGAATAGATTGCTCCTAGTTTGATCACCCTTTCCAATCAGTTTTCCATTTGTGTCATATATTTTAGTAATCTTTTTTTCAAACTCAACCTTACATCTTGAATTATTCAATTGTGACACCCTCAACAAGTTATAGTTAAGTCCTTCAATATAGTAAGCATTGTCACATAAAATCTTATCTATGAGTTTGATAGAACCCTTTCCTTTTATCAAACATGATGCATCATTACCAAATCTTACACTATTTCCAAAATAAAAATTCAAGGTAATGAACTTAATTTTTTCTCTATTCATGTGATGTGAACACCTGCTGTCAATGATCCATCTATCACTCTTGTTCACACAAGTCACAAGTACAATTGCCTCATCTTCATTAAATTCATCCTTCATTGCAACATACACCACTTCATCATCATTTTCATTAGATTCATCTTTTGTTTCCTCTTTAGCAACAAGACTCTTTTTCTTTGTCTTTGTAGTCCTTGCTATCTTCATCTCTTCTATTTTTATACTTGTCACCACCCTTCTAGTTCTTCTTCTCTAGACATCTAGTAGCAATATTACTAGCCTCATTGCAATTGAACCAAATGATGGGTAATTTACCTTTGAACTTGCCTTTACCTCTATAGAATCTTCTTGCTAGTAGTGCTTCAAGTTGTTCTATATCCTCCTCATCTGTATCACTATCACTAGACACATACTTTATCTTTTTCTTCTTCTTCTTCTCATCAGGTTCCTTCAGTGATAGCTTAGCTTTAAAAGTAGATTCAATATTTTTTAGATTTTTAATTATCATAATTAGATAGCTCAAAAGTAGTGAGCCTACCTACTAGACCTTCAAGTGATAGATTATTCCTCATTATACTTCTCAGCTCTTGAATTGTATAAACTCTAATAGCATAAATGGGAAGTAGTGTTCTTAAAACTTTTCTTAGTACAGTATAATCATCTATTGTGCTAGTAGCTCCTCTTATTGCATTAAAAAATTATTTTATACTTGTGACATATTGAGCAATATTTTCACCTTCTTGCATTCTCATATCATCAAACTTACCTCTAAGACTTTCAGCTTTGGCTCTTAGAATGTTAATGTCTCCTCCATCACTATTGGTTAAGGTATCTCACATCTTATTTTCACTATTAAGTCCATTGATATCATTAAATTTGGCATAGCTTAGGGCAGAGGCAATCTCTAGCATTGCCTAGTTATGTTCTTTCTTCTTTTTCATATCCTCTGTTGTTGGGGCTCCAATAGGACCAACATGCTTGGTAGTAATGGTAGATTATGCATGATCTCCAAGTCCTCCAAGGTGTAGCTTCATCAAAATTTTCCATGCAGGAAATTTATCTCTATAAATCTTGGGTACTTCTCTCTTTGACATCTTGATCTTTGTGTTTCTAGTACCTTCAAGCTAGTCCTCTTAAGCGGATGGCTCTAATACCAATTGTTGGAATACCTTAGAATAACTAAGAGGGGGGGGTAAGGTGAATTAGTTATCCAAGGTCTAGATGTATAAATAAAAAATTTCACAGCTTAGTAAACCCATAAAACATTTATTATCATGCATGCATCCATAAGATTATGCAATCACTCAAAGCTTGTAGATTGTTGTCAAATCAATTTATAGAAATGTAAACATGAAACATAATAGATTCAACAACACATTTGACACAATGATTAATGTGGAAACTCAATTTGGGAAAACCACTAGTAAAATGCTACTCTTTTTTACTCTTCTAAAGTGATGCCTTGTGAAAGGTCAACCTCGTTAAAGGTTACAATACACACTATTAAATGTGAGCTTGTTAAAGGATTTCTATCACCTTGTTAGGAGTGAGCCTTGTTAGAGGACTTTAGACAATTCACTTACAATGTCACCAAGTTAAAGGATTTACAAATGACTGTTAGGTCAACCTTAACCCAAAGGATATACCCTAGATTGATACAATTATTAGAGAGTAACAATAAGGCTTGGTCTAATAAAAAATTACAACTCCATTTGTAGATTATAGATCTCTATTTTAGTCCTCCTTTCTACTTTGACTTCACACATTTCAGCTCTGATAGCTTGTTCACCATTCAAGAATTCATACCCTTAAGCCTTCTTGCTTAACATGCCAATGCAAACTCTTCTTTTAGGTCACTTGATGAAGCAATTCCCTTGACTTCTTGTCTTCCTTAGTTTCTCACACATGAAAACTCTTGCTTTTGACCAGTCATCCCTATAAATAGGAAATTAAGATTTTTTTTGTTTATTCTCCATCGTCGAATTCAAGGTTAGGATAGATTAGGTAGGATTCAATGAATCTACCTCATATTCCATATCTCTTCTAGAAAATTCTCCTTCAATCATCTTTGAATTCATCTCAAAATAGTTCACCTTGAATTCTATGTCTCTAGCTCATCAATCATATCTTCTACCTAGCTCACACAATCCAAGAAAATAAACTTTTCAGCTCAAATTCATCAAATTTATGATCTTTAAAATAATGCTACCACTTGGCATTAACTTGCTTCTGATGCTTGGCGCATACTGTGTTGCTCAACATCCTCTATAGAATCACTATGCACAAACTAAAGTTTACTAGTGCTCAACATCAACTAAACTTTACTCAAAATCTACTATTTTTCTCGACATACACTAGAATAGACTTTTAATTAGCTCCAACTAAATTTTTGCTCCACTTGCATTGCCTTTGCTTGGCACTACTATCCACTTGGTCAAGCTTGGGGGAAAAACTTTGTAAAACTTATTCTTCTAAACTTGCTTAGTGTAACCAACCTTTGTAACCTTAAGTAGATTATTAACACATTATGTTAAAATTTCCTTAGCTAATTCTTGTACTCCTTTATATAACATAACTCAACCTTTCCTCTAGGTTCTATTGTTACATCTTTTGACGAGATCCTCTTCATCAATCAAATAAGTGATAGTATTTAATCTTGTAAGTAGTTATCTTACTAGAAAATAGAAAGTTTGACATTAGTGACAAAATAATAATTGAAACATATTGATCATACTTGTATCAATCTATTCTCAACAGTCTCCTTCTTCAACAAGTTATTGCTATTATTGAGACATACAACATGCTCCTAAGTAGGGAATGTACTAGATGCCACAGAGGATGGTTTTCCACAAATTTCACCCAACTATGGCTACCATGGAAGGGACTAAACAACCAAATTAAGATCAATGTTGAGCCTAAGCTAAAGAAAATGATCACATAATACAATGCACCTAAAAAAGTGTTGTTTCTTTAATATAACTTAGGCTCTTATAGAGTGATGGCACTCAATACCTTCCAAATTGGGAAATATAATCAAAGTCCCACCACAAGTTGGCAAAAGTGCCCTTCGCAAGACCTCATTACTCAATTTATTGACAACATGCTTACCAACTTGCAATACCTTGGAGAAGACGTGAACCCAAACATCTTGCCCCTCCCTAGATTTTTTAGGTTGCATCACATGAGCCATTCTGAGTTTGAATGTTTGATTTATCATGATTTTGTCACCTAAGTGTTGAACAATCTTTATTTCTTTGCAAGTATTAAGGTAGCCAACCTCTCTATACCAAATAATTAGGTTACATATGCAATTCAAGAGGATAATTTAAATTCCCCCTTGGGAAGGACTAACATTGAAGAATGATTTTTAATAGAAGAAAGCAAAGAGGATCTTAATGCATCATACAATTACACTTCTTTGGATGAAGGTGATTTGTCCTCTCCTCCCAAAGGGATAGTCACCATACATAGGAGTTGCCACTTTATAAAAGATCAAGATTAGGTCTTAATGGTTGTACATCCTAAACCCTAGACTTCCAAGGTCATTTAATTAATTGAGAAAAATCAAGAGAAGAAAAGAGACCAAGTTGTTCTTGTGTCAGAAGAAACTATTAGTAATGGACTAATGTAAGGAAAGATGAAGTAGGTTCCCAAGAATTCTTTCAAAGATTGAGTAAAAAGAGAAGGTAAGAAAAAATAAACATAAGTCAAAGGCACCTATGAAAGAACCAATTCAGACTTTTAGGTCTGACAGTTCCAAGTGTAAACATGGAGTCGAAGCTAGGATTGAGCTAATTAACCAAAAATGTAAAAAAATGTTATCTTGCCTATTGCTTTTAGTTCATATGCACCAACAATGTGGCAGAATATGAAGCTTTAGTGCAAGGACGTGTTTTTGCACTTTAAAAGAATGTGAAGGCCCTTGTGGTAAAAGGGGGTTATCAATTGGTGATTTGGCAAGTGAAGGCAATCTATTTTGTAATGAAAAGATGTCAAAGGCCTATCAAATGCATGGGACTTTATGGAAGACATTAGGACACTAAATTTCAAATCCATCCCTAGAAGAAAGAATATGATTACCAATGCATTAACCATCTCACCTAGTGAGGTGCAACCCATTGAAAGGACAAAACTCAAAAGGTTTATGTCAAACTTATGGCTTCCCCATAAATCCAAGACAACATAATGAACTTCCAAGTTTTTCAAGATGATAAACATATCTTAGAATTCATCATGTGTGGAAATATGTTCAAAGAAAAAATAATTGATGAAAAGTTTGAAGAAGAATCAAAAGATCAAGAAGATGAAGATAAGGATGGCATCCTAAATCTCAAAACCAACACAAAAGGATGGTGGAATTGGAACTCATCTTCAATCATGATGAGTCTATGTGGCACAATAAATCCCCTCAAGAAAAGAGTAACGATGAGTCTAATTCCTATAACTTGGGTACTGAAGATGACCCAAGATGGTCAATATTGGGAATACATGTACCACTTAAGAAAGAGATGAAATGATATACCTTCTAACCAAGTACAAAGATATAATCACTTGGATTTATTAGGAACTTAACATTTATAACCCAAACATCATCACTCATAATGTCCCATTGGGTCCAAATGCTAAACTTTTTCAATAGAGGCAAAGATCGATGAACCCAATCATTGAGTCATTAATCATGAAAGAAGTTTAGAAGTTTTTGGAAGCTAAAATTATATTCCCTATTCAACACTCAACTTGGGTGGCCAACCTTGTGCTAGTAAGAAAGAAAATTGGAAAAAAAATTCCTTTGTGTTGACCTAAACTAGGTAGCATAGAAGGACAATTATCCATTACCCTCACTCAATGAGGTACTAAATATACTGAAAGGATCCAAGAAAATTTCATTATTAGATGGATATTATAGATATAATCAAGTGATGATATATAAAGAGGATAATTTGAAGACCACATTCATTACCAAGTGAGGAACATTTGCATACATGTGAATTCCTTTCATCCTGAGAAACGTGAGAACCACATTTAAATGGGCCATGGATGAAGTATTCAAAGGATTGACAAACAAATGCATCATCATCAAAATGGATGATCTTGTAAATTTCTCAAAAGATAGAAGTAATCATATTTTTAACCTAAATAAAGTACTCAAACAGTGTAGGAAGTATGATATATCTCTCAATCCTAAGAAGAGTTCATTTGGAGTTACAAAGGTGAAGCTCCTTGAGCACATCATCTCAAAGATCAACATTTACATTGACCTTGAGAGAGTTGAGGTGGTACTTAAGTTTTTATCACCCAACAACTATAAGGAATTAAAGTCATTCTTTGGGAAGATAAACTTCGTGCAAAAATTCATTAGTGGTTTTGCCAAAATAGTATGCCCCCTAAATGATCTTCTGAAGAAAGAGGTAAAGATTGAATGGACACACAAAGTCAAAAATTATTATGAAGATATCAAGGTATCTATTTCTACAGCCATAGTTCTTATTTACCTATACAATCAAATACCATTCAAATTCTACTCTTTTACCTTGGAACATTCATGTGTTGGCATCCTTAAGCAAAAGAAAGATGCTAAAGATGAGAGACCAATCATATTCTAAGTTTCTCTCTCAAGAACGTAGAGTTGAATTACCCAAACCTCACAAAATAGTCATTAACATCAGTTAAAGTGATCAAGAAGTTTTTCCATTACATACTCTAGAGAAAGGTATATGCCATTGTGCCTGACCAAGCATTCAAGTCACTACTAATGCAAAATGAGTTAGGAGAAAGGAGAAAAAAATGGATGGCTATCTCGGAATAATTCCACTTGGAAATTAAGCCCATGAAACAAGTAAGAAGACAAAGGGTTGACCAAAATGATGATAAACAACAAAGAAAAAGGCATAGTATTTGAGTTGTATACTGGTGAAGATATCATAACTGATATTTTGTATTAGCATATTGTGTATTATTTCTATAGAACCTATGCCCTCAAGGCATGAAAAAATCTTAGTGTAAATGGTTAAAGATGAAATGTGACTCCTATATGCTCCAATATGGGAAGCTCTACAAGAGAAATTATTAAGTGATATACTTGAGATGTTTGAACTATGATGAAGCCAAAGATTGCATAAATTCTAAGGGATAACACTTTTAGGTTGTGCATATTGGAAGGGGAATGGGTTTCAGTCCCTGTCAATGAATAGTTCCTCAACCACTATTTTGAGGCTTCAACACAAAAAAGAAATGATTATTTATTCTTTTGTTTCATAGTTAGGTTCCTTTGTGTATTTTTGTTTCAGTCCAAGTTAGGGATTAATATGTATAAGAGGTGGATCAATCAGCCTAACTAGTATCAGCTTTTGGAAGAGCTATTTCTTTGTCAAAGAACTTATATGATGTTTTCCCTTGCAAAGACTAAATACTGGTATTATGTGTAGGAAATGAGGGGTTCTCACATTGCAACTTAGATGCTAGAATAGTCACTCTTAGCACTAATAAATTCACATAAGGAAATGACTAACCAAGTTGCTCATAACTTGAGCAGGTAATAGCTAGGTTGAATATGAAACTCTATGGTTTGAACAGAAATATATTTCTCTCATGATCATACCAAGGTCACTTGTTGGTGTGTGAGTCTCCCAAAGTTTACTAAAAGAGGAACACAGAAGAAATCCAAAAATGAGGGATCAAGAAATTAAACACCACCTCTTAGTCACACAGTCTAAGTGTGAATGAGAGGGTACAAAAAAGAAAATAAAGAGACATCATAAAGGAATATCCTCAAAAGAAATTGGTCAAACAAGGTTCGCATTACTTTATCACTCCCTTTTTGAACTAAAATTAAGCTCCAAAAGGGAATCAAATGAAAAAATGTGACCCCTGCAAAGTTAAAAAGGGACTTAAAAATCTCAAATAATGTAAAAATTGATGTCTCTTGAAGAGCCCTCTGAATGGATTCTTTCATCTAGTCAATAGAATTTGGAAGAATAATTGTGAATGAACTCTAGAAGCTCTCTCTGGTTAGTAAAGAGTTGTTTTGAAAAAGCTAAATGCTCATGGCGACAAGTGCTTGGGAATGTCAGAGGAATTAACCCATCAAAGAACACACTGAGAGTGAAGGTTGAAGTTTTGAGTTTTGGGTCACGACCTACTCTAACCTCTCACAAACATTAGGAATCAAGTCCTAACTTGATGCATGTCTGATGACATCTTTATGATAAAGAAATGCATGCATCATTTATTCCTTTTTGTTGGGATTTTAGTTGTGGCTTCACAACATGCCCCATTTTTTACTCAAAAAATGAAAACCCCCCTTTTTTTCTTTTAGGAAAATAGAATCTACTCTCTAGAATAGGGCATCTAGTTAGGTGGTCATGCATGTGTGCCCTCCTCTAAGTCTAGGTTCTTGTAGGATGTCTAGTCGATCAACGTCAAATGAGGTCAGGAAGCTAGAAAGCCAAATTTTGACAAGGAAAAAAGTAGGTGTGCAATGTGCATGAAATATGATGAACACTAGGGGTGCACATGCATACTAGGTGTGCACCTTAACACCCTAGAGGCCTATAAAGATGAGACCTCCCCCTTTCATTCTATTATTTGTATTTGAAATTAGCTGAGTGTTGCACCTCTGCACCTATCAACATGCACTTCCTTCAAGAACCCAATCTAAACTTGAAGCACACATGTGCACATGTGCACCCTTGCAAGTATGCATTGTACAGAATGTGTACCATATGCACATGTATAACATTATGCATTCCCCCATGTTGAGTGCACCCAAGAAGAAAGTGCACATGCACATGTGCACTACTACACATGTGTGAATTTCAATCTGCCAAACTATCATGGGGTGCACCTTATACACCCAATGCACATGCACAACTATACCTGGTGCATAAGATGCATATGTGTAACTATTAGGCCTTCTAGGTTTTTTTTCAATTTTGGTCATTTTTTTCCAATTTGGTCACTTCTTCTGGCATCTTTTTAATCTTCTAATGATGGTGCCCTAGCATCTATCTTTTGTGCAGGTTAAAATTCCATCTTCATCATCCTCTATGCTATAAAATATCACACCAAGTCCATTGATGTTCAAGTTTCAAGGTGCACGAAAGAAGTCATGATTTGTGTAGAAACACTTAGAAATCTACGACATAAAATTGTGACATATTGACTGAAACACATTCTTGGTCCTATGAAACAAATTGAGAGAGAGGTCAAAAATGATCTCATCATTGATTTAGAGTGGCTTGGTTAATGCAACCATGCATCCTATATCTCTCCATTACTCATAATATATCATGGCACTAGCCCATCATTATGTTCTTGAAGAGAAAGTAGTGAAGAGTATCACTAAGGAAATAGTCTTCGACATCCACACTAGTAACATTGAGAAGTTCTTTCACCTACCAGACTTAGATCAATAATAAAAGATAATTTCTGATATAGAAGATGAGTGGTAAAGGGAGAATGCACAAGAGGTTAAAGAACTAGTACAAGTACCTCCTTGCTCAACTCCCTCCTAATAGAAGAGTTGACAAGGTAGACATGACCTGAGGATATATGGTGGATGACATTGGATACTATATAGTCCTTCTAAGTAGAGCCATGGGGCTCCCTATAGTAGGTCACTTGGACACATGGATGGTCCACTTCATAGAGAAAATCTAAGAGGGGAAGCTTGTCAATTAATTGGGCTATAACTATTACCAACAACCTTGATGAGAAATTCATCTCATTGAATTTGGATCCTTGATTCTACATTACATCATACATTATATATCTTCTAACAACAAGGTTAATGGACTATCAAAGGTTTGTGAAGAGAGGGAGAATGTAAGATGCCAACACCTGGCCCTACATAATGTAACCCCAATTGGTATAGAAGAAAATCCCATTCAAGATCCCAGAGTATAGATTGGTGAATGAAGGTTTCATCTTTTCCATAATTTATTTCCTTGTAGGGGATTATTCCAAGAGGTTGTCTATGGAGGCCTCCACTAGAGTGACATAAGTAGGGTAACACTTCTTTCAGTTCAAAAAATTTACAAATATCTAGGTAGTAGGGACTCTCCTATGCCTAAATAATCTTTCTCACTATCCATTAGATAGGTTGATATTATTGGAGATAGCTAGGAAATCTACCTCATCCTATGATAGAATTTGAAAGTAGCACAATAATACATCAATGTGGCCTATCAACATTGGAGCTTTTGAGGTCAAGGAAAAGCATGATATAGCTAGCTATGAAATTGAATGGGATTAGTATCTCTTGGATGATTACCTAGCACCTCACCCCTACTTTGACAACATTGGAATGGTCCAGCATCTCATGGTGAAGTAATTCATACCCATTTTTGTGATAGAAGATCATTGGATGAATTGTTCAGATCCAATTTGCAATGTACAAACATGGGGCCCAATAAGGGAAAATGAACTAAGGTTAAAGTTCCAACCTTCTGTGAGAAGTCCCTAGTGTGACTAGAGATTGTGTATAAGCATGAGTGAGAAGTGGTATACTTCAATAGTAATATGGTCAAGGGGAAGAAGAGATAGAAGGGTGTGCAGGAAGAGGAAGTTTAACTAGGAGAGGCTTAGGAAGTGGAAGCTCAAGATCAACTAGAAGAAGTCCCAAGTCAAACAATAGCCTCCCCATTAGTACCAAAGAGGGCTAGAGCTAAAATGGTCATGGTAGGAGAGAAAACTAGGAAGTTGAAGAAGAAGAAGAGAACTCCATCTCCTCAAGTCCTAGAAAACATAATTGAAGGGGAAGAGGAAGAGAAAGGGAAAGATATTGAACATCTCTCGCTTGATAAGAGAACTCATTCAACAAGGGCTACGAAAGAGGAGAGAATGGATGAGTGCAACTCAAACAACTTCCTCTATTTAGGAATAACTTATTCCACTTGAAGGATCAATGGATCAAGAATAGGAGGGATGGACTAAGTCTATGGAGGGAGTTGGCTCTAATGTCTTTGATATCTCAAAGTTTGATTTAATGCCTATTGATATTCATTTGGAAGGAAGGGTAATAAAGAACACTTCATTGAGAGAGTTATTCAGTGAAGATTAGATGCAATTACCTCCACTTCTTCAAGGGCTAGTGGGCATACCTCCTCCACCACCTTAGAAGAAAACATCACCTCCTCCTCCTCTACCATCAAAACATGAAACCACCCCACAACCATAGCCAATCACATAATCTAGAATTTTGACAATAGGAGGGAATGATTTTGTTCAACGCCACACTCATTAAGTCTTAGAGGAAGAGAAAATTTTTAGAGAGAGATAAAATGCCACCTATGTAGGAGTTAGGAACCTCTCCTCCAAGGACCATAATAGCTACTCAAGTAATAGAGCCATCTAGAATGGAGAAGACCCCAGAGAGAGGAAACAAAGGAAAGAGGCCAGCTTCAAAAACAATCTTATCATAAGGGCAATACATGTCTCCTATGGGAACTAAACCAACATGGTTGAAATGAGAATTATTAAATCATCAAAGGAGATATGTGTAGTACATAGAGGTGGAAGGATTGAAGGCACTAATAAAGGTAGTGAAAATAGTGACACTCATTCAGGGTGATCCTAAGAAATTGACCTTCATCATTAGGACCCATAGGGATGAATTGATAGTGCATATAGTTATTCCTCCTCCACATATAGATAATAATGACATTGCCCCAAAATATCATCAAGTATAGGAGGTAGTGTTTGGGAAGGCCATCCTAGATGCAGCCAAAGTTTTGACCACTATAGGCCTTAAATAAGGATTCCCATAATTGAATGATGATGAAATAGAAAATTTGAAATTAATAAAATAGAATGAATAGTTATGGGAGTATGTAAAGGAGTTATTTAGTCTTTAGACTATGACCATCCTAAGATCACCCTAGAAGCTACCCTCAACAAATGACCTCTAAACACTGAACATAGTGGCTCATTTTTTGCCACATGCAAAAGATGGCATCATAATTTTGAAGATAGAGGTTTACATATTATTGAGTCAAATATGAACTCATTGTTTTATATACAAAAGAATGCTAATAGGTTGGTTATTATAGGAGACCAAAATTTTGGATTAATGAATGAAGTGGCCACCTTGACCAATGACCTTGAAATATTGCACACAATTAAGGGCTTGATGGGCCTCAAAAAGGCCATCTTTCTGAGTTCTTTTTATCTTACTTTCAAAAAATTGTCTTTCAAATAGTCATTAATTTATGGTTTCAAGCATATAAACCTATAGTTTTTATTATATGTTGTGTGTGTGTGTGTGTGTGTGTGTGTGAAGACATGAAGTAGAAATGTGGATAGTTTAAAGATGCTATATTTGCTTGAATTCATGGACAAAAATGGTATAATGAACTAGTTATACATGTTGATAAACATTTCTCCATCTATGCTATGTTTTGGGTGGTTTTCCTCCTATAGCCATAGGATTTGCAAGAGTGTTAGCTAGAGCTTTACACCTTTTCTCTAATGTTGATGATGAGAGAGAGTGTGTGTGTGTATATATATATATATATGTATGTATGTATGTATGTGGGAGGTTGTGTGCACATTAATTATTTTGTAGGTGTTTTCCATAAGTATTCAAGGAAATGTAGTCAAAACCAACCATGGATTGCTAGACCTTCCCAAGAAGGGAAAATAATTTATTGCTTTCTATTGTTGCAACACATGGAGGATTTATTCATGGTTAATGTCATTTCTATTTTAAACTTTATGAGTCTGTAATTGATGCTCGTTAATACAGTGATCCTAGATTTAGAAAGTAGTTGTAGTTTCCCTTAAAATAATGACCATTGTAACTTTGATAGTAGTTGAAGAAGTAGAATAAGCTGATTTTTATAGAAGCACAATTGTGATCCTATTTTTCAATCAAGTTTAATCTTTCTCCATGAATGAATAGAATGCACAGTTCAAGTTTATATCTCTTATCTTGATTTTATTTCCTATTCACTCATCCTAGGGGGGCCACTTGGTGAGTGAACTATTCTATTAGAATAGATTCCATTTCCTTGTTTATTTCTAAGTAAGGTAGAAGCTCCTATAGCCATTGATAAAAAAAATGGTGAACTGTTCCTACAACATAGGCGGTTAAATTAGGCTCTATTTGTGATTACCTTCTTTGTTAGAGTAATTTCATTTATTGGTTCTAGTTTAGTTTTCCTAAAGCATGAGAATTTGAATTCTATAGGTTAGCCTTAGATTGAGAGATTTTAAAACATATAATTTGCAAATGCCATTCCAAGTTTACATCCCTAGTCAATAATTAAATGAGACTTAATAGTTCATTTAGAAACCAATTAGGGTGTCCAATCTTGAATAGGCAGTCCATTGTTGTAGATTTTTGGTACAATTATTTGTCTAAGAATTTTTGGCTCTGTTGCCAAGGATGATGTTGATTTAAATTTATCTTAGTAGTTGCATTTCCATTTTTAATATTCTAGAGCTTAATATTAAATCATTTTATGCATAGAAGGAGAGCACTCCTTGGGAGATTTCTTCCTCGTAATGATTAGGAGGATATTTTTAATCCTCATCTTGAAGAAAGAAGAAACCCTAGAGGATTATGTGTCAAGGTTCATGCTCAACCTATATCATAATACACAACACCATTTGAATGAAGAATCACAAAAGTATATTTTTTTGAAGGGTGTGATCGATGGAAATATTGAGGCTTTAGACATTATGGTAGGAGTAGACATTACTTAGAAAAATTGGGCTGACATAAAGAACATATGTTTGAATTATTCAAGGGTCATTGTGAAGAAAGGTAGGGGACTTAGAGACCTACCACATAAGTCTAATGGTGGTCCAAGAGTATCTAAGATGGAGCTTTCCAACCTTCTATCTAATTTCAAACAAGACATCATTAATGATGTAGGTACACAACTAGACACCATGTAGGTGAGAAGGAAGAAGGAAGAAGGAAAAAATGATGCCATGTTAGAAAAATAGTGTTTGCATTGCAAAGAGAAGAAATAAATTATAAATGCAAGTCTTTTGTAAGCCTAGAGTCATAACCAATTCCTATTGAGTTTAAAGCTATTGATGAAAATGAAGAGGTTCTCTATGTTTCTCAATGAAGGCCATGGGCTCAAAGACAAGGTATGCCACAATATCCTCTCCAAAATTATAATAGTAACAATCAATGGCAAGATTCTCAGAATACTAGTTTTAGTGGGAATAGTAATTGGAAACAACCCCAACAAGGTTGTCAACAACCCTAGCAAGGTTGGCAACACCTCAACAGGGTCGGTAGCAACCCCAAAATTGGAATAACCAACCTAGTCAAAAAGCCTTAATGCCACCACCTCAACAGAAGGCTCTAATGCCTCCTCCTACAACCACTAATACTCCTCCTAAGTAGACTTAGCTACTAGTTCATCTTAATCCTAATCCCAGTGATACCAAATAGCCATCACAACAACAAAGTTATTTTATTTCCTTGAATGATATTGTTGGTGTAAATAAGTATTTACTTATTACCCTTTACTTAAGTTTACTTAGGTCAATGCATTATTTTATTATTTCTTAGGTGGGACACTTAGGAGTTTGCATACTCTTATGAGTTTTCATGTTGAAACACTAGATTAATCAACTCTAATTCAACACATGGTGTCTACGACACTAGAGTTTGCATAATTAACTGAGTTTTCATATAGAAAACATAGTTAATTGCACTCCTATTTTAGCACATGGTGTCTACAAAATTATTTTGCATGCTACACCTTTGTAGGCTTATCCTCTCATCATCGCACTTATTCCTGTGCTTAATGAAGGATAACCCACACCTGGTGGACATGTGTTTGGTTGTATGACTTATAAGTATGCTGATTTCTAGGCATTTTAGAAGCATTCCAAAGGCCTTTATATATAGGTACTCCTAGTGTACTTACACATTGAATTCAAAAATATATTGATATTCTAATCATACTCTTTTGGTCTACTGTTATGCTTGTTCTTGAGTTCCTTGATCTTGGGTGAATTTTGTGTCAAGGAAAATTCTTACATGGTATAAGAGCTTGGAGAATTTCTCTTCACATAGCCATTTGAGACCATTTTTGCTTCAACACCTCGACCTAGATTTAGAGTATCACTATCATTGGGAGCTTCTAGAGCCAAAGTAGACCTCACCATTGCATTTAGGATGTTGATTCAGTGAAAATCAACTATAAATTCACCTATATTGGGCTAAAGTTGTTTTTGAGGCAATTTTTTCTACAAACTGGCACCCAAAGGCCTAATTTGCAACTCTAGTATGATCATTATTTAGATCTGCAATTTCTTCATTCAGATTGATATTTATTTTTCTCGAGATTTCTATCAGATATATTTTGCAAATTTTCAAATTTTTTTCCCAACCAGTTGGCCCTGTAGGGAATTTTTTTTTGTAGAAACTGGGCAATTATACCCCAGTTCCCATAGGGAATATTCACTATGCACTCAAAATATTCCTCATTTATTTGGTGGTTCAAATTTGGTAGCTTACTCTATAATTCATGGTAGGCACCACAAATCTAGCATTGCATTCAACAATTGGCAAACTGTGGCCAAATCTAATAGCTAAAATCTAGCCAAGTCTCCAAACCTATGGGCAACTTGTGTTTTCTTTACACACAGTGACATTTCATTTTAAACACCACAAGGTCATCTTTGGATTGCATGTGGGATAATTCCCTCACTTTTTTGACACTACAAAATTAACTTCTTGGCTTCCTCACAATTCTTTGGTGCCATGCATTCGACACGTTGGTCATTTTCAATTGGGCATTAGACTTTCAGCATCGCCAACAACTTTTTTTAGACTTCTCAACCACCTCACAATTCTCTGACACCTGTACTATTTTGATTCTCCCACCAACTACCATCTACCATGTAGACTCAAGTAGCCAGTGTAGACCAAGACATGTAGCCCAACTAGTTAGTTGAGAACTCAACTCAGTCAACCTGGTCTACCAATCTTTTGTGGACACATATTAGTTGACAACAAGACACCAAATGCCTATGTTAGTATGACATAAGGCATGTGTACGAATGCCACATTAGCATCCTTATATACTAACACTGACACATCAGCTACCACCTTACATTCTGACATGTGGAAAAATACATATAGTAACGTTAGATCTGTATGCCTTGTTGGCCAAACACATCATCTACCACATTACCCAAACAACCTTGTTTTTGCTAACATCAACCAAGCATGGCATTAAATTTGATGACTATCTGACTTTCATTCCCATGCACTTTTGAACTATTGCAACTGTCATTTGAACATCAAATTTGACCTAGCAGTTTGTTGCCCAGACCTCTCTCCAGATTCAGTTTTGATTTGACAATCTGACTTGGGAGGCAATAACTCAGTCAACTGGACTCCAAATTAGGTGGTATTTTTTTTATTTTTGGTAGAATTTTTTGAACTTTTTAGTGGTGTTTTTCTTTACTGGTTTTGGTGCATGGATTTGTCAAAAATTGCATCTTTTGATGATTGTACCTATCTAATCCTGCATTTTGCAACTTGAAATGCTTCGTATGGATTCATTTGGACTCAAAAATAGGTTCTATTTTCTTTGAACGTGCCTAATTTTTTTAAATCTACTTTCTAGATCTACAATCAAATTATAGGGTTGTGTTGATAGAAATATCACTTTTAGACTTAGGGCATTTTCTAAATTGTATTGCTTTGATTACTTTTCACAATTTTTGTACATTTGAGCTATAGTGCTTAGTGATAGATTTGAGTCTTAAAAGGTAGTTATAACAAGAAAAATTAGAAGTCCACTTTTTACATTTTGACAAGTGGCATCTTGTGCATGCACTACATATAAAGCATCGAATCATACATTGGGGGGGGGGGGGGGGGGGGGGGGTGGTTTTTTTTTTGCATCTTGGGGGGTACATTGATTACTACATTATGGATGAGGATGATTTAATTACCTTGACAATATTAAACTACAAGGAGTGGAGTTAATTGGTTATCCCTTATCTTAGTCAACATAATGCATTGCCATATGTGAAAGGACTTTCATACAATGAGGACACTAGTTCCATCTTTTGTAGTATACTCTTTCTATTTATGGATATGGAGGTTATGGATTCACTTGATGACATGAAGTCAACTGATCCATATGATATTTGGATCTATCTTTGGGAGATGTATGGAGATCCACACATTCCTCCATTCTGAAAAGATCTTTTACCTCCAATCATAGTTGCATCCTCTCCAGATGAGCTCACACGTTATGATGCTCTTATTGCTACTACTAATCTAGTTCCATCCATAGATGTTTCTAATTCGTTGTAGGAAAAAAATTTATGTCTTCCTACTTTAGCTTCATGGGATGACCTCCTTCTAGATCTTGTAGGTCTATTAATGGAGTCTCACATTGAAGATGTGGGAGACATCATCGATGATGTTCATCTTCTCTTTGTTGAGGTGAATACTACACCCATTTCCATAGTGATAGGTTCATATACTTCAGCATAGTAGGGTATACTTTTTCTTCTAGCTCCAACATTAGTGGATGACTTCTTGACAGATATTTTAGGTTTGTTCATGGATTCACACATAGCAGATTTGGGAGACATCTTAGATGATCTACATCTTCTCTTTGATGAAGTAGATACTTCTCCAATCGTGACAAGGGCTCACTTTGATCCTCATGTCCATTCTCTACATGACCAATCATCATAGATTGGGTTGATTGTGGATCCTTATGTACAACAATTGCAAGAGGTCTCTTTATCATTTGAGGAGACACTTTGTTCTTTGGGACATGTTCTACATATATTTTTGCTAGATCTATACTTTTTTTGAGTAGTATTGGAAGGAGCTACCATTAGTATCAACATAGGGATAGTTGAGTAGGTTTTAAAGACACCTTTCATCATTGAGCTTCTTTCTACACATAGGGGAAGCATCTCATATGTACCTCTATCATTCTTTTTTCCAAAGGGGAAGAACATTATATAGTGGTCATGGATCAGCTTCTACATTGGAGCAGCTCTAACTAATTGCAGACACACTACATTTAAGGGGGGGGGGGGGACTATCTTTTCTCCTTCTTATTTTGTTTTATGGGGGGTACTTTTTCCTCTAAAGGGGTTTTGTCCTTCTCCTACTTCTTTATTGTATATACTTGATGTATGTCGTAATGGGGGGTGGGGGTTTCTTGATTACTCCATCCATCCATGCATCTTGTCTTTTCATCTCTCTTTTTGGGGGAGGGTTTTTCCCATGAGGTTTTCCATCTTTCTCCACTTTATGAGAGATTTCATTTCATTATGTACATGGGTACCCAACATGGCCTACTATTTAGGACCTTTTATGCATTTCATCACGCTTACTCTTATGCTTAATGGAGGATAACCCACACTTGGTGGACATGTGCCTAGTTCTATGACTTATTAGTATACTAATTTCTAGGTATTATAGAAGCATTCTAGAGGCCTTTATGTACAAGAACTCCTAGTGTACTTACACATTGAATGCAATACTATATTGATATTTTGATCATACTCTTTTGGTCTATTTTTGTGCTTGTGCTTGAGTTCCTTGATCTTGGGTGATTTTTTTGCCAAGGAAAATTCTTATAGATATCCACTCAAGGTTAGACATCACTCTTCCTTCACCACAAAAGCCTATAATAACCAAATTTAAAGATTCCATAGCTAATCAAGTGGAAGTGTTAGTTTAGCAGACCTCTCCTATAGCTAAAGAGCCCCTATTTCCTCATGGGTTTGTAGAACATAATCAGCCTACATAAAACTAAGTAGTAATTGATTTTCTTAATAGCTAAAGAAGATGATAGTAAAAATACCAATACTAGATGCTATTAAGGAATTTCATGTCTATACTAAAGTCATCATGAAAGCATGTATCAAGTAGCTAGGAAGAAAGAATAAGTATCCAAAAACTATTCATGTCTTATGAAAATTGTCTAATCTAATGTTGGAGAAACTAACCATACCCTAATATTATGACCTTGGAAGCCCTGTGCTTACTGCCACCATTCATGGGATGCAAGTTCAAAATGTTTTAGTTGACCTAGGAGTATCCATAAATGTTATGTCAAAGGAGGTATTATCTCAACTTCATATTATTGGTCTCTGAGAAACACCAACCACACTTTAGCTTGTTGATAGTTCTACTCTCAAGCTAGATAGGATGATAGAAGATTTCATTGTCACCTTAAACTCTTGAAAATATCTAGTAGACTTCTTTTTCCTTTCCCCAAAGGCTAATGTGGGTGAATCTCCTTTAATTTTAGGGAAACCATGGTTAGCTATTGCAGATGCCTATATAGCTTTTCGATCTAGGAAGATGACAATATCAAATGGTATACATACTAAGAACCTGACTTTATACTCCCCTACTTAGCCACTATTGCAAAATGACCAAATAGTCTAGCCAGAATTGGGTGATGATGATCTAGAGGTCAATTCCATCCATTAGTTAATATGATAGGTTGAGAGCCATTTGTAGCTTCTCAAGAAGAAGATGAGATAATTTCATCCATTTTTTTAAATGACTATGGAGTAGAGTCTCAATTGTGTCCCCAAATTGAGTGTATCCTCAAAACCATATTATCACCTTTGAACACACCTCAGAATTTAGAAGCCTCCCAACTTCTTCACTCATTATTATCTCATGAGGTGGATTCTTCTCCAATTGCTCAGTTATTTTTGGCAGACAAGGTCATCAATATGGAACTTGACCTAGGGAGAGAGCTAAATGTCAGTAGCACTATATCACCTTCCTACCAAAAGATTGTACGATAGTTACTAAAAGAGAATCAAAAAGCATTTTCTTGGGACTACATGGACATGAAAGGATTGGACCCTATGCTCTACACTCACAAGATCTACATTAGTCCTAAACTCAAACCTGTTTGACAGCCTTAGAGGAGAATCTACTCTATCTTGAGGGATATAGTTAAAAATGAGCTCCAAAATTTGTTAAATTCTGGTCTTATCTACCTTATCTCTTATAGCCAATGGGTATCACCCCTAGTTATAGTACCAATGAAGGGAGAAAAATTGAGATTTTGTGTGATTACAGGGAGCTTAATTTAGCCACTAAGAAAGACCACTTCCCATTGCCATTTATAGATCAAGTTCTAGACAACCTAGCTAGTAAGAAATGTTTTTGTTTCTTTGATGGCTTTATTGGTAAAAAATAGATACAAATAGCTCTAGAGGACCAAGAAAAAAAAACTCTTCACACGTCCATGGGGAACATTTTCCTACTCATTTTTACCTTTTGGCTTATGCAATGCCCCAACTACATTCCAATAAGATGTCATGAGTATCTTTTTTGATATATCTATTGACTATATGGAGATTTACATGGATGATTTTACTATTTATGGAACTACTTTTGAGAAAGCAAAAGAAAACTTAGAAAAGGTACTCAAGAGATTCCAAGACTATAACCTTTCCTTAAACGGTGAAAAATGTTTTATGATAATGGAAGTAGTTATACTAGGTCATTTCATTTCATCACAATGCATCCGAGTAGATCCAACAAAGATAGAGGTTATCAGTACCTTTGCCATGGTAGAGAAGTATAAGGATGTGTGAAGTTTCTTTAGACATGTCGAGTTCTACAAAAGATTCATCAAGAATTTTAGTCAACTTTTAGCACCCCTTTATAACTTGTTAAAAAAGTGAATTTTCTTGGGACTTTGAGTGCACTACATCTTTCTTGCAGCTTAAAGAGGTTCTCACAATGGCACTAGTTTTGAGAGGGTCCAAATGGGGATTTCCTTTTCACATTCATACATATGCCTCAGACTATGTTATAGGTTATATGCTAGGCCAGAAGGTAGACTCAATTGAACATGCTATTTATTTCATTAGTAAAAATTTGCAATGTGAAAATTTCAACTACAGTCATTGAAAAAGAGCTACTTGTAGTTATCTATGCATTGAATAAATTTAGGCACTATATTACTGGATATGAAATATTTTTTCATACTAACCACTCTTCTATAAAGTATCTAATGAATAAGCCTACAATATCAAGAATATTGGCCTCCTGGTTACTACTTATATAGGAATTTGATATTACAATAGTAGATAACCCTGGAAAGGCCAATGTGGTAGCTAACTTTCTCTCTTGGTTACATGTACCTAATGATCCAATAGCCATGGATGATAATTTTCTAGATGAACAACTTTTATTATTGTTAGCACAAAATCCATGGTATGTAGATATTATGAATTACCTAACCATAGGAAAGATGCCAGTTCCCTTCTCTACTAAAGAAAGGAAGTTACTAGTTGAAAAGAATTGTAACTATTCTTGGATTTCTAGTTTAATGTTTTATACTGGTCTTGATCAAGTAATGTGTAGGTGTATAAGGGAAGATGAAACATATGATATCTTAAGGGCATACCATGATGAGCTTTGTAGAGGTCATTTTGCAGCCAAGTGGACCTCCTTTAAAATATTGACTATTGGGTACTATTGGCCAATTTTACACAAGGTTGCAACTCGGTATATAGAGAAATATGATAAGTGTCAATGCATGGGGAACCCCACTAAATTAGATGAAATACCCCTATAGCCTTAGATAGTCATTTCACCCTTTGATAAATGGGGGATTGACTTTATAGGTCCTATTGAACCCTCTTCATAAGGTAAATCCTATATTTTAGTTTGCAGTGATTATGTAACTAAGTGGATGGAGGCCAAACCCATGAAATATCCAATGGATATTTTTTTTCCAAGTTCTTATATAAATATATCTTTACATAGTTTGGTTTCCCTAGGGAGTTGACATCTAATCAAGGAGCTCAATTTACATCTAATCTAATAGTTGCTCTCAAATCATCACTTTATCATCCACAAGCTAATGCCCAAGTAGAAGTTACCAATAGGGAGATGGAAGCCATTTTCACCAAAATAGTAGTACTCCATACGAAGAATTGGACCACATGCCTTCTTGAAGCTCTTTGGGCTTATAGAAACACCTAGAAATCTATAATAGGATTCACTCCTTTTGAGCTAGTCTATGGTAGGTCATTTGTAATGCCTGTGGATTTTGAATATAAAATATTAAGGACTGCTCTAGAGCTTGGTATGAGACTTACTATTACACAACAAGATCAAATTTTGAGTTTAAATAGCCTTGATGAATGGCACAAATGTACATTAAATAACATAGAACTCATCCAACATCAACAAAAATAGTGGCATGATAAGTTTATCAAGGATACAATGTTTTTTGGTGGGGGATTTGGCACTTCTTTATGATTCTAGGTATCAACAAAATCTAGGAAAGTTTCAAACTTGTTGGTTAGGAAAATTGTTGTTGTTGTTCCAAATGGAGTGGTCCAATTGTCTACTGTTGATTCTTTTCAATTCAAGTTACTTGTCAATGAGCATCACCTCAAACTCTACAACAAACCATTCAACCAAGATCCATTCAAGATCCCCATAATAAATAATTTCTTCCTTAAAGTAATTTCTCCACCATATACTCCACCTAACCCTCTCTCTTTACCATCTTTCCATACTCGCTAGGTTCGTGCCACATAACCTTGTACATATTTTATTTTATTCATTATTTATTAGGAATTCAAGTTGTTTTAATTTTCTACTTTTGCATATCCTGGCTTGGTGGGACCCATGCTCTTAGTTGGGGGGGGGGGGGGGGGGTGGGTATTCATTTTTCAAATTTTCAAGTAGCATGTAAAATTTGAGTTTCTATCTTATAAGATGATTGTCGTCACATGTTTGATGAGCTGTCCTTTTGTAATTGCACCATTAAGGAAATTAAGGACATTGAAAGTTGAAGTTTAAATTTTAATGATATATTAGCAATGTGTTCAGGCTGGCAAGCCTTGACATGAGTGAAATATTATGAGACTTGATGCAAGTAAGGATATCATTAGATTTTGTGCATTAAAAATATTTAATTCCAAGAAGCACATAGTAAGTTTATGTCATTTTTTCTCTCTATAACATTTGGTTCCATAACACTGAGAATTTTGTTGGTTCACCATTGTTGAGTTTTGTGAACACCAAGATTGTACAAAACAAAATTGTTCATAACAATGGGAGGAGGTCTTCACAGATATGAGTTGGTGGATCACAAGCTTTTTTTGGGTGATGCATCCAGTTGTAAAATGTTGAGGAGGAAAGGATGGTTAGACTACTACTTGAGTCTTAAGGGGTTCGATGAAGAGGTTGCTCTTCAATTTCTAAGCACCTTGAGGGACAAAGTTGTAGTGGTCAAAGGTCCAAAATTTGAATTTATAGAAGATGTTGTGGTTGAAGTAACTGGGTTACCCAGGAAGGTGAAAAGTGGGTGAAGGATTTTAATTTATGTTTGGCTAGGGCATAATTCAATTTGCATGATGAACCCCTATTGGAAATAGATAAGAAGCAAGGCAGTTCCAAATTATCTTTGCCCTTGGAAATCATGTAGATAGCAGTATTCATCATCCAATATTTCACTTGTGAAGGTCTCTACAAGTATTTACATGGCCTACATTTAAAGATTTTGGCTCATCTTTGGAATGACAAGAGACCGATAAATCTTCCCAATATCTTATTTAATATTGTGAAATAGAAAGCTTCTTTAGTTCAGTCAGGCAAGGACCAATCTAACTATCATCATTATTTTATAGAATCAATTGTGGAAAGGGAATGCAAGAGTTTCTTCTATTAAATGAGGTATAACCTAGATTGGTCATACCTAGAGCCCAGGGTATTGGGTGTAGGGAAGAACATCCATTAGATTTTGCAAAGTTATTCCAAGGACAAAAAATGTTCTTGAAGCTTCTCCTTCTAGTTATAGACCATATAGGAAAACAAATTACAAAGATGGTGCCTCCATTTCTAGTAAGAGGAGAAGTAAAAATAAAGAAATTTCTAGTACCCCTAAAACCCCATTGTCTATATAGACTTGGTCCACCATTAGGGGAGGCAAGAGTAAAGTTTTGGAACTAGAAGAGGGAAAATTAGAACAACAACCCAATACTGATAACAATAGCAATGAAACCTTACACTTGCACGGGGAGGAAACTTAAGAAAAAACCTCTTGAAGAAACTATGAAAGAAATGACCACAAGTAGGAGGAAATGAAAGAATCCTCAATGCTCATCTACACCTCCTATAAGAAGAAGTGCAAGGCTTTCTGAAGGTAATAGGTTTTTGAGGCTTTTGTTCCAATGGTTAACCTAGAGTCCTCTAATATTGTGAAGGAGTCCTCTTTGGAAGTAAAATTTCAACAAAATATAGCCAATGATGCTAACAACTAGAACCCACAACCAAAAGTTGACCTTAATGTTAACTATGTACTTGTTAATAGAGATAAGGATTCTAGAGAGTTTGAAACATCTGAAGAGTTTGAAAAAAAAAATTTATGTAGGACAATTTTGAGAGTTTAGAAGACCTTCCTTCTAAGGAATATCCATAATTTAGGCAAGAAATTATTGAAGAAGTGCTAGAAAATCTCAATCAGGATGGATTAGAAATGTTGGCTAAAGTAGCAATTGAGTCTAATAAGGAGGAAAATGTAGTGACAATGTTTGTTGTATGGAAGGGAGAACCCTCCATGTCATAAAGTACCATAAAAGTTCCTCACTTAGCACTTGACTGGGTAGATATTCTCAATCAAGAACCCCTGCCACCACCTGATTTGTCTACACCCCTATTTGTAGGGATCAATTTATATCAACAATTATTGTAGAAAATAGAACAATGGAAGTTAGAAAGAAAAAAATTGAAACATGTCATTGATGAGAAAGGCCATCAATTAAATAAATCATAGGGTTAATTCTTGAGCTTATGACATGCAAGTCACCATATCTAGTGTATGGATTATTCCTTAAGGAACAACTTGTTAATTTCAAATTGATAAGAATTGTAAAAGGGATTAGTCCCTCTATTTCAACTCCTCATGAATTTTATGATGCATTCCAATCCATTCCAATGACTTTGAAGAATTTTGTGTGTGAATTACATCTACCTAACTTGGAAATGCCAAATGATATAGAGTGGAACTCACTCCTTCACGTAGGAGATGTACAATTAACAAAATTTATGTCTTTGATGTAGAATAAAATAAGGGAACACCAAGTTTTTCCATACAAGGAAAATGAGATGACAACTACTTTTCTTATGAGACCTAAAGTTTAAAATTCTTAGCAAACATTTTTGGATTCGATTTCTATTTTAGGAAACCCAACTAGAGCTAATAAAGTATACCAAGTAAGAGAGCAAGCCTTTACAGATTGGGAGCAACATTCACCTTGTGATATTGAAATGATAATCATTTCTTCAAGACAAAGATGGACACAGATGTCACATGATCTAAAGATATTGGAACCCCACTCTCCAAAAAATTTAACTCTTTCCACTATAAGAATCCCATGATATATCAATTTGGGAAGGAGTCTATGCCAATACTGGGTTCCATTAAGGTTTCAACCTCCCATACTCTTGTAGCCATTAATAGCAATGAATGACAATACAAAGGATCATGATATGTCTACAGAAGTTCAGCAATGGAGAAGTCTAAAGAAAAATTATGGATACTTTGATTATGTTAAGAATGAGCCCATGGAGAGGATGGCTAGTGATTGGAGAGTTTGTGCCAGAATCTAAAATTTCATGGTTGTTGGGGACCAACAATAGTTCAATTGGGGGGAATGATGGAACTCAAAAAGGCCATCTTCCTAAGTTTATTTTATCTAACTTTCAAACACATCTCTTGCAAAAAATCATGATCTCATGGTTTCAAGCATATGAACTTATGATTTTTATGTATATATTATGTGTGTATGTGTGAAGACATGAAGTAGAAATATGGATAGTTTAAAGATGTTATATTTGTTTGAATCATACATAGAAATGGTATAATGAAGTAGTTATACATGTTGATAAATGTTTCCCCATCTATGTTATGCTTTGGGTAATTTTCCTCCTATAACCATAGGATTTGCAAGAGTGTTAATTGGAACTTTACACATTTTCTCTAATATTGATGATGAAAATATATATGTATATGGGAGGTTATGTGGGCATTGCTTATTTTGTCGGTGTTTTCCATGGGTATTCAAGGATCAACATTTTAGCACTAGAGTAGTCAAAGGCAACTATGGATTGGTAGACCTTTGCAAGTGGGGAAAATAATTTATTTCTTTCTATTGTTGTAGCGCACAGATGTAGCTTCCACAACTTGCTATATTCCTAGAGTATTTATTCATGGTTAATGTCATTTCTATTTTAAACTTTTTGAGTCTCTAATTGATCCTCATTAATGGAGTGATCCTAGATTTAGGAAGTAGTTGTAGTTTCACTTAAGATAATGATTGTTGTAACTTTGACATCAGAATGAGTTGATTTTCGTAGTAGTACTATTGTGATACTATTTTTCAATCAAGTGTAATATTTCTACATGAATGAATATAATGTATAGTTCAAGTTTATATCTCTCATCTTGATTGAATTTCATGTTCACTCATCCAAGGGGGCCCACTTGGTGAGTGAACTATTCAATTAGAATAGATTTCATTTCCTTGTTTAATTCTAAGTAAGGTAGAACTTTTTGCTTCTGCAACCATTGATAATAGAATAGGTGAACTATTCTTGCAACATAGGTGGTTAAAGTAGCCTATGTACATGATTACCTGCTTTGTTAGAGTAATTTAATTTATTGGTTCTAGTTTAGTTTTCTTGAAGCTCAAGCATTTGAATTATGTAGGTTAGCCTTAGATTGAGAGATTTTAAATCATATACTTTGCAAATGTAATTCCAAGTTTATGTCCTTTATCTATGATTAAATGGGACTAAATAATTCATTTAGAAATTAATTAGGGTGTCCAATCTTGAATAGGTAGTCCACTATTGTAGGTTTTTGATACTATTGTTTGGTCAAGTACGACCAAAGATACTAGATGCTAGTAGTTATATATTTTGTAGAGGATTTAGATAAAATGGATGATTGAAAAGAGAAAATTGTGGTTGGTAATAGGGTAATGATCAGGTTGTATAAAGACATTTAGGATGTAAAGAAGAGGACCCTTGATCAAATTTTGGAAGTCGATAGATATTATAGTTCAGGTAATTTTGAGATTTTTTTGGTGTAGAGCACTAATCAAATAATCAATAAAAATATTTAAAATTCATAGTAGGATAGGAAATGGTAGGTAAAGTATCTCACATGTCTTGAGAATCCAAAAATGTAAGAGAAAGTTATCCATTGGTGCATTATAAGCCTTGGATCACCTTGGCTCACCATAGGATTTCAAGAATTTTTTAATAATGTTTGTTAGAATAAAGGTGTATAGGCTTGTAAAAACTCATTTCATACTTTTCCAAACCAATCAAAAGGTCTTAAAGAGAAATTAGATGAAAAATGTAAAATGTTGTTAATTTTTCCCTAATGAAAAGATTCAACTTTGTTAAAATTTTTCAAAAAGTGGTTATAATTTGGCCTTGGTCTATTGTGACCATTAGGTAATGTCTATTTAATAATTTTTGAACATCCATCAAGAGAGACAAGGACATGTCATTATGATTTATAATTTGGCCTCGGTCTATTGTGACCATTAGGTAATGTCTATTTAATAATTTTTGAACATTCATCAAGAGAGACAAGGACATGTCATTATGATTTGGAGTTTTGGAAAGCAAGAAAACTGAGTTTTACTTGAAATTCTATTGTTTCTCAATATTGTATTGACCTATACGGATTGGAAATTCTATTCAAATGCCATTATTTGATAGAGTAATGAACTAGGTCACTAAGGCAATTGGTTCAAATAGTATCTAAACCCTCATTAATTAGAGTGGGTAATCAAGATGTGGGCCTAACTTGCCTTTCCATGGATGGAATTCAACACCTTTTTGGGAAAATAAATTTGGGATTTTTTGCTAATATATTCCATAGTTTGGAGGTTGAGCTCAATGGTTTTCTATTTTTCCTAATCAGCCCTAGGTCAAATATCTCTATGTATTTGACCCTAGGAAATGTAGCAACAAGAATTTGAAGAAACAAACAATGTCAAAAGGACATGAAATGTGGTAATTAGTGCAGAGGAACATATCCAAGGGGTTAAATTGGTCTTATTCACCCATTTTCTTATACTTTTTTTGTAAACCAAGCCTAATTAGGCTTATTAGGTTGTTTGAAATATAAGAGGAGTAACTAAGAGGGGAGGGGTGAATCAATTACTAAAAAAATAAATCCTAGATCCCTTAGATGTCAATACAAATCAATACACTAATTAAATTGTATTCTTTTGAAACTTTCCAAACACACATACACTCAGTTTACTCTAGCATATACTGTAACTTGATAATAACTAAATAACAATAATAACTCGATAAATAAAAATCATAAGATGTTTGATGTGATTAGCCTTAAGATTAACTTAGTTTCATACACATAAAAGAAATAGCATGAACACAAGTCACACCAAGATTTAATGTGGAAACCCAATTTGGGAGAAACTACCAATTGCAACTAGGTATTGATTTTCACTCTTCTGAAGTGAGCCCTGTTAGGAGCCAACCCTGTTAAAAGTTACAAAACAAACTGTTAGGTGTGACCCTTTTACAAGATTTAATCACCCTATTAGGAGTGGCCTTGTTAGGGACTTTAGACACTTCAAATAGAAATTCCACCTTGTTAAAGGATTTACAAATAGTTGTTAAGCCAACTTGGTTAAGAGATTTAGATTATTGCTACAATGGTTAGAAAGTAACAATGAGATGACCTAATTTATGATGCAACTAAATTTCTGATTACAAATCTCAATTCTATCTTGTATACTTAATCCTTCCTAATTGAATGTATCTTTGTAGCTCAGCAAGGATATTCTACTTATCCTTCTAATTCACTTCCTCTAAGCATCATCAAATGTTCTATTCCTTTCACACTTTCAATCCTCAACTTGACCTTATATTTATATATTACTAATTGTCAAGTCTGCTTCAATAAAAATTAGAATACTTAATATTCAACTCCTCAGTCAGCTAGAACCAACAACTAAATCAATTGAACTTAATATGCCAAAACAAGAAAATCCTTCATTAGTTGACCATGCTCGGTAGACACTAACTCAAAAAATGATTTTTCTATGTTAACCAAGTGAACTTGGTTAATACTATATAGTCTCAAAGTTTCTTTAGTAACCAAGTGAGATCGGTTAACATTGGTTCCATATAATATTTTTTTCTTTAACCAAGTGAGTTTGGTTAACACTCAACTTCCACAAACTTCCCTTTGACAACCATGTGAACTTGGTAGACATTGTCTTCTTAACTAGGAAAACTTTAGAATGCTCGATAGACACAAGAAAATTTCTTCATTGCTCAAGTGAGCTTGGCATACAATGATTGGTAATGATATGAATTTTTATGTAACATCAAAGATAATACACAATTAATCAATTGTTTTCATCAATCTCCCTCTTTGGCATTGATGGAAACACAACATGTCATAATACAATGAAATTTTTTAGAGAAAGAATAAAGTAAGGAAAATATCATTAGTTTCATTCTGATTCTCATCCACAAGAACTCCCTCTATTAGTGTGAACTCCCTTTTCCTTCAATTTCTCCCTCTATTAGTAGAACTATGTCTACAACATCTTCTTTTGATAGCAAACTCTCCCTCTTTGATATCACCCTCTTTGATATCAGACCAATTTTTTCCTCTTTGAAATGGCCAAATTTTTTTTTATGTGATATGATAGCCAAACTCTCCCTCTTTGACATCTCATGCCAAAGACAATATTCAATGAATATCAATGTATCTCATGTACTGATTCATTTGCAATGTGCCTTTTCAATACTACATCAACTGTCTGATCTTCAACATGCTATAATTAATGAATTACTAAACTACATTTAGTGAGCTTAAGCTAGGGGAATGGCCCCTAACTTACCTCTTAGATACAAAAATCCATCCTTAGGTAATGTCTTAGTGAATATATCTATAATTTTCTCTTTAGTATTCACATATTCCAATCTTGCCTCTTTATCTTGTACTAATTCTCTCAAAAAATGATATTTTATAGCAATTTTCTTGGTTTTGGTATGCATCACAAGATTCTTGGATATATTAATTGCACTAGTGTTATCAAAGAAGATAACCATTGGATCCTTGATCTCTATCTTCATACCTACAATAGTTACTTGAACCAAAAAACATTAGAATAATTAATAGCTAATGCTACATACTCTACTTTTGTTGTGTACTGAGAAATACAATTTTACTTCTTTCTTGTCCAAGACACTAGCCTTTTACAAAGAAAGAATGCTCCACCACTTGTGCTTTTTCTATCATCAACAATTCATGCCCAATTAGCATTTGTAGATGCTTTCAAATCCAAATTGCCTCCTTTTTTATACCATAATCCATAGTCTTTGATACCTTTCAAATATCTCATTATTCTTTTGATTGCCATCATGTGATTTTCTTTGGAATTTTCTAAGAATCTGTGACCATACCAACTATTAATGCAATATGAAGCAGTGTGTGCACTACATACTATGATTTTCCAATCATTGAATTTAATTTGGTTTGATCTACCTATTTGGAATCATCATTTTTGGAAAGCTTATGTCCATTAGACATAGGTGTTCTAACAGGTTTTGAGTCTTACATTCCAAACTTCTTTAGTATCTCTTTAATATATTTGGATTGAGTAATATAGGTGTCATATTTCTTCTACTAAATATACAATCCAACAAAGAATTTTATCTCTCCAAACATGGACATCTCTAATTTTTTACTCATCTCTTCTAAAAATGCCTTGCATAAGTCATCATTTCTTGTAAATAAAGTGTCATCTCTAATTCTTTACAAGATTTGAAGTCTTATTCTTCTCTATCTATTTTATTTCTTCATTCAATGCTTCAATCCAACTTTAATTTTCCAAAGCATCTTTAACATTTCTATGTTCAAATTTAGTGTAGTGCCTACCCTCGTTCACATCTTTTCTGGACATTGTTGTTGTTATTATTGGACTATGTTAGACTAGGTTTATGTTGATGGATTAGTGGTATTGTTTTGAGACTATTAGACATTATGTCATGGGTTCAGTGGTTATATGATGAGATCATTTAGACTTTACATTTCATGTATGCATGATGATCATTACATTGCTTTCAGTTATTGTTGATGATTAATTAGATGGTTTATTATCTCATGTGCTCTATTATGGATACTTACCCCATACTTGTATGTGTATGGTGTGTGTGTTTTCTTATTGTATGGCATTTTTGATATGGTTAAGGAAGGGAGTCATAGTCACCTGCTAGTTGGGATCTACACGATGCACCACTTCCTGTCATTGCCTGTTTAGTTTAGCATTATATATATTGTATGTACATGCATGGTTTTTTTGCAAATTGCAGGTGCCAGGATGAGCGTATCCTATTATACTATCTCAATGATAAGAGAAGGGAGATAAATTGTCAAGTCCAAATCCCAAACCCTTAAACCAATTGTCCTAGTGAGGTAGGACAAGTATCTAGATATTTTACCTACTGAATGTGTCGGATGACATATTTTGTGATTTTAACCCTTTAGACTGATTTTGTGTGAATTGCTCTATGATGGGTTTTCATATTTTATCTTGGAGGTCTATGGTGAATTTTCTATTAATTAAGTCTTAATAAATAGATTTAATTAATAAATTAATTATTTGAGAAAATTAATATAAAATATCATGACCTTTGATATTTTGATTATAATTAATTAAATGAGAAATAATTGAGAATTAAATAAAAGAAAATTAGAAATTAAAATTAATAATAATTATAAAATAATAATAAAGTAATAAATAAATAATAATAATAAAAGTTATAAAAATTAAAATGAAAGTTATAAGAATTTAAATAGAAGTATATAAAAAGTAAATTAGATTTATAAGCTTGTCTAGGAGTTAACGCACCTTTTTATTTCTCATTTATCAACAACATGGGGGTTAGTGCATCAATTAAGCACATGGTGTCTACAACCCTATGACTCATCTAGAAGGTTGGAAAAGACACATGCTTAGTTGGTGACACCTTCTAGCTATTTCTAGAGACATTCTAGATGTTTCCTGAGAGCTCTTTATATTCAGGCATTCCTAGAAGCTTAGACATAGCGTTTGGAGAGCATTTGTAGCATTGGAGGACTCAAAAACTCTGAAGAAGGGAGGAGCTTGCTCTACAGGTTTTCTGAGGAAGAGAAAATTAGCATCAAAATTCAGACAGATTCTTGTGATTTTATTTACACTATTTCCACATCTTGCACTTCCTGTCTTCTTCATGTCTTCCATATGTCTTCTGAGGATTTTTCCTTTTTAAATTGTATGCATTCTCAATATGGGTAGTTAAAATTGATTATATGCATAGATCTGAAAAGAACATGGGGCTAGGGTTTAAATTCTAGCCAAATCCATTAGAAAACTAATGGATAAATTTAGAGATCAAATGGCTTATAGGAAAATTCTGAAAATTGGAATTTTTAAATAAACTGTGTATATACATGTTTATATTTTTGAATCTGCATACACATATACAATTATATATATATATATATATATATATATATATATATATATATACATGTTTATATGCTGTGATATTTGATAAACTCTACATGTGTATATATATATATACACATATATATACATACCTTTATATATATATACATACATATGTATATATACATATATATTTATTTAATTAAAAATTGAATGATATTGTACCATGATTGATTGAATATGTTTTAAAAACGTTATTCAAGAAAAACTTTGTTAAAAATCAAAATTGCATATATTAAACAATGAATGAAATCGCTTATGCGATTTAAAAAAAAGAAATATGTAAAAGTGGGGGGGGGGACGAGACCCATGCCCCCGTACCCACTGCGGTCGCAGGTACTGTGACGGTAGGGGTACACAGTACCCACTGATGTTGCAGGCCCTACGACCGCAGGGTCCTGCATACCACTAGTGGTACACATTTATATATATATGGTTGTATAACAGTCATTTCATGTTGTATGAAATCAAATTTTCATTATTAATAAATTTTCATATGTTATATTGTATCAATTGAAATTATTGTAATTTGATTTTATAAAAAGCAATAATAACAATTATTTATATATTTATATATGTATGTATATATATATTTATATATAAATAAATATATATGTATATATATATATATGTATATGTATATATATATATATATATATATATATATATATATATATATATATATATATATATATATATGTATATGTATATATATATATGTAGTATGTAAATATGTTATTAATAAATTTGAATTATTATATAATTGATAAATGATTTACATCAAAGATTCATTTTCATAATGGTGAACTCTTTTATAATATTCAACTATTAAGATTCAATTAATTGTTTTAAATTATTGAATAAAGTATATGAAATTTAATTGGTAGTTGGTGGGGGATGTTTTTGAACAAATATTATAATTGGAAGATGGATTTTTAGACCTATTAAGGAAAACTTTTGCCCATCCAAAACAATACATGTGTTAGGAAGAACGTATAAAATGGTCCTCCATTCATTCTCCAAACTTGGAAACGTAAACTGAGGCCTCTATATTTAATTCAAGTATGTAACTTTAGCAAAACCAAAACATGTGTTTGCATTGTGTATTCTTTATGCTATTGTTTTGAGTTTTTGGTTGACTAGTGTTGGCCAGTTATAGGACATCTACCAGAGGCTTGGGGGTTATGTGATTGTGATGTCATGATGATGTTTTTAAATCTTGATCTTTATAAACCCAACCATGGTTATGTGATGGAATGCTCTATGTAATGTTTGTAAATTACTGATTGTTATAGTTGAGATTCTTATGTATGAGACACTTGACTTAACCATTTTTGGTTCATCGATCAGTTATCCTTGGTTATTTTCTAGTCGTCGTGATGGGACTGAAATGTGGATTTATTCTTGATGATGTCATGTTGTGACATGTTTTGACTCAACCATTTTGGAGTCTTCAATCAGTATGATTGAGATATATTTTAGTTATTGAGAACCAATGGATACTTTTGATTATCAGTGATACTTCAATTGCCAATAGAGAGTTGTTGTGATCATGATTTTCTATGGATGCTTGCTCATGGAGATTTGATACTTTTATGCATATTTGATGATTTTACTATGGATTATCTTTTGTGGTTTTGATATTTTATGATTCCATGAGCTTAGGGTAGGATATCTGCATGTAGTGTCAAGAAGTGGCTTGTAATGGGGCCCGAGGCCCTAAGAGGCTGCCAGGGTAACTCATTGCAAGTTGGTTAATAAGTGAAAACATTCACACCTAATACTAACTAAATGAACCTAAAAAGATAATTGTTTTGTTCTCGCCCATGCCTTGAGTGCTTGTATAAACTAGGATGGGAGTAGAGAGAATGCATGGTTGTGACCTTGCATTCCACAGTATGCCTCGTCAATATGAGAGGATACTAGTGGTCGCATGAGGATCAGTATGGATCCATGGAGTTTAGCTAATTGCCAAGGTAACTTGTACATGATATATGCAATGACACTTTCTCGCTTGCATAGTAGGTTCCTACATGTCTTTGTGTGCCTCTGGGAATTAGATGTCGATTTTGTGATTGGAACCTTTGAGTTAGTATACTTTTAGGATTCCTGGACTTATGGAGATTTGTGCTATGTGTTTTGGATAGCCTGTTTGGGACTTGAGATTATCTCCTCAGCATGGTGGGAGTGGACCACTTAGGTACCACGCGGTCGGGTGGTAGTGTTTTTCCACTCTTATTATTTGATATTTATTGAGACATCGTGGCTAATGCGTCCTTCATGATGGTGGATATGTATTCTTTCATTAATGATTAGCATATGTTAGATGATGTTATCTTATGCTTTTATTTGCATGTTAGATTACTTTCTACATATGATATAGTATACGTTAGGAGTGACATTCCTACTATGTTAATACTGATGATCTCTTTGGTGATTTGGAATGTTACGCACAGAGGGATAGCTAGGGCCCACGATGGTCTAATGATGCTATTAACGGTTGGGAGGAACTGTGCACTTAGTTTATTATGTTTGATCTTTGTGATGGATGTATATATCTTCTATGATGATGTATCATGTGGTTATCTTTACTTTGATGTATCATGGATTAGAATAGGATGATGTACCATATTTCACATATGTATATTCTTTTAAGCTTATCATACCCTATGGCATGTACAGTGGATGATTGAGCATTTGAAATGTAATGTATAAACATTGAACTTATTATTATTATTTCATGTGGTGGTTATATTAGATGGATTCATGTATATTAGTTGATTTAGATGTAATTCAATGTTAAGGGATCCTTAAATAATGTAATCTATAATGCATGTTATGTTTACTTTTAGATGGACATTGTTATTGCTTCCGTTATTGTGTATAAGTTATATGTGGTATTTAATTTCATGTTTTAAAAATTAAAAAAAAATGCTACCAAACTTAGTGAAATTTTAGGTTAATTCTTTGGATCCCTTGATAGGGCATTACATTTGGTATCAGAGCCCAAGTTTCTACATTGGGAGCTCTGGGTATTTTGGAACAACTAGAAACTTTGAACTATTAAGTGTATCTTTTCAAACTTGAAACTAGGTGAACTGAAACAGGACCTGAACTGTTACTTGTATATTTTTCATACTTCAACACTTAGTTCCAAAACTGAAAATTTTACTTAAACCTAAACATAGAATTGAACTTAGGCTATTGCAAACACGTGTCTTCTAACTATAATAGTACCTTGTACTGTTGTAGGATGGTATCTGGGACCAAGTCTTCTATTAGAGGTCGTGGTAGAGGCCGTGGTTGTGGAAGAGCTATTAGTGTCCATGAGTCTTCCCATGAGGGATCAGCTCATGTAGAGAGCAGAGGAGAGTACACTAGTAGGTAGTAGGAAGAGAGTCGTAGAGAGGACCAAGCTAAGTCTGAAGAGGTTGGTTTGAGATAGATGATGCAGACTATTCTGGAATGTCTACCTCCTGTGCAAGAATAGCCCAAAGCACATAAGACAGAACAAGAGCATAGACCCAGATCTAGGAGTCCTCCGAAGGATCGTCAGAGGTCCATTGTGTCCACTCAGATGAAGGATATTTCAAGATCCAAGATCAGGCCTTTCAACGGGCAAGGTTCTGGTTATGTGGCCGAACAGTGGCTTATTTCCCTCAACAAGATTTTTTCCATCCAAGATTTTGACAACAATGTTAAGGAAAGATTTGTGATCATTAATTTGGAGAATATTGGGGCCACTTGGTGGATGATTGAGGAGAAGAAGCTGGGAATTGATATGAGCAGTGTCACATGGGAACTATTCTTAGAGAGTTTTCGTGAATGATTCCTACCCAAGGAATGGAAGCAATAAAGGGCAGATGAATTTCATAATCTCAGGTAGTACACTATGTTAGTGACTGAGTATGAGCGTAAGTTTTATGAGCTCATGTCTTTTTCAAGATTTAGTGAAAGTTTAGCTCAGTTGCCACAACACTTTATTAGGGGTTTGAATAACTGTATAATTGGGGGTGTCAAGGTATTTGAGCCAAAAAACCTCAAGGATGTGGTACATCAAGCTATCCTTGTTGAGAGAAGTGTCAACCTTGGTCAAAGAGGTTTTGTAGGAGTGTCAACAGCATCAGGATCTAAAGGCAACTACAATTCAGGTGGTAACAAGAAGTCTTCTTTTTCTAAGGGGAAATAGTATCAGTAGCAGTCTCAACAGACACAACAACAGAAGGGATCGAATTCTCAAGCTCAAGGTGGTGGCAAAGGTTCTAATTTCAAGAAAAACCACAATTCTCAATGTAATAAACAAAATCAGCCCAATTAGCTAGCTCAGAGCAATCAATCTTTTGTTAGCAGAACAGTCGTCAACAATCAAATGTACCACCTATGGATAGAGGATCTGGCAGAAATATAGAATTTTTTTCATGTGGTCAGATTGGACATTATGTAGCTCAATGCCCATAGTGAGCACCTCAGTTTTCAAGACCTAGGCCTACAGTTTCAAAGCCTACAGTTGGTGATGCAGGTAGAGCTCATAGAGTTTTTGCAGCAATAGATCACCGTCAGGAAGATCATCAAGGAATAGTGGTTGAGACCACAGGTGATATTCGAGGTATATCTCTTTCAGTATTGTTTGATTCAAGAGCTATAGATTCATTTATTTCACCATCTATAGTTTCTAAGTGTAAGCTAGATGCGGTGAAGCAAGATCATGGTTGGCAAGTGGAACTAGCCTCAGGCATTAAGGTCTCCACAGATTCTATAGTTCATAAGTGTGGGCTTAGCTTAGGAAGCTTTGATACTGCAGTGGATCTTCAAGTCATACCCCTTGGTTCCTATGATGTTGTTTTAGGCATGGACTGGCTTGGATCTCATAGAGCCAATATAGATTGTAGAAGGAAGACTATTATTTGCCAAGATGACCAAGAGAATGATGTGAAGATAGTTGGGATACCAAGGCCTACATCTCTGTGGATGATATCTACTATGCAATTGAAGCGGAGTTTCCGTAAGGGATGTTAGATATTTGCTATTATGGTAAATGATCTTGATGAGGAAGATCCTATAAGGAAGACTTTAGATCACTTGATTTTATAGGAGTATGTAGATGTTTTTCCAAGTGAGATTCCAAGCATGCCTCCAAAGAGGGACATTGATTTTAGTATTGAGCTAATTCCTGGAGTGGAGCCTACATCTAAAGCTCCTTACTGTATGACTACATAGGAATTGGGTGAGTTACATCTTTAGCTAGAGGAACTTCTAGCCAAAGGGAGCATTCAACCCAACGTATCACTGTGGGGAGCTCCAATGCTCTTTGTGAAGAACAAGGATGGTTCTTTGCACCTCTGTATTGACTACAGACAGTTGAATAAGGTGACTATTAAGAATAGGTTCCTCTGCCTAGGATTGATGACTTATTTGATTAGATCAAGGGAGCTACAATATTCTTCAAGATTGACCTTAAGTCAAGATACCACCAGGTTTGCATTAAGGAGGCTGACATTCACAAGACTGCTTTTCAAACCCACTATGGGCATTATGAGTTCATAGTGGTACCTTTTGGGTTGACCAATGCTCCATCGATTTTCATGAGTTTGATTAATTGTGTGTTCCGATCTTATCTAGACAGGTTTGTACTTGTGTTTCTTGATGATATATTGATATATTCTAAGACTCAGAAGGAGCATGAGGAACACTTGCGGTTGGTTTTACAGTGTTTAAGAGACAATCAACTTTATGCCAATGCAGCTAAGTGTGAATTCTTCAAATCAGAGATTCATTATTTAGGGCATGTCATTTTAGGTGATGGTATTTAAGTGGATCTTGCAAAGATTCAGGCGATAATAGATTGGCCTACATCGACTAATGTGTCAGAGATCCGTAGTTTCATGGGTCTAGCTGGTTATTATCGCATATTTGTCCAAAACTTCTCTAGGATAGCACATCCTATCACTTCTCTTTAGAGGAAAGGAAAGAAGTTCATATGGATAGAGAAATGTGAGGAAGCTTTTTAGAAGCTCAAGGAGCTTTTGACTAGTGCACCAATTTTATCAGTACCTGATTCAGAAGGTGATTTCATGGTGTGTATAGATGCTTCTCTTGAAGGGATTGGGGTAGTGTTGATGCAGAATGGACGGGTGATTGTGTATGAATCATGCAAGCTCAAGGATCATGAGCTAAACTACACTACGCATGATCTTGAGTTAGAAGCATTAGTTCATGCTTTGACAAGGTGGAGACATTTCTTGTTGGGGCATAGATTCAAGCTACATTACGATCATCGTAGTCTTCAGTACATGTTCACCCAACCTAATTTGAATGCTCGCCAGAGGCGATGGATGGAGTTTCTATGCGAGTATGATTTTGAGGTTAAGTACATTCAAGGAAAGGAGAATGTGGTGGTAGATGCTTTGAGTCGCAAGAGACATGTGGTATCATCTATGACTCTTAGTGTGGATTTGAGGAGTCAGATTCTTCAGGCACTTCCTACAGATTCTTGGTATCAGGAAGTGTGCAGAGAGATAGATTCAAGAAGACCTTTGGAAGGTAAGTTTGCAGGCTATGTTCGAGAATTAGATGGTCTTTTGAGACATTTGGAGAGGATTTATGTACCATTACTGGATGAGCTTCACACCTTGATTCTAGCAGAAGCCCATCGTACACCTTACTTAGCACATCCAAGTGTCAAGAAGATGCATGCTGATTTGAGATGTTTGTTCTTTTGGTCTGGGATGAAGTGAGACATTGCTGATTTTGTGGCTAGGTGTCTTGAGTGTCAGAGAGTTAAGGCAGAACATTAGCACCCAACTGGGATTTTGTAGCCAAATCTCATTCCTTCTTGGAAATGGGATATCATCTCCATGGATTTCATAGTAGGATTACCTATGACTATTTGTCATCATGATGCTATCATGGTCACTGTTGATCGGTTGACTAAGGTGGTGCATTTTTTACTGATCAGGTCTTCCTATACAACAACTTCTGTAGCCAATGTCTTTATGCATGACATTGTGAGATTACATGGTATTCCTAGAAAGATCATTTCTGACAAGGATCCTATATTCACATCTGCATTCTGGACATCGCTACAGCATGAGATTGGAGCGCAGTTAAACTTCAGTTTGACATATCATCCAGAGACTGATGGTTAAACAGAGAGGTTGAATCAAGTTTTGGAGGATATGTTACAGATGTATTTGATGGATAGGAAAACACATTGGGAGGACTATCTCTACCTAGTGGAGTTTTCTTACAACAACGAGTATCATAGTTCTATTGGCATGGCACCATTTTAGGCATTGTATGGACATCCTTTTTGTACACCATTGAGTTGGGATAGCCTTGAGGATTGCATCCTATTGGGTCTTGAGATGCTTCATGATATGGAGCAACAAGTAGTGTGTATCTGTGAGCACTTGACTACGGCACAGGATAGGCAAAAGAAGTATGTTGATGCTCATAGGACTAATAAGTAGTTTGCTATGGGTGATAAGGTTTTCTTGAGAGTGCATCTGCGAAAGAGTCTGATCCGATACGGAAAGGGTTCTAAGCTAGTACCTCGCTTTGTAGGACCATTCAAGATTCTAGAGAGGATTGGCACAGTTGCTTACCACCTTTCTCTATCGCCCAGCCTAGTTCGCATTCATGATGTTTTTCACATTTCAGTGCTTCGACTGTATATTCCTAATATTGTACATGTTCTTGATTGGAATGCATTGCAAGTAGAGGATGGGCAGCTAGCTTTGGAGCCGGTTCATATTCTGGAGCAACGGGAGTTGACCCTCAGGGGTCGAACCATCGAGTAGGTAAGGGTCCAATGGGACCCTACTAATGATTCTTCAACTACTTGGGAGGATGCAGCTAGATTACAGGAGTTATATCCCTATTTGTTTGTAGGCTTCTAGGAGTAAGCCTAATCCAAGGGGGGGTGGATGTAGTGCCTACCCTCATTCACATCTTTTTTGGACATTGTTGTTGTTATTATCAGACTATATTAGACTAGCTTTATGTTGATGGATTAGTCGTATTGTTTTGAGAATATCAGACATTATGTCATGGATTCAGTGGTTATATGATGAGATCATTTATACTTTACATTTCATGTATGCATGATGATCATTACATTGCTTTCAATTATTGTTGATGATTAATTAGATGTTATATTATCTCATGTGCTCTATTATGGATACTTACCCCATACTTGCATGTGTATGGTGTGCGTGTTTTCTTATTGTATGGCATTTTTGATATGGTTAAGGAAGGGAGTTGTAGTCACCTACTAGTCGAGATCTACACAATGCACCACTTCCTGTCATTGCCTTTTTAGCTTAGCATTATATATATTGTATGTACATGCATGATTTTTCTATAGGTTGCAGGTACCGAGTATCGACTTCCCTGAATTGCCAAGATGAGCGTACCCTATTATACTATCTCAATGATAAGAGAAGGGAGATAAATTGTCAAGTCCAAATCCCAAACCCTTAAACCAATTGTCCTAGTGAGGTAGGACAAGTATCTGGATATTTTACCCACTAAATGTCTCAGATGACATATTTCATGATTTTAACCCTTTAGACTGATTTTGTGTGAATTGCTCTATCATGAGTTTTCATATTTTATCTTGGAGGTCCATGGTGAATTTTCTATTAATTAAGTCTTAATAAATAGATTTAATTAATAAATTAATTATTTGAGAAAATTAATATAAAATATCATGATCTTTGATATTTTGATTATAATTAATTAAATGAGGAATAATTGAGAGTTAAATAAAAGAAAATTAGAAATTAAAATTAATAATAATTATAAAATAATAATAAAGTAATAAATAAATAATAATAATAAAAGTTATAAAAATTAAAATGAAAGTTATAAGAATTTAAATAGAAGTATATAAAAAGTAAATTAGAGTTATAAGCTTGTCTAGGAGTTAACGCACCTTTTCATTTCTCATATGTCAACAACACGGGGGTTAGTGCATCAATTAAGCACATGGTGTCTACAACCCTATGACTCATCTAGAAGGTTGGAAAAGAGACATGCTTAGTTGGTGACACCTTCTAGCTATTTCTAAAGACATTCTAGATGTTTCCTGAGAGCTCTTTATATTCAGGCATTCCTAGAAGCTTAGACATAGCATTTGGAGAGCATTTGGAACATTGGAGGACTTGGGAACTCTAAAGAAGGGAGGAGCTTGCTTTGCGGGTTTTCTGAGGAAGAGCGAATTAGCATCAGAATCCAGGTAGATTCTTGTGATTTTATTTATGCTATTTCTGCATCTTGCACTTCCTGTCTTCTTCGTGTCTTCCATATGTCTTCTGAGGATTTTTCATTTTTAAATTGTATGCATTCTCAATATGGGTAGTTAAAATTGATTATATGCATATATCTTAAAAGAACACGGAGCTAGGGTTTAAATTGTAGCCAAATCCATTAGAAAACTAATGGGTAAATTTAGAGATTTCATGTACCATCGATGGTACACGTTTATATATATATGGTTGTATAATAGACATTTCATGTTGTATGAAATCAAATTTTCATTATTCATAAATTTTCATAGGTTATATTGTATCCTAGGAATATGCGTTCATCAACCTTGACATCAAATTTTCCTTTCCTAGATTCCTTCAAGATATGACATTTGCTACCAAATGTTCTCAAGTAACTTACATTGGGTTTGTAGCCATACCATATTTCATAAGGAGTTTGATTTGAGTCTTTCTTCAACTGTACTCTATTTAAGGTATTTACTACAGTACTGATTGCTTTCTTCTAGTATTTGATTGCAACATTCTTATCTATCATTAAGGTTCTTGCACAATCCATGATGGATCTATTACTTTTTTTAGCTATACCATTCTACTAAGGTGTACTAGGGGTCGATACTTGTCTCTTAATTCCTCTTTCAATGCATAATTCATTAAACTCATTGGAAATGAATTCACCACCTTTGTCTGATCTGAAACATTTTAGCTTCTTTTTAGTTTGTTTCTCTACTATTGCCAGATACCAATTAAACTCTTGAAAAGCTTCAGATCTTTCTTGTAGATATATTACAGTCATCATTCTAGAATAATCATCAACAAATAGAATAAAATACTTATCTCCACTATAGCTCTCTATTCCAATAGGTCACATAATTCTATATGTACTAGCTCCAAGACTTCTTCTGAACGATAATCTTTTCTTTTAAAGCTTGTCTTGCCCATCTTACCAACTTGACAATTTTTGCATAGATGCATATTAGGTTTCCTCAAGCTAGGAATACCTCTTACTCTTCTATTTTTTCTTATCTTGAAAAGATTAACAATGTTCACATGACACAACCTTTTATGCCATAACCATCTTTCTTCTACTTGAGCAATAAAACATAAACTTTCACTAATATCTATGTAAAATAGGTTACCTATTGTTTGTTTGCCAAACCCAACCAGATTTTTTTTTCCATCCAATAGTTTGGCCTTCCTATTCATGAATTCTATCTTGAATCCAATGTTATTCAATTGTTCCACACTCAGTACATTATGCTTTAGTCCTTCAACCCAATAAGCATTGTCACATCTGAGTTCATTGATTAGTGAAATACAACCTTTTCACTTTATGCAACAAGGTTCATTGTTTCAAATCTCACACTACCACCATCATAGTGTTTCATGTACTCAAATTTTATTTTATCATCAATAAAAAATAATGTAAACAATTTCATCATATTCACTACTATCTGAATCTTTATCCATAAAAACAGATTTCTTACCTTTATCCTTGTAGTCTTTGAATTTCTTAAAATCAATCTTGCCTTTGAACTTATAAAGATTCTTTTCATCTTTGTCTCCTCTGTTTGGGCACCTTGCAACAATGTGTCCAACTTCTTCACAAGAGAAACAAATTAGTGGAATCTTACCTTTATACTTTCATTTTCCTTTGAAATACCTTCTTACAAGGAATACTTCAATGGTTTCAAGATCACTATCAGAACTATCTTCCTATTCACTTTCAGATTGTTTTCTTTTATAGGTTTTAGCTTTCTTCTTGAGTGATACCTTATCTTAAAATGTGGACTCAAGATTTCTAGAACTAGGAGTATAATTATCATAGTTGTCTAGTTCAAATGTTTTCAATCTTCCAACTAGAGCATCTAAAGTTATAGTGTGATTTGGATTACATATAATCTCTTGAGTAGTAGACACTTTGATTGAATAGATAGGAATGAAGATTCTAATTACCTTGATTACCACTGTTACATCATAAATTTTTCTTCCAAAAGATTCGATAGCATTAACACTAGCTTTGATTATATCAACATATGTTGCAATATTATCATCCTCTCTCATTTTCATCTGATCAAAATGTCCTCTAAGAATTTTAGCTTTTTCTCTCCTTACATTATCATCTCCTCCATAGATGTCTTTTAGCTTGATCCACATTTCATGAGCAGATCCACAATCTTTGACTTCACCAAATTTGGCATAGTTCAGAGATGAAGCAATATCAATCATCATGATATTATGACTCTTCTTCTTTGCAATTTCTTCAACAGTCATAGTTCTAGTAGGAGCCTTGTAATTGGCATCTAGATTCTTTAGCCTTGTATCTCCAATGGTTTCCAAGTGTAGTCTCATGAGTTCTTTCCATACCTTGAATTTATCTTTGTTCAACTTTGGAATCTTCCTTCTATAAGAAATCCTAATCGTTAGCATAGGTCCTTGAAACCTTTTTTGCAAGCACCAAAAGCTCTAATACCAATTGTTGGAAATATAAGAGGAGTAACTAAGAGGGGAGGGGTGAATCAATTAGTACAAAAATAAATCCTAAATTCCTTATATATCAATACAAATCAATACTCTAATTAAACTATATTTTTCTGAAACTTGGCAAACACACATGCACTCAAATTACTCTAGAAAATATTGTAACTCGGCAATTACTAGATAACAACAATAACTTAGTAGATACAAATCATAAGATGTCTTTTGTGATTAGCCTTAAGATTAACTTAGTTTCATAAAAATAAAATAAATAGCATGAACACAAGTGACACCAAGATTTAACATGAAAACCTAATTTTAGAAAAACCTCCAATTCCAACTAGTTACTGATTTTCACTCTTTTGAAGTGAGCCCTGTTAGGAGCCAACCTTGTTAAAGGTTAAAAAACACATTGTTAGGTGTGACCCTATTAGAGGATTTAATAACCTTGCTAGGAGTGGCCTTGTTAGAGGTTTTTAGACACTTCAAATAGAAATTCCACCTTGTTAGAGGATTTACAAATAGTTTTTAAGCCAACTCGGTTAAGAGATTTAGATGACTGCTACAATGGTTAGAAAGTAACAATGAGATGACCTAATTTCTGATGCAACTAAATTGTTGATTACAAATCTCAATTCTAGCTTGTATACTTAACCCATCCTGATCAAATGTATCTTTGCAACTCAACAATGATATTTTTCTTATCCTTCTAATTCACTTCCTCTAAGTACCATCAAATCTTCTATTCCTTTCACACATTCAATCCTCAACTTGACCTTATGTTTATATCTTACTTATTATCAAGTCAGCTTGAATACAACTTAGAATACTTAATATTCAACTCCTCACTTGGCTAGAACCAACAACTAAATCAATTGAACTTAATATGCCAAAACAAGAAAATCCTTTGTTAGCTAACCATGCTCAGTAGGCACTAACTCAGAAATGATTTTTCTATGTTAATCAAGTGAACTTGGTTAACACTACGTATTCTCAAAGCTCCTTTAGTAAACAAGTGAGCTCAATTAACACTGGTTCTATCCAACATTTTCTTCATTAACTAAGTGAGCTTGGTTAACACTCAACTTCTACAAACTTCCCTTTGACAACCAAGTTGGTAGACACTTTCTTCTAAACTAGACAAACTCTAGAATGCTCGGTAGACATAGGAAACTATATTCATCTATTGAGTGAGTTCAACATACAATGACTAGCAATGATATGACATTTTATGTAACATCAAAGATAATACACAATTAATCAATTATTTTCAACAATGTCTAGAAGGTAAGGGTTAGGAAGTACTAAAGTAGGGTCAAACCTTGATCTCTTAGAATCTTAAATAAGGTTGAAAATGGCATCTAAAACTATAGTTTTTTGGTTTTTTCATTTGGAAGTTTTGGGAGTTAGGTAGGAAAAACTAATTAGAAGGCCTAATTGACCTACTAGCCCAAATTGGGTTTGGAACATTGTGAGAAGTTGGGATTGAAATGAGTTCATGGAAAATCCTACTTGTGTACCCAATTCATCATTTTCATTAATTGGGAGAGTTGGCAAGATGTCCAAGGGTAAATTCCATCAAGTTGAAACTTTGAGGGCTAGAGTTCCCAAGGCCCAAAAAGTGTCAAACTTGAGAACCTTACCTAAGGTTGGGAAAAAGTGTGGAAGTAGGTAGGGATTGTTGAAGGGGTTGAGTTAGAGACCATATAAGCCATCTATAACTAGAAGAAGTCTTATTCATATTTTGGAGAAGTGGGTGAGGGATAACAAATAAACCACCTTTCTTATTGTGCTCTCTAAATCAGGTGGTAATAGAGTAGTAAGGTCTTAGAAAAGGATGGTAGATGAAAGTAAAGATGTTGGGGAGGAGATTCCTTCAAGAGTCACCAACACTAAGTTGGCAAAAATAATGAAGGAGCACATGGCCAAGACCAAGAAAATGGAACAAAAGATTAGAAAGTTGGAAGAGATAAGAGGTATTGGAAGAGATGTTGAAGAATTAGACAAAGAGGTGGAACTAAGGAGGAACCAACAAGCATAGTGACTTAGAGAATAGGAGTTTCATTAAAGGCCTTGGAAAGCTAGGAAGGAGGGAAGCCAAAGTGGAGTGCATGTGTTTTGTGGGAAGATGAATCCAAAGGAATACATGGATTAGATTGAGGCTATAGAGAGCTATTTTGAATGTGAAGAGGTTGTAGAAAAATAGAAGGTAAATTTGGCCAAATCAAAACTCAAAGGCCCTACCATAGGTTGGTGGAACTTCTTGCAAATTGAAAGAGTGGAGAAAGAAAAGAATCTTATCTCCAAATGGAAAAGGAAGAAGATGGAAATCAAGAGGTGATTTGTGCCTAAGGATTATGAAGCATTCCTACCTAAAATTTTGAAAAACCTAAGGTAGCAAGATATAGATGTAAGTTCTTACGCTAAGGAATTCCATAGGATGAATCTCAGAGAAAAAATCAATGAGACTTAGAAGCAAAAGTTGGCTAGATATTAGAATGGTTTGAAGTATAGCATACAAGATGAAATCAGTTTGTTTGGGTCAAATATTGTGCACAAGTTTTATCAAATGGCACTAAGGGTAGAAGAGAAGAAAAGGAAGAGAGGAGAGAAGTAGTCAAGAGGAAGACAAAATGCTTTTAGAGGGATAGGAAGGTTCAATGGAAAAGGAAGTTCCTATAATACATCAAATGAAAATAATAAGCTAGAGCAAGTGGAAGAATCCAATCAAAGAAGAGGCTTTAGAGGAAGAAGATAAGGAAATGGGGGAAGATTTGGGGGGAAAGGACCAATTGTCTTCACCAATAAATGCTTCAACTACAATCAGATAAGACATCAATCTTTTAGGTGCCCTAAGAAGCCTGGTTCAAGCAAGAAAGTAGGAGAAATGAGGGTGAAATTGACTCAAGAAGATGGGTATGGAAGTGAAACTTCTTACCATACCACATGATCATACTAGTAGACCCAGAGCATGGAGAAAACTTGATGATGCAAAGGATCCTATTCAAGGTAACAACAAGAAAGGAGTCAGCCCAAAGGAAGATATTGTTCAAGAAAACATGCAAGGTGGATGAAAAGGTATGTAATGTTATAGGGGATTCTAGTGCAAAAAATAACATTTCTTCCATAGAGATGGTAGACAAGTTGAAACTACAAATAATACCCCACCCATACCCCTATAGAGCCTCATGGTTAACAAGGGATAAGCACACCTTGGTAAATGAACAAGTGTGGGTATAATTTAACATAGGGGAGTAGAGAGATAAGGTCCTATGTGACATATGTGAAATGGATTCATGTCATCTCCTATTAGGGAGGCCTTCACCATATGATGTGAGAGCTAGGTATGAGGGAGAGACCAATGTGTATCTTTTAACAAAAGGGGAAGTTAGTTACACCATGAAACCTCTACCTAAGGAAGTGATGATAAACCATTAAATGGTACTATTATCTTGGTGGGAGAAAAAGAATTTATGCAAATGATTAAGGAGAAAGACACCCCATGCTTTGGAATTATTATTAGACTAAAGAAGGAGATAATGACAAAAGACATAGAAAGTAAACAAGGCAGGAATGTTGGAGCCAAAGAAGAGAAGGAACTTTTGGATCATTGTGAGGGGTTGGTTATAGGTAGTAGACCAGAGACTTTTCCACCATATAGGGAGATTAGCCACTACATGGACCTCATACCAAGAGCCACATTTCCAAATAAAGTAGCCTATAAAATGACCCTAGAATAAATGAAGAGCTAGAAAGATAGATAGAAGAATTGTTGAGAAAAGGGTTCATAAGAAAGAGTACCAATCCTTGTGTAGTCCCTACAAATTTGGCACCAAAGAAGGAGGGAAATTAGAGACTTTGCACTAATTCTAGGACAGTCAACAAAATTACAATTAGATATAGATTTCCTATCCCCAAGATTTATGACTTGATGGATTACTTGGGAGGATCCAAATACTACTCAAAGGTGTACCTAAAAATTGGATACCATCAGATAAGAATAAGAGAGGGGGATGAGTTTAAACAACTAAAGGACATTATGAATGGAGAGTAATGCCTTTGGGGATTTCCAATGAGCATAGAACATTCATGAGGTTGATGAATGAGGTCATGAAACCTTTCATTAACAATTTTTTTGTTGGATATTTTGATGATATACTAATTTATAGCATGAACAAGATGAGCACTTGTTGCATTTGGATCAAGTTTTTAAGAAGTTTCATGAGGAGAACTTGAAGATAAATCTAGAAAAGTAGGTGTTTTTGTAGATTTAATTTTTGTTCTTGGTCTTTGTGATCTCTCACAACAATCTTAAGATGGAGCGTACAAAGGTTGAAGCCATACTTAGCTAGCCCACACCTAGGACTACCTCAGAGGTAAAAAAAATTCATGGTATATCTAGATTTTATAGGAAATTTAAAATAAATTTTAGTGATTTTTGTGCCCTTGTGATTGACACCATTAAAGGGGGGAGAAAATACAATTTTTTTTGGACTAACGAAGCAGATAGAGCCTTTGAATACATTTAAACTAGAAGTGCATAGAAAAAAATCTTGGTGTTTCCTTATTTTCATGAAGTTTTTAATAGTTGAATGTGATGCAAGAAAGAGGGCTATTGGTGAAGTCATAAGTTAGGAAGGGAGGCTTGTTGCCTTCTTCAATGAGAAGCTTGATGAGGATAAGAAAAATTATTCTACATATTATCTTGAGATGTATGCCATGGTGCAATCTCTAAGAAAGTTAATGCATTACTTATTGCCTTAGGAATTCATTATTTATACTAACAACCATGCTTTAAGTTTTCTGAAAAAGAAAGAGAAATTAAACAACAAACATATCAAGTGGGTGGGATTTCTTCAATCCTACACCATCATCATCAAACACAAGAAGGGAACCTCAAATAAGGTTTTTCATGTCTTGGGTAGGAGTAACCTCATAGCACAAGAGATAAACCTAGAAAATGCATGGATTCATTCCATAAATGAGATGCATCAAGATGACGAAGACTTTGGAGATGCTTATAGAGTTTGTGTGGAACAATCAGATAGATACCACACTAAATTTGTAGAATATTTGTTGCAAGAAGGGATACTCTTTAAAGGAATCCAATTATGCATTCCCAAAGGATCAATAATGGAAAATATCATTAAAGAGAAGCATTGTGGGATCATGGTAGGACATTTTGGAGTGGAGAAGACCCTGGAACAAGTGAGGAGACACTATTTTTGGCCAAGGTTGCAAACAAATGTAAGAAAGTATGCAGAGAGTTGTTTGATTTGTCAAAAGGCCAAGGTTCATACTTCAAATTCAGGATTGTATACCCAACTCCCTATTCCTAGTAAACACTTCAATTTAGTAAGTGTGGATTTTGTACTGGGCCTACCTAGAAACAAATTAGGTTATAATAGCATCTATGTTGTTATGGATAAATTCTCTAAAATGGATCACTTTATTCCTTGTAAAATAACACATGATGCATCATACATAGAAGGATTATTCTTTAAAGAAGTTGTCAAGTTGCATGAATTACCATTATCCATCATCTTAGATAGACATCCAAAATTTATTGGGTAGTTTTGTAGGACATTATGGAGGAAGCTTAGAACAAACTTTTTCTTGTCATCAACCTAACACCCTCAATCTAATGGAAAAAATGAGGTAGTAAAAAGATCTCTTGGAAACCTCCTAAGGTGTTTGACAAAGAAGCATTACACAAGATGGGATAGTATTCTAGCAAAAATGGGATTATCTTACAATGATTCCATAAGAATAAGTACAGGGATGCCACCATTCCAAATAGTCCATGGAAGACATCCAAGAAGTATTCTTGAACTTAGAGATTTGAAAGATATGAATAAAAGAACTGCTCAAGCAAAGGACTTTTTAGAGGTCATGAGAGACATTAACCAATAGGTAAATGATAGGTTGAAACATACATCAATTAAATACAAGGAGAAAAAAGATAAGAAGAAAAGAGAACTTCAATTCCAAGTTGGATATATTGCAGTGATTCATCTAAAAAAGGAAAGACTTCTAAAGGAGAAACACAGCAAACTCATGAATGAAAAAGGTTGGAACTTTTAGACTCATTCATAAGTATGGAAAAAAATCTTACAAGATAGAATTTCCTCTTGATATTGGTCAATCTCCAATATTCAATGTATCAGACATCTTTCCTTACAAAGGTGATGTGGAAGAAGTGTTGGGAGCCAAAGTTCAGTCTAATGAACAACTGGTGGAAGTTGTCTCCAAAGAGACACCATAGATTGAATGCATCCTTGCCAAGAGGGTAAAAAAAATTACTAGGAGTACAACTTACTATGACTACTTGATTAAATGGAAGGATCAACTGATAGTAGATGCAATATGGATGATTGAGAAAGATATTTTAAAAGAAGGATACAAAGTTGCAGACATTCCAACTCAAAAGACTTGAGTTTGTTTTTGCTAGGGGAGTATGGTGTAGAGAACCAATCAAATAATCAATAAAAATATGTAAAATTCATAGTAGTATAGGAATTGGTAGGTAAAGTGTCTCACATGTCTTGAAAATCAAAAAATGTAAGAGCAAGGTATCCAATGGTGCATTATAAACCTTAGATCACCTTGGATCACCATAGGATTTCAAGAATTTTTCAATAATGTTGGTTAGGATAAAGGTTTATAGGATTATTAAGTCATTTCATACTTGTCCAAACTAATTTAAAGGTTTTAAAGAGAAATTAGATGAAAAATGCAAAAAGTTACCAATTTTGCACTAATGAAAAGATTCAATCTTTAAAAAAGTGGTTAACTAGACTTGGTCTATCCTGACCATTGGGGAAGGCCTATTTAAGAATTTTTAACATCTCTCAAGAGTTAGAAGGACATATTTTAATGATTTAGAGTTTTGGAGATCAATAAAACTGAGTTTTACTTGAAATTTTGTTGTTTATCAAAGTTGTATGGACCTATACGGATTGGAAAGTTTGATCAAAGAACATGATTTGATAGAGGGATGAAATAGGTCACTAAGGAAATTTTTTTCACATTGTTTAGATATCTCTATCAAACATTATATCAATTTTGGTTCAAACAACATCTAAACCCTCACTAATTGGAGTGGATAATCATGATGTGGGCCTAACTTGACTTTCCACTAATGGAATTCAATGGTCATTTGGGGAAAGAGAGTTGGGATGTTTTACTAATTTATTATAGAGTTTTGAGGTTGGACTCAGTGGTTTTCTTTTTTTCCTAATCAACCCTAGGTCAAATATCACTATGTATTTGACCCCGAGAAATGCAACAACAAGCATTTGGAGGATCAAAAAATGTTAGTAGGAGGAACACATCCAAGGGGTTATATTGATCTTATTCACCCATTTTCATATAATTTCTTTGTAAACCAAGCCTAATTAGACTTATTAGGCATGTGTACATGTTAAAGGTTAGGAAGTGTTGGATTAGGGTCAAGCCATGATCTCTTGGGATCTTAATTGAGATAAAAAAAGGGTATCTAAAACTAGAGTTTTTTGGGTTGTTCGTTTGGAATTTTTGGGAGTTAGGTATGACAAACTAATAAGGAAGTCATAATTGACCTACTAGCCCAATTTGGGTTTGGAGCATTGCAAGAAGTTGGGGATCAAACTAGTTGTTGGAACATCTGAGTTGAGTGCCTAAGTCATCATTCTAAGTGATTGGAAGAGTTTGTGAGAAGTTCAAGGGGAAATTCCATCAAGTAGTAACTTTGAGGGAAAAATGTGTCAAACTTGAGAACCTTACCTAGGTTTGGAAGAACTATGAAAGTAGGTAGGGATTGTTGAAGGGGTTGAGATAAAGACCATAGAATTCATCTATAACTAGAGGAAGGCTTAGTCCTATTTTGGAGAAGTGGGTGAGGGATAACAAAGATACTACTTTTCTTGTTGTGCTCTCTGAATCATTTTTGAAGATGATTCTGGAACTCAATTATACTCAAGTAAGGAAGTAGTCCAATAGTTTTGAACCATGTTTGAAATTTCATCCTCATAATATGATGTCAAAAAAAAATTTGGAATTGAGGAGGCACTCACAAATTTAGACTCCAAACTAGAGGATTTTATAGGGATCAAGCAAGAAGTTAGCGAATATCATCAAAAGGTGAGAATGAAGTATGAATCCTTAGACTTTTCTAACACCCTATAAATCACCATCATAACTCAAAAGTTTGAGGCACCACATCTAGACATGATTTTGGTTGAAGGGTCACAAAACCTAGATGCTTGAAAATAAAATTTTGACATAGAGACAAAAAAAAATTTGTTGTTCTTGTCACCTCTGAAAGTGTCTAGGTGTGTTAGTGCACAAGTGTACTAGTGCAAATGTACACCATTTTGAAAGGTGTGCATGTATATTGATAGTTTTTGATTAGTTGTAGTAGTACTAAAAATTAACTATTAATTCTATTTTTTGAGTTTTTCATGTACCAAAAATGTATTTTGGTGGCAGTTGAAGTGATAGAGACATAGACTGGATCTTGAGTTTGCATCTAAAGAAGAACTAGAGACTCCCAGATCTTCTACAAACTTCTCTATTTCTATCATGTTATTCTTTAGGATTTTTTGAGTCACATAAAGGTCCATACACTATGCATTTAATAAAATAAAGAGTGCAAGCCTACTTAGCACCTAATTAGGAGTCAGTTTATACATAATTTTCTTAAAGTTCTAGCATTTTTAGCATTCTTTTTTGAAGGAAAAAACCTAGATCCAAAAATTGCATTAAGGATAGAGTTTCCTATAAATAAAGACATGCAAAATGTATTCAAGGCTAGTATTTTGATGCAATAAAATATTTTATTTATGCTCTCATTCTGCATTCAATGTTTCTTCCTACAATATGTATTGCCTTTATGAATTTTATGTTCATGAGTAGCAATGGAGCCAATGGTTTTATTGTATGTTAATGCTTGTGTGATCTTTTAGATCTAGTGTAATGCTTGTTTGATCTATTAGATCTAGTGTTTTTCATTTTCTAACAAATTCCTATGATTTGATAAATTGGAGAAAGGATCACCTTCAATTTCTTGCATAGTGATTTGTCATGTGTAAGTGCACTTTGCATGGCTATACAATTTGATGAGTTGTGAAACACCCTACCATTTTCATTGTTCCCTTTGGCAATTTCATTGGTGAAGTTGATGACACAATACTCCTAATGTCACTATTTTTATACTTGATCCCTTTTGAAAATTTAATTCACAAACACTTTGTGGCTATGACTTATGTCCATTAAGAATTTCATTTTTAGTAATTTCCTTTGAATTTCTTGTTACCCTAACTCAAAAGTTTCTTTTGAACACATGGTTGGAATGGGAATTAATATAGCTACATTATTAAGACTTGCATTCATCATAAAAATAAAAGAATAAAAAAATATAAATTGGTCTATAGTTGGATTTCTTCTAAAGTTTTGCAGATTAAAGTGCCAATAAAGGCATACTTGTGAACATTCACATTTATCTTCAATTGAGCTACCTAGTAGGTTGAAAAAAAACATCTACAACCTTTGAGTTGCCTAATTTGATCATCTTTTCAAGAAATAAATTCATAAGGATTTATGTCATTAGCATCATGCAAAATGACCGCTCAACAAGTGGGTCCTTGGTTGCATAACACAAGCAATGTACTTATCTCTACATGCTAGAAAACCTATGTCATTTCTAAATTTATCAACTAGACTAGTGGAAATCCTTTCTCCCTGATGCATTTCCTTCTAAAAATTCTTGAAATAATACCATAGTAGAGAATTACCTTTCTCTTATGACTTCCTATATATCTTACTTATTTGAGTTGTGACAGGTAGATCTTCTCTCCACTTATAGAGTGGGACCCTTGGGAATTATCCTCTAAGATACAAAAGTATGCAATCTAGTTTAGAAACAAATCTTAGAGTTTAACCTTTATGACATTTAAAGATCTTATCTATGTTATCCATCATTTATTGTGCAAATATACACATAGGTAAATCGTTGATTTATTGTAAATGGTTTGCATTTTGTAGGCTGCATGCTAGGGATTTGGTTTTCCGTGCTAAAGTAGTACAATTTTTACTTGATTCCCATTGGTCCATATCTTACATGTGGGCCTAGGATCTCATTAATTGTGCATCCCATTTCATCTTGATTCATTCTTCCTTTCATTGTTTTTTTTGCTTGTCTTATCGATATGGAATTCATGGATGAATTAACTCTATTTACACTAAATCCAATTACCCTTTTTATTAAGCAATTTGTAATATTAGAGGGCTTTTCAAGCCAAATAAAATCATCATGGAATCTACTTAAATCATATCTTATCCATTCTTCATGAAAAAAATTGGGTATATCTATTGCTCTGCTTAGTGTAGATTTCTCTAGTTGCTTGTATTCTTCTTTCACAACTCCTTAGATGAATGAGTCATACAACTTGTGTATTTATTTATAACCAAATTATTATACCTAAACATCTAGGTATTCACTTAAATTTTCTATAAGAAGAAACTCATCATGATAGGATGACATTCATGCACCTTCTTCTACATCCTTTCCTTTTAGTAGTATCCCCTTGTATCCAAGATGATTGTGTTTTCTTTTGTCAACCAAATTAAGATTGTTCTGTTCTTCATCCATTGTGTTCTTTCATTCTTCTTGATTTTCTACTTGAGTGGGTTATGTGAATTCCCTCTTGAAATTTTTTTTATCTTACTTATAATTATTTCACAAACTCACTTAGGGAGCTAGTATTTTTCAATCTTGAAAAGTGGCAAATGACTCGCAATGTGTCTATTTATGTCATGAAGTTGTAATGTTAAGGTTACAATGGTTAGATAAATTATGTAAGATCATCCTCAATATGAATAATTTTGTTCCTTATAGAATCTTAAGAAAGATTGATAGTGGTAATGTTTATGAAGTTGAGTTACCCGATGACATGGATATATCTCCTTTATTCAATGTTATCAATTTGCATGAGTTTCATGAATCAGATGATAAATTTTTTATCCCAAGTGGTTATCCTAAGAAGAGGATTGAAAATATTAAATAGATATTGGATTGGAGAGTGCATGAGAGCACAAGAGGGAAAGATTACTATGAATATTTAGTGAAGTGGAAGAATGTGCTAATTGAAGATGCTACATGGATTTCCCAATCTGAGTTGGATTCATCTCAAGTTGTGATACCTTAATGATTAAGGAGATTCATTTCTTTCAAACTTTATTATCTAATGTGAGAGAATCCTAGGTTGTCTTCATATCCTACCCATATTTGTTCATTCTGTTAGTTGTTGATGAGTTGCAATTATTGTCAATTGCCAATATTGTAGAGCTGTAGTATTATTCAAGTTCCTATATTGGTCGAGCTCCTATAATCATTGAGTTCCTTACTATGATAGGTAGGCCTAGTGGTCTCTTTTGATACTCAATTTCTTCTTTGATGGAGTTTTTCTATGGTTGGTTCTTAGTCAAAGATAACTTGTTCATTTGATTTGAGCTATGAATTTAATATAAGCATCATGCATTGGGATGTGTGTAGACTATCATTAGGTTGACCTACTCTAATGTAAATATATTGAATCTTCTATAAGCCATTTTGGCAAGTATAAATAGTGAGTCTAGTATAGGTTTAGAGGCATGAGATCAAGTAGGAGAATTGTAGAAGTTAGCAAGCTAGAATAAGGATATCTAATCATAGTTATGCCATGTTGGATGTATTTTGATGTATATATGATCATTTAATGGTTAGAACCTAGAAGGCCTTATAGTCAAAAATGTTTTTTAATATTATGATGAATCTATAAAGATCTCTCTCTCTCTCTCCCCTCCCCCCCCCTCCTCAATCTTTTTCTTTATGTTTCCTTCCATTTTGTTAAACTTAACAAGGTGGTTGGACAGTTAGGTATGCCTCTGGCCCTAATTCTCCATCCATACCTACATCAAGTAGCATCAAAGAAAGGTCATTCATGGGACTAGATCATACGGATCTTGAGATCTTCATTGTAAGATGATAGATCTAAGGATTTGACCTATAACTTGTAGAAAGTTATGATATTGTAGGAGATTGTTTGTCAAGATGGTTCGAGGAAGAGGAAATGTTGATAATACCATAATGGACATTTTGAGATGAATTTCAGCTAGATTAGATGTTGTGAAGATAGCCTAGAGGAGAGGAGTACATGATGATGATTTAGTGGCACCAAACCCTAATATTGAGCTTGAGGAAGATAAAGGTTAGGAAATATTGTTGATATTTATGTCGAGGGAACATTCAAAGCCTATTATTGAATTTTTTACCTATGATGGTAGATTGGATACCAATGTTTTGCTGGATTATATCTCTAATATGGAGGAGTTATTTGAGTTTGAAAGCACCCTTGATAGTAGGAAGGTGAAAATTATAGTCACTAGGTTGAAAGGTCACACTTGACTATGGTAGGAGCATTTGCAAATTGATAGATAAAGAAGAGGAAAATAAAAGATCATAACCCATTTGAAAATGGTGAACAAGGTGAAGAAGAAGCTCATTTCTATTGATTTCCAAGTTATCTTGTTGAGGAAGATGTGAAATTTGAGATAAAAAGGACATGATTATGAAGGAGTACACTAAGGAATCCTATAGATTGGACATCAGATTTGAACAATTTTATGATGAGGTTGAGAAAGTTGTGAGGTACTTGAATGGATTTAGATCTAGAATTCAAGATGAAATAAGTTTTAAGAAATTGGATAGTGTGGAAGAAGCATATAATTATGCCTTGAAATATGAGAAGATATTTACAAAGAATGATGAATAAAGAAAAAGAGGCAAAGGTGGTAGATTCGATAGAGGCAGAGGTAGATCTTATGGAGAAAGTGGCAGATCTGACAATTTTGTGCTAGATAAGGGCAAAATTGAGAGAAACATGAAGATAAAGGAAAGACCAAGTGGAAAGGTTGTAGTTCTTACCAAGGAATAGGTAGTTCTGATTGAGGAAGTTATGGAAGAGGAGGATTTAGTGGTAACTATTTTAAATGTGGTGAGGGAGGACATAAAGCCTTTGAATGTAAAAATTATGGAAAGAGGAATAAAGGTAATAATGACCAAAAAAAATTGATTAAATGAGATCTTGAGGGTTCACTGATTGGACCTGAGGTTGGAGAAAAATTTATGGTAAGGAAAAAATTTTGTAGTGAAAAAGAGGATGAGGAACTTGTCCTGAGGAGAAGTATTTTCAAAACCAAATGTAAGATGGCTAGAAAATGTTGCAAAGTGATCATTGAAAGTGGTAGTTCAACAAATTTTTCATATGAGGAGTTGGTTACAAATTTGCATTTGTATATTTTGAGGTACCCTAAACCCTATCATATTTCATGGATTAAGGATGAGCATAACTTGTTGGTAAGTGAACAATATGTTGTGAAATTCAAGGTTGGAAACTATGATATTATGCATATGGATTGTTGTCATAGCCTATTGGGTAGACCTTGGTAGTATGATAGATATGCTATGTGTGATGGTAGATTAAATAAATATACTTTTTGGGTGAATGGAGTGAAGAAGATATTTTTTCCTTTGGTTGAGGTTTGAGATGAGGTGAATTGTACTACTGCTAGTGTTTGGAAGGTTAATGGGAAACAATTTGAGGACATGATGAAGAAACATTTGTTTTTTTGTCATTCCTATAAGACCAAGTTGTGATAGTAATAGTTGAGTGATGGAAAATAGTAATGGCCAAGTGAAAAATGATAGTAGAGCCTAAGTGCAACAAAAGATGATAGTAATAGCTAAATATGAGCGATAATTGAAGTTTTTCTTAGTAAATAAAAGGAGATTCTTACATAAATTATACCTAATGCTTTACCACCAATAAGGAGTATAACTCATTGTATGGACATGAATCCTAGATTTATTCTTTCAAATAAAGTACCATATAGATTCACACCTATAGAGAATGAAGAACTTAACAAGAAAGTACAATAGTTGTGGAAAGGTTTGATAAGAGAAAGCTTGAGCCTATGTGTTGTACCTATTGTATTGACACCTAAGAAAAATGGAGCATGGAGTATGTGTATTTATTTCAAATTTATCAACAAGATAATAGTGAAATATAGGTTTCCTATGTCAAGGATGGATGACACAATAGATTGTTTGACAAGAGAAAAATACTTTACCAATATTGATTTGAAGAGTGGCTATCACCATATTAGAATAAAAAAAGGTGATGAGTTGAATACTGCTTTCAAAACAAATGATGGTTTGTATGAATGGTCAATAATGCATTTTGGTTTGACTAATTTACCAAGTACTTTATGAGATTGATGATTTAGGCTCTAAATAAATTCTTGGGTAAGTTTGTAATTGTGTAATTGGATGATATTCATATATTTAGTAAGACTAAGGAAAAACATCTTGAGCATGTTAGGAAAGTGTTGCATAGGCTAATAGAGGAGAAATTGCTAACCAATTTAAAGAAGACTTTCTTTATGCAAGATGATATTGTGTATTTGGGATTTATGATTTCAGATGATGGTTTGAAAATGGGTCTTGAGAAGGTTAAGGAAATTATAGAATTTCCTACACCTAAGAATATGGTGAGTTAAGAATATTTCATTGTTTGGCCAGTTTCTATAGAAAGTTCATAAATAATTTCAGTTCTATTTTTAATGCTATGAATGAGACTACAAGAGGAGATAAAAAGTATTTCAAGTGGATACATGGAGCTAATAATCATTTTGAGACTTTGAAACAATTTTTTTTGAGTTACTTGTATTGACTTTACATGATTTCAATAAGGTATTTCAAGATGAATGTGATGCAAGTGGTAGTGCAATAGGAGTTGTATTGTGTCAAGAAGGTAAACCTTTTGATTTATTTAGTGAGAAGTTGAATGATGCTAAGAGGAAATATTATGTGTATGATCAATAGTTCTATACTATTGTTCAATCCTTGAAGAAGTGGAGACATTACTTGATCCCTAAATCTTTTTTGTTGTTTACTGATCATAAAGCTTTATAGTACTTAGGAATTTAGCATAAGTTGAATCAAAGACATATGAAGTGGGTTGAATACTTGTAGAACTTCGCATTTGTAATAAATCATAAAAGTGGAGTCACTAACTATATTGCAAATGCATTGAGCTGAAGGAATTCTTTGTTGACTGAGATGAAAGTTGAAGTTATTAGTTTTGATGGATGAAGGAATTGTATGATATTGACTCTGATTTTTCTTAGGCACAGGGAGAGTGCAAAGTACTAAATCTATCAAATCAACCAAGTAAGTATAATGATTATTCTATTCAAGAAAATATGTTCTTCAAAGGGATTTAGTTGTGTAGACCAAGAAGTTCTATGAGAGTTAATTTGATTAAGGAAAAGCATTTTGGTGGATTGGTTGGAAACTTTAGTATTTATAAGACATTAAGTTTGCTTAAGGATAAGTACTATTGTCCATAGATGTACATAAGGATGTTCATAATTTTGTGAAGATTTGGAATATGTCAAGTTGCAAAAGTTGTGATTCAAAATACTAGATTGTATACGCCTATTTTTGTTCCTAAGAAAACTTGGAGTGACATTAGTATGGATTTTATTCTTGGATTACCTAAGACAACAAGAGGGTATTGTTCCATTTTTTTGTTGTGGGTAATTTTCTGAGATGGAATGTTTCATACCATGTAAGAAGACATCAATGTAATGCATGTTGCAAATATTTTCTTCAAAGAGATTATTAGATTGCATGGGTTGTCAAGGAGAATTATATCTAATAGAGATAGCGATTTTGTTAGTTATTTCTAGAATACTTTGTGGGAGAAGATGGATACTAAGTTAAATTTTAGTTCTATATTCCATTCATAGATAGATGGAAAGATAAAGGTTGTAAATAGAAGCTTTGGTAATTTGTTAAGATGTTTAGTTGGAGATAAGATGAGTAACTAGGATATACTATTGGCACAAGTTGAGTTTGCATATAATAATTCTATGAATAGGAGTACTAGGAAAACACCATTTTATATTGCTATTGGAATGCAACCTATAGGGATATCATATTTGAGGGATATTTTTGGTGAAGAGAAGTCTTGAAGGAGAATTATTTGTTGATGTTATGAAGTCTTTACATGGAGAAGAAAATTTGGGGTTGGAACAAAGTAATTAAAAGTATAAGGGGAATGTTGACAAGTCTAGAAGACACCATGGTTTTGAAGTTGGTGATGAGGTGATGGTTCATTTAAAAAGAGGTAGATTTCTCATTGGAACATGTAGTAATCTAAAAATGAAGAAGTTTGGTCCCTATAGAATATTAAAAAAATTTGATAGTGGTAATGCTTATGAAGTTGAGCTACCTAATAAAATAGATATGTCTCTTATATTGAATGTTTATGATTTGAATGAGTATCATGAGTGAGGTGATGAAGTTTTTATCCCAAGTAATAATCCTAAGAAGAAGATTGAAGAGATTGAATAAGTATTGGATCAAAGAGTTGGTAAGAGCACAAGAGGGAAAGATTACTATGAATCTTTGGTAAAGTGGAAGAACAAACTAGTTGAAGATGCTATATGGATTTCCTAATCTGAGTTGGATTTAGCTTAGGTTTTGATACCTTCATGATTTAGGAGAATCATTTGTTTCAACCCTAGTTTTCTAATGTAGCAGCATCCTAGGTTGTCTTGATATCATGCACATCTTTGTTTATTCTGTAAGTTGTTGCCAAGTTGTAGTTTTTGGCAAGCACCAGTATTGTTGAGCTTCAGTATCAACCAAGTTCTTATTTTGGTCAAGCTCCTATGATCATCAAGTACCTTCATGTACCGAGTTGAACTAGTGGTTTCTCATGATACTTAGTTCCTTGTTTGACTGAGTTTTTTTGTGATTGGTTCTTAGTCAAAGCTTAAATGTTTATTTTATTTGAGATATGAGTTTAATGAAAGGATTGTTCTTTGGGACACATGAAAACCATTATGAGGTTGGTCTTCTCTTATGTGAATATATAGAATCATTTGTAGTCATTTTGGCAAGTATAAGTAATAAGTCTATTCTAGGTTTAGGGGCATGAGATTAAGTAGGATAATTGCAGAAGTTAGCAAGATAGAATTAGAATATTTGATCATAGCTATGTCATGTTGGATGCATTTTGATAGATATCTATTCATTTTCTGGCCACAACCAGGAAGGCCTTATAGCTAGGCATATTTTTTGATATTATAGTGAATATATAAAGATACTTGTTTCTCTATCTTTTTTGTCATCCTCTATGTTTTCATTCATTGTGTTAAACTAGAAAGGTGATTGGACATTTAGGTGTGCATCTAGCCCTAATTCTCCATTCATACCTACATCAAGAAAGCTTTTCCTTCCACTAAAAATGAGTCATTAATTTTTTTTTTTAAATTGTGAAATGGAAAATTTTCATCTTTTATTATGTAATCAACAAGCTATTCTTACCTATCAATGGAATGATCACTTAGTATCATTTCTCCTCATTGTGTGACTTAGTGGTTTAGACTAAGGGAATTATTTATATTTCATTTTGTTATTTTCTAATTCCTTTAAGCTTTGGTAATCTTAATTTTTCTATGAGGTCTCATCAATGATAAATGAGTTTAGAATCTCATCAAGCTTGACTGCCTCTACCAGTTTACTCTTCTTCATCTACACCTTGGTAAATTCCTTCTCGTGTTTCTTTACAATTTTTCTCTTTCCTTTTCCAATAGGAGACTTATTGTTTGTTCTTCTACTAATTCATCAATCTCTCATGAGATGACCAATCTTTTAGCAATTATAGCATGTCACTCTGGTGTTTTTCCACAATTTGGTGTTGCTACTTTGATTCATCCTTATCCTATAGTGTGTTGCTACATGACCATCATTCCTACATGTTTTGTACACTGGTTTAGGGAGCTTGTCCATCCTAGTGGGACTCATTGTCTTTGGAGATGACTAATTAGATATTTCTCTCACCATGTAGTCCTCTACTTGATGCCCATACTTGTTTTAATAATAGAAACATCCATCTATTTTCTTCTCATTAAAATGAAAAATGCAGATTTTTGTTATATGACCATATAGATGGAAATTATTGTAGTACCCATCAAAGGTACAATTCTTAATAGGTGTTATCTACTTAAACCAACACATGATAGGTATATATATCATTTCTTACCACAGTAATAATAAGTGGGTTTAGCAATTTTCTTACCTTTTTAGAGAAGTTCTTCTTGATCTTCTATTGTCCATAATCTCTCCTCCTAAGGTTTCACCTTCTTTAGTCTTGCTATCACGTATGTAATCAAGACCAATTATACTCTTGTTTCTTCTTTGGGCTCCTATTGTTTCATCTATATTATTTAAGATCTCATTAAACTTTATCAACTTCTCATTTCTTTCATTTGTACTCCTCAAATATTTAGCTAGCTTGAGTACTTGTTCAATTAGTTGTCTAAAATTTTCTATGTGAGGATGACCACTTTTCTCTTTCTTCTATACATCCTTTCTTTTGATCCCTGCTTTAGCTTCATCTTTGGTAGAGATGACACTATTATTGTCATCTTGTGACTTTCCCACCTCTCTTGTCAACTCTTCTTTCTATCTCCTCATCTACATCATGGCTTCCTTCATCTTATCATTTTTAGCCATTAGATTAGATATGGATTCTTCAAACACTTCAAAACCACTATGATCGTCTAGCTATTCTATGGAATCTTGACTCTCTCTCTCTCACCTTTTCTTCATATTGGTCAAGTAATTCTTCACTTTTTACTTCAAGTCTTCAATTATGTCAAGTGCTTCCTCAAACTAGTTTTATAATATGTAGGTTTTCATTAAATCTACTCTCAATCTCTCAGGCTTATTGCTGGAAGGATCAAAACTTGGATACCAATTTTTGGCCCTAATTGGTATAGAGAAGGGGGGGTTGAATTAGTATGAACATTACAACCAATTTTTTGAATGATTTTTATAATAAAACTAGACACTAATCACTTAACTACTAAAATAGTGTTAAATATAGTAAGGTAGAAGCATGTAAACTCACTCACAAAAGAATTCATCAAGTGACAGAGATTTATATGTGAAAACACTCAATAAGAGGATGAAAACCATAGTGGAATTAATATACCCTCTAGCCCTTATAATGCATATAAAGGGTTGTCTAGTTAAGAGATATAATTGTTCTTTCTAGGTAAGCATCCTATTAGGAATGTCTATAAACTACTAGGGTTATAGGAGCTTGTAAAAGCTATTTGGTTAGAGGACTTACATATCTATTTCTAAGAGACACCTTGTTAGAGGATTTATAAAAGTTTACTATTGAAGTTGTCCCTATTAAGAGTGAAAACCAAATGAAATGGTGAGAAAAAAATTCAAGCAATCTATAGTTAGCATTGTCTTGCCTTGTAGATCTCCACTGTGTATTCTTGAATATTCTTCTAGTCTTCCTATGATTACTTCATGAGTTATTCAGTCTCACCTTTGTCTTTATTTTTCAAGACATTTTTTCTCTTGTAGCACTTCCTTCTACAACAATTTTCTTAGCTAGGTTGCACTTAAAACATAAACGTTTAGCTCTTACTCCTTGAGAAATTGACCTTGTTCTTTTTGGAAATAACTTTGCAAAGTGAAGTTTGAGTGTAACCTATATCCTTGATTACTTCTATCATTTTGACCTTATCTTGTGTTTCATCAACTCTAACTGACCTTGTATCTTGTCACATCTATAGTGAATCACCTTGGAGATGATAAGTAATCAACCAACCTTCATGCCTACCTTTTGATGGTCACACAAACTGCATTATTATTCATGTGTGCTATTATTTGTTGTTCTACTAGTGGTGCTATTATATATTATAACATCTCCTTCCTCCTTGATTGATTTTAAATCAATGACAACATCATTTACAAACTTCATCCCAATGAGACTTGCAAGTCCAATATACTAATAGTCAAACTTTGCAATATTCGAAAAGTCAAGGAAACTTAATCAGACACATTTAAAATAGGTTGATTTTTTGTAGATTTATACATTTATCTTGAAACACAAAACTAGGAAGTCTAACAGGGTCGCAAGTGCTCTTTGCAAGGGACAAATTTTACTAATAGAGATGTAGATTGAGGTTTTCAGGTTTAAAGAACTCAAGATTTTTTACTTGGTGGATCCTAATTTCAGTGAAGCTTGGAAAGATTGTAAAAAACCTATTACTCTATATGGAATCAAGTGGTTGGATTTCATCATCCAACATGGGATGCTATATGTGTATGTGTGGGATCATGGTGAGCCAAAAACTGGTGATGTGAAAAAAACAAGTCTAAAATCATCCAAAAGTGCTTTATAAATCATGTTGACTTTTTTCCCCAATCTGTATACCAAAGAAAAAAATTCATTACCTAAGAAAATTGGATACTCAATATATTAGGTATTCAATATATTGGGTACGCAATATATTGGGTATTTGATATATTGGGTAGGGTACCCAATCCTTTACTGCCCATAATAGAGGAATCCCATGGAATGGATTCAAATTTAGGGAGAAGATGATATTATCTTCTCCTTGATCCATGTGATTAAAATTAAATTGGTCAACTTTATGCATTTTGGTTGTTATAGAATGAGATGAATAAAAAAAATTATTTTTTAATTCTCTTTTTAATTACATATTGTTCATAACTTTAATATTATGAATTTATAGAATATACTATATAGGATATTTTTTTTTAATAAATAAGAGGAAAATGCCCATTTTATCAATAACATATTTTTACATCTTCACATTCAAGTGTATGCACCAGGCAAAAAGAATGGGGTAATAAAAAACCTTTAGTATTGCCTAGGACCAAGGTTCGAAGTACATAAAAATTCTAAATACATTTTTGAGAGGACATGACCTCTAAAATAGAAAATATAGAATTTTACAACCAAAAGAGAAATTGTCTCCAAATAATAGTGTAAATGGCATCCTTAGACAAAGTAGATCAGCTAAAAAAAAAGGTATGGGCTAACCGCTCAGAGTGTAGAAGAAGCCCTATCAAAAAAATAGAAACTACTAGGCCTATAGTATATATATTAAGTTATTTAGTATATATTACAATAATTATATCTTAGTAATTATATCATATATATTATAATAATGATAAATATACCATATATATTATAATGATTATATAGGGACATGTCTAATTTGTTTGAATGGGTTGAAAGGGGTCATAAGGTATCCTATGACCCATTTTGACCCATTCCATGACAACATATGTTCCTAGGGGTCCTATGACTCCTAGGTACGTGTATAATGTGATTAAATGGGTTGAAAGGGGTCATATGGTAACCTATAACCTCTTTTGACCCATTCCATGATAATATATGTTCCTGGGGGTGCTAGGACTCTAGGAACACATCTCATTTATTCAAATGGGTCAAAATGGGTCATAAAGTATCTTATGACCCCTTTTGACCCATTTGATGACAACATATGTCCTTAGGGGTCCTACAACCCTTAGTGACATTTCATTTGTTCAAATGGGTTGAAAGGGGTTAGGGTATGCTATGACTCCTTTTGACCCATTCCATGAAAAAAACTTGTCCTAAGGGGTCCTCAGACCCCTAGGGACATATCTCATTTGTTTGAATGAGTTAAAAGGGGTCACAGGATACCATATCTCCCCTTTCAACCCATTCCATGACAACAAATGTCTTCAGGGGTCTAGGACCCTTAGGGACATATCTCATTTGTTTGAATGGGTCAAAGGGGGTCATAGGGTATCATATGACCCATTTCAACACATTCCATGACAACATACATCCCTAGGAGTCCTAAGACCTCTATGTATATAACTCTTTTTTCCAAATAGGTCGAAAGGGATCATAGACAATCTATGACCCCTTTTGACCCATTCTGTGACAACATACATCCCAAGGAGTCATAGGACCACTAGGGACATATCTCATTTGTTTGAATGGGTGGAAATGGTTCATAGGGTATCATATGACCTCTTTCCACCCATTCCATGATAACATACATTCCTAGGGATCCTAGGACCCCTAGAGACATGTATAATGTGAGTAAATGGATTGAAAGGGGTTATAGTGTATCTTATGACCCATTCCATGATGAGACATGTCCATAGAGATCCTAGGAGCTCTATAGAGATGCCTCATTTGTTCAAATAGGTCAAAAGGGGTCATAGGGTATCCTATGACCCCTTTTAACCCATTCGATTACAACATATGTTCCTAAGGGTCCTATGACCCCTAGAGATATATTTTATTTGTTTAAACAAGTTTGAAGGGGTCATAGGGTATCACATGACACCTTTCGACTCATTTCATGACAACATATCTCAAATGGGCTGAAAGGGGTCATAGGTATGTTTCCATGGAATAAGTTAAAAGGGGTCATATTATACCCTATGACCTCTTTTGACCCATTAAAACAAATGAGATATGTCTCTAGGGGTCCTAGGACCCCTAGGGATGTATATTTTCATATAATGGATTAAAAGGGATCATATGGTACCCTATGACCCCTTTCAACCAATTAGAATAAATGAGATATGTCCCTAGGGGTCCAATGACCCCTAGGGACATAAGATTATCATGTAATGGGTCAAAAGGGGTCATAGGATACTAAAATAAATGTGATATATATTATCATGGAATGGGTCAAAATTGGTCATATGGCATCCTATGACCCCTTTTGACCCATTCTATGATAATATATGTCCCTAGGGCTCATAGGGCTCCTAGGGACATATCTCATTTATTTTAATTGGTTGAAAGGGGTCATAGGGTACCATATGATCCCTTTTAATCCATTACATGAAAATATACATCCCTAGGGGTCCTAGGACCCCTAGAGATGTATCTCATTTGTTTTAATGGGTCAAAAGAGGTCATAGGGTATAATATGACCCCTTTCAACTTATTCCATGGAAACTTACATCGCTAAGGTCGTAAGGAGTCCTATGACCCCTAGGAACATATCTCATTTGTTTGAATGGGTCGAAAGAGATCATAGGGTATCCTATGACCCTTTTTTATCCATTTCATGATGGCATATGTTCCTATGGGTCCTCCATATCTCATTTACCTGAATGCTATGAAATCATAAGGTACCCTATGATCCTTTTTTATCCATTTCATGACAACATACATCCCTAAGCATCCTAGGACCCCTGGGGACATATCTCATTTGGTTGAATTGGTCAACTTTTGACTCATTCTAGAAAACATACATCTCTAGGGGTCATATGACTCCTAGGGACATATCTCATTTGTTCAAATGGGTTGAAAGGGGTTATATGGTATCATATGACCCTTTTGATCCATTCCATGACATCATACATTAGTACAGGTCCTAGGACCCATAGGGACATATATCATTTGTTTGAATGATTCAAAAGGGATCTTAGGGTACTTAATGACCCTTTTTGACCAATTACATGATGACATAATCTCTAGGGGTCCTAAGACACCTAAGGAAATATATCAATTGTTCTAATGGGTCAAAAGGGGTCATAGGTTATCATATGACCCCTTTTGACCTATTCTATGACAATATACGTCCCTAAGGAAGTATCTCATTTGTTTGAATGGGTAAAATTTGGTCATAGGATATCATATGACCACTTTCAACCCATTTTATGACAACATATGGTCCTAGGGGTCCTAGGACTCCTAGGGACATATAACATTTATTTGAATGGGTCAAAAGGGAATGTAGGGTATCTTATGACCCATTTTGATCCACTCCATGACAACATATGTTTTTTGGGGTCATAGGACCTTGTGGAATATATGTTGTCAATGAATGGGTCAAAAGGGATCATAGAGTACATTATGATGTCTTTCAACCCATTTTTACAAGTGAGATATCTCACTAGAGGAATTAGAAACATGATGCACATATGTTGTCACCAAATGGGTTAAAGGGAATCATAGGGTACCCTATAACCACTTTTGACCCAATCAAACATATGAGATGTTGGAAACTACAATAGGAACAATTATTATGTTGTTATTCATGTCAAACCTTATTGATGACACAATTTTCTATCTAATCTAAATGTCATATCTATATGATTGACAAAGAGGATTTGAGAAGTTTGTCATAAAAAAAGCATCTAAAGGAAAGGTTGAGTTACGAAGAGGAAGCTACAAGTGTACATTTAATTAGATGAACTTTGACAAGATAAAGTGATTTTTTAAATTATGTTGCCAAGTGAATCAAAGACTGAGATGAAAATGAAAGCACGTCAATGGAGCAACATGTGAGCCGAACTGAGATCTATATTTGCAAAGTGAGTTGTATTTGTCAGATCAAAACCTAATTTTACTTTCTAAATATTTATCGGTATTGAAATCCTATAATCAAGTTTTACCTAACAATCATATATAAATCTTTTAATCAAGGTGGTGTTTTAATAGAATATTCTCAAGTCCTCTAACAAGGCCACTCCTAATAGGGTGATTAAATCATTTAACAAGGTCACATTTAAAAATGTGTTTTGTAACCTTTAACATGGTTCACTCCTAACAAAGCTCACTTTAGCAGAGTGAAAATATTGGTGACATGTTACTGGTGATTTTTCCCAAATTGGGTTTCCATGTTAAATCCTAGTGTCAAACTTGTGTGGATGATTATTTATGGTGATTTGCTATCAATATTTTTATTTGGAAAGTTTGGTATGTTTAGGATAGTGGAAAGCTAGTTGATGTTACTGAAAGTTGACTATAGAGGTTAAGTTATTGAATGTTAAGATCTAAAGTCATTTTGTTGGAATGGGTATATGGGAAACAAGATACTAAGAGGGAGGGTGAATCAAGATCTTAAAATTTTATCTTCAAAACCAATTTCACAAATACACATCTAATTTTTCTCATATAATACATCAACCATTAAAATTGAAATGTTGAAACACATCACATCCATAAAGATTTCAACACATAACACAATGATTTTTTTACCTAGAAACACTTCAAGATGAAGGTAAACTAGGTTAGGGATGAAACCCAAAAATCTTCATTTTTGCAACAATAAAGTTAACCCATTATGGTTATAATGTTTAATCATAAGATATGGTCCACCCTATGAGGGACCTACCCTATTAAAAGCTTAAGAGACTATTAAGTCTCATCTTGTTAAAGGATTTCACACTCACAATGAAGTAAGGATTTTTTCAAGAGGTTTACATAGATTTGTTAAGACCACTATGTTAAGAGATTTACCTTATCTCAATTATCAATAATTGATTCAGTATCTGACCCTCAGTTTTCTCTACAAGCTAATCTTGGGTCTCCTCTTTTCTGTATCTCTGATTTGATCTCCTAATCTGATAACTTTATTCAGTTCTTCACTACTATAATTTCTCTTTGTATTTTTTTCTTCTAGACTTCATCTTTACTCCTTCACATGTGTAGAAGTATACTTTTCCTTCTCTCTCCTCCATATAATTATAGGCTTAGAATCCCCCTTAAATGGATGTTTTATGAATTTTCTAGATCTTGATCAACAACTTAAACTTCATCATCTATTGTCATTTCTATCATATTTTCTAATTGGTTGAATTGCAAGACTTGGGATCATTACATTATGAAATGACATGTGATCATCTCCTTAGTTGGCTCTACAAAAATTAAATATTATAGAAAATTCAGCCAAAATAGTTTACATATGTGTTTGTGTCATTACAAACTTATATGTCAAAACTAAACTACTTGGCACTTGGGTGCTCTAACACTCGGTCATATAAAATTCTTCATGTTGTTTTAGATTATGGTAAAATCAGGTTTTGAAGGGACCCCGAAACCCTTTAACAAAAAATAGAAAGATAAAGCAAGACAGCCCAACCAGGAAAAAACCTGCAACAAAATGAAGAACAATATCAAAATCAGGTTTTACAGAGACCTGAAACCACAAGAAAAGTCCAAAAACAAACTAACCTAGGTTTTACAGGGACCTGGAACCACAAACAGTCTAAACTATAAAAAACCAGAAACCAAGACCAGAGTCCCCAACCACGACCAAAACCAGACAGGCACCAAACCAGAGAACCCACCCCAGAGCCACTATTGCAGCTCCAGGATCAATTTAGCTACTTCCTTACCAATTGCAGCAGTCTCTTGAATGGAAACATCATCCATAGTAGCAGCAGCTTAGATTCTATAATCCTTTTTCTTGGCACTTAGTAACTATTTCAACATGCTCAGTCTCAACTATATTGCTTGGCTCCAACTAATTTTCTCAGTGTGTACATCTTCTTGTTCGCTACTAAATACTTGGAAATCATTGTCCTGCTTAGTATAAGTATTGTATGCTCAACCTTTACTAGATAACTTAGTCATAGTGATGAACTTGTAATCTTTCCTAGTAACGGCTAAGTGTTTGGGCATTAATCGACAATGTAGTCTTAGAGATCAACAATCTCCCCCTTTGACATTAGTGGCAAAAACACTTTGCCATGAATAAAATAATCATTTCTTTCAAAAATATGAGAACTCCCCCTAAGACCATACTTTGATCCTATAAGATCTCGTATCTAATATTTGATCTGCACACTTATTCTATCATATCCCCCTTGTTTTTGTCATTGATGGAACTTGGGGTTGTTGGGGCTAATTGATACTTATCAAAAAATTGCTAATGATTTGCCACAATATTGGCATAACCTTTATTCCATCTTTCTTGTACCTGTTCCAAAATTTGAAACTAAATTCTCTAGCTCAGCAGCTAGATCAATGAATCTTGCAATATGTTAAAAATGTGTTTCCTTCTTCAAAATGTCTTTGGCAATAGAGATGACCTGAATAATCTCTATATGGGGCACTAACCAAAGTTGAATCACCATCAACTTAGGCCTAATCTTTTTATCTTTACTCGTGAGCTTGGCTAACCTCTTTTGACTAAATGTTAGTTCACTGTAAGAGGATGAGCTTGAACCTACAATCCCAATGTAATAACATTCACTATAATATTTGCATGTAATATCTCTAATGAGTGTGTAGTATCTATCGTAAAGAAATCAATATCACATAATTTCAAATATATTAAATTAATAGTTTTCAAAATTGTTTTCAGTTGTGTCACTAATGTAGAAAGCTCAACTTGTCCATGTACAAGTTTTTGTGAGACATTTTGTAGCACTATATGCTCCATACTTCTTTCATACCACTATAATAATCTTTTATTTGTTTCTATTTCTTCTATCTTAATTTTATCAACTACGTGAACTAGCTGATCCAAAATTGTATGCTAATTATTTAGATCTCTAATCCCAAATGCATATGTAAAAATATCTTTGACAATATGTAGTGCCTATATTTTTTTCTACTCTCTTATCATCTATTCTTGCTTTTCCTTATAGCTCAACAAGTTTTGTAGCACTTGCATTTACTCTAGTGTAAGATTATTCAAATCATATGTAGGTAATGTAATTACCTCATCAAGGCTCACTAGCTCATCAACTTCCTCACTTGAATGAGTCACATCCTAAGATTGTGAGGGTATATCACTTGGTAGTGATAATTGCAATGGTATCCCCTATTCACTCAATCTCATCTTTGGTTGTTGTAATTGTGTAGAAATCACCTATTGCATAGGTGTCACATTTTTAGGTTTTATAACCTTTACACTTGGCAATTTAATAAGAGCTTGAGTAGCCTCTTTCTCTTTCTATTGTACTTCATCGTCTACCAATTTAGTTCATGATACTTTATCAAAATTTGCCTCCTTTTTCAAAATTGACATAAAAGTTAATGGTGTATATATAATAAAAGCCTTACCAAGTTTCTTGGCACTTGTATTTGTTAGCCATTTTTTCCCCCCATTCATCGCAATACTGATATCTGATCACATAAACTTTCAATAGGCTAGGTTCTTTGCAGTGGGTTAGCATCACTAAGATTAGCGGCTAACATTTCATGTTATCTCATTTCTTCATTGACTGAGTTGACTTAGTTTATTCTTGGTTAGGTGACTTTAGCTATGAGATCTGGTGGCTCACATGTTTTTTTTGAGCTATCTACCCATCTTCAAGATTGTGTGAGATACTACCAAGTGTCTCCATTACAGTTTTTCCTCTAAGACTCTGAAGTTAGTAATTGTGTGAGACATTACCATGTGTCGTCAGTCCAACACTTCCTCATATTACAATGCTTTCTCAAGGTTTTGAAATACAAAATTTCTATGGAAAAGAGGATCTACATCAATAGATGTGATTTAATCTTTTGTTAGGAGATTCCTATGACATCTGGGCCATCCATTTTGAGGGGACCATCTATCGACAACCATCGTTCATTTTTGGGGAAATTAGTTTCAACCCCCATGGTCAACCTTGCATGTTATGGGAAAATAACATGTCATGTTATCCCTCCCCACATTTTTTGCCAATGGCATGAATCAGCTTGATGTAACCATGACATTTTATAATAGCCAATTCTTCAATGTTGAGTGACTTCTTGGGCCTTGTCGGCATGGCACCATTGCACTCCATGCCTCTTTAATGCATGAAATGATCATACTTTTAGTGATTTGATATTTTGTATCTAGATGCACTCATTTCTTTCTCTTCTTGTCACTTCTAGTAGTGATTGCACTTCATAATCAGATTTCTTTCTGATTCTTCATTTATTATGTAATTTGTAACCTCATCTCCATTGTTGTTGGGGTTTGAACTCAAGATTGTATCTGGGTTATGTCTACACCCCATAAAGGAAAATTTTGTTGTTATTCTTGAGATCTCTTTTCTATGATCTTTTACAAAATTATTCTCTACAAATTCTTTTGCCTCTTGTTCAATAGAAATTACAATTATTTTATCTATTCTCATCTAGTTAAATTTATACAATCTAGATGTATTTTGATGATTGTAGCACCTTATGATTATGTTCATTTCAAATAACTAATCTATTGTATTCCTTGCATGGTTATGTTGATTTCTTGGCTTATTTTATAGTGTTAAGGTTGAATGAATATAGATAGTGTTATGTCTTGTGGGATCTATTCAATTTTAGTGCAATTATTGGAAGAAGTAGATCAATAATCTATTTGGTGCATCACCACATTTCCCCTTCAGCATTTTAAATTTATGTTTCTTTCTCCCTTTTCCTTCTAAGTCTTAGGTGCATCCATATTGTGAGGAAGTTAGCCTTCTCTAGAGATTCAATCTCTAATTGCAAAGTCCCACACTTTTGAGATTGTTTCCATGTTACACAAGGTCACCCAGGAATAACATGTCAAGTAGGGTGCAGACTTTTGTGTCAATAGTTTTTGGCATGTAGGGTGGGACTACATTCAAGCTTACTAAGAAGTCTAATAGTTTTTTTGTTTCAATTAAAGGACTTCAACTTCTATGTTGAGATGATAGTGCTTCTCCTAGCAATATTTTAGACTTCAAGAGGCTCACATTCAAGCACTTGGTGACTCCATCTCTACATCTTGGTTTTCATACTAGAATTGTTGCAATTCATGCCCAAGTTTCAAATAAGGGCATCTTATAGAGGTAATTTTTAGTTTATTGAGCTTTCATTTTCAAATCCTAGAAGAAAAATAAGTATACTTTCTCTATCACCAGTTAGGAGTTCAGAAGTAGCACATACACCTGCTAGATCTCCAATTGATAGATCACAACCTAGGGCATCATGTTTTCATTTGAATAGATAATTATTTCACATGGCCCTCCATAAAAATCATGTGTTTTTTACCTTTAATGGTGTAATCCCTCTTGTTTTATCTCAAAGACATGATACACCAATATCTACTCTTAAGAGCCTACCAAATTTTACTAGTGAAACTTCAATTTCCCTAATAGAACACATTTAGGAAGTTTTGAATATATACAATATATATGGTATTACAAAGGATGATGTTGTTGTTATATGGGTAGCTTTATCACTAAAAGGAAAGGCCTTACAATGGTATAGAGGGTTACCACATAACTCTATCCATGACTGGGATGAGCTAGGAGAAAGGTTGTGCAAGAATTTCAAAGATAAGAGTGATCATCTATCACTTTTGGAATAGCTAACTACAATCAAGAGAGAACCTCATGAGTTTATGATAGACTTCAATTATATATTCCAAAAACATGGGATAGGATCCCTGTCACAATGAAACTTACTCCCAGTAATGCTTTCTTGCATGATCTTAAAGCCTTCAATAGAGAAATTGCTACTACATTAAAAATCATGGGGGTGACACTTTGCTAGCTACCTATGAAACTTCTATAAGGGAAGAGAAAACTCTAATCCAAGGTGGGAAGCTAGCTCCAATGCTACTATTTCTTGGCATGCGTACACACCAACCTACAATGGCTCCCATCTTCACTACAACTACAAGTTAGCCTTTTGTTTCTACTCCTTCAACTTCTACATCTTTGAATGGGATAGATGAAATTAATGCCATGATGTAGGTTATGATGCAAAATATGGATAAAAATTTTCATGATCAAAATTCAAATATAGATAAAATTAAAGATCATAATTCTAATATGGATAAAAGATTTCAAGATCAAAATGCAATGATGCAAAAGATGAACAACAAATTGGTGACTTTGGAGAGACAATAAGCTCAAGATAGTAGGCCTTTTTATCCCAATTATCAGAATAATTTATTCAATAGGCTCCATACAACCAAAATAGATTTATGGGTAATGCAACCCCTGCAAATGCAAGTGCAAATCTAGTAAGGATAGTTGTTGTTCAAAATAATTTGGCTCAAGAACAAGAATATTGTTTAGCTTGTAACTTTTCATATGAGAAATGTATATGCCATAGAGAGGAGTCTTCTCAAGCCTTGGCTACACAAGAGAAAATAGCAAGGAAATTATATGATCCTAATAAGCCCACTACTAGTTTCCAATCTCAACAACAAGGTTACTACACTTTCATGAATTATCGGCCTAAAGATTATTGCCATATAAATCATCATGGATGATGGCATAGCTCATAACACTAGGAGAAAAAGGAGATCTATAGAGGATGCTCCAACCTCTTCATTAAATCAAGCTACAACTTTGAAGGCTATTCCACATGCCACAAGTACAAGTGTACAACACAATGTTTCTGCTCCATTGCAAAACTAGAACAAGAAGAAGACTAAAGAGCCACATGCTTCTCCCATTCATATACCAGACCCTATGGTTACCAAGTTTTCAACCAAGTCAACGTAAACTCCTTTCAATATTGTAGATAAAATGAAGAGGACCAATATCAATGTCCCTATGTGGGATGTTCTTGCAATACCATCTTAATTTGAATTACTACAACAAGAATTAAAGACTATCCAAGTGCAGAATGGACCATTTACCATGGATGGAGCAACAAGCTTTGTGCAACCTATAAGAGAATAAGGAATAGTAAGAAGAGTAAACCTCACCCCTTTTACCTCTCTTTGATTATAGGAGATAAATTAGTTCACAATTGTATGATAGACTTTGGAGCTAGCAGCTCAGTTATGCCAAAGTGTATGGCTGATCTTCTTGGTATTAAATTATGAACCAATGGCTAAAGGGGTTCTTTAGTTAGATGGTATTTCTATTACAATAGTTAGAGTGTTTAAAAGTATAAAGATGTCATTGTATGCATGTCTTGGTTCTAATGTTATATAAGACATATTAATTGTTGAGATTCCTCCACTTTTTGCCATTTTCTTATCTAGGGACTTCACTGCAAAAATTGGTGGCTATATTGTATCTAGTCCTACATGTTCTTTAGGATTAGATATGGAACAAAGGATTCCATAAAGGAAGAATCATTAGCCCTTAATCACATAGAGAATTATACTTCTAGCCCCATAAATATTAAGTACACAATCCATGAAGAATATGAGGAATGCATAACTCATGAACATGCTACTCTCTTAATAGAGGTTCTTGATTGTCTTTTAGATGAATGAGCTAATGCTTTCCAAATTGACCAAAGAGATAGGCGTTGGACTTATTGTATATTTGAGGAGGGTGCTCTTATTCCCAATCTCATAAAAGTACAAGAAGATACAAATGGATTGTGGAATATGTTCTTTGATGGATCAAGGAATAAGAATGATGTAGGTGCTAAATTTTAAAAAGAAATAGAGGTAGCTTTTAAGGGTGTGCTAGAAAATTTTGTGTTGATATATCTTGATGATATAATTGTCTATTCAATGCATACAGTAGATCAATTTGATCATTTGAGGCAAGTATTCATTAAATGTAGAGAGTGTGGTGTATCTCTAAATCAAAAAAATTATGTATTTGCTACTAATCAAGGAAAGATCCTAGGATACATTATGTCAAGAGACAAACTAATGATAGATCTAGAAAGGGTGGAAGCAATTCTCTCTCTCCCACTTCCCAACCACAAGAAGGATTGCAAAGTTTTCTTGGTAGGATTCAACTTCATGAGAAGGGTCATCCTTGATCTTTCTTTTATGGTAAAGCCTCTCACATCCATGTTGAAGAAGAATATGATGTTTACTTTGACCAAAGAAGGAAAGGCCAATTTTGAAGAGATTAAGAAATAAATTGCATCAACTCCCACTCTTGTCAATCCCAACTTTGATAAGGATTCCATCTTCTATTCTCTTGGAGGAGAATCAAGTATATCAAATGTTTTAACACAATTAAATAAAAAGAAATTGGAGCCACCCATTACTTTCTTTGGAGAATTACTTAAGGACTATGAGAGTAGATATAGCTATGTAGAGAAGCAAGTTCTTATTTTTGTGAGGGCTCTCAAAAAGTTCAAACATTTTTTGTCCCATAACAAGTTCTAACTCTTGGTTCCACATGCAAGTGTAAGGGAATTCCTATTGAATAATAATATCTATGAAAAGAGACTTGGATGGATCACCAAGGTCATGGAATATGACACTGAAACTAAGATCACCAAGCTTGTAAGAGGCAAAGGATTGTGTGAGCAAATGGTCTCATCTTTTGAGACATCTGAAGAGGCTTCCCTCTTAATACATAATGAGCAACCAGAAGAGATTGAAAATCAAAATTATTGGTTTCACAACATGTCATCCTTCTTGGTAGAAGGGAGATATCTACAAGGCCTAAATAGAGCTAAGAGAAATAGTTCAGGTTACAATCTATTCCTTATGTATTTATGGATGAAATACTACTTATGAAGGATTCTAATGGAGTCCTATTGAGATGTATCAATATAGATTAAATTAGTGGTTTGTTAAAAGAATTTCATGATGGCCCTATTGGTGGTCATTTCTCAGCTAAGATTACAGTGATGAAAATAATGAGAGCTTGTTATTTTTGGACAACCTTATTCAATGATTTTTATAAGTGGGTACAGAAATGTGAGAACTATTCCTTCTTCTTAGGAAAATAAAGATTGGTTGCCCTTCCTCTTCATCTTGTTCAATTTGATCAACTTTTTTCTCAATGGGGTTTGGGTTTCATTCATCCCATAAACTCACCCTCTAGTTCTGCTCACAAATGGATCTTGGCATCCATAGATTACTTCATGAGATGAAAAAAGGTAATAGCTTTGAGAGATGTAATAGAGATTCAATGGTTGAGTTCCTTTATGGGATAGTGATTGGTGTTCCTTCAACTATCATATCAGATAATGCCAAGTCCTTTGTTAGAACTCATATATGTTCTTGGGTCATTGAAATGTAATATATTTGAGGACTTCCTCAAATTATTATCCCCAAGGGAATAGCTTGGTTGAGTCCTCCAAAAAGAACCTCATCAAAATAATAAAGAGGACAATTGAAGATAATCAAAGGTGTTGGCATACCAAGCTGAGGACTGCACTTTGGACTAATAGAATTACACCCAAGAGAGTAATTGGGAACTCACCCTTCATGATAGTATATAGAAAGAAAAAAAAGCTTCCTATTTCACTTGAGTTTCCCTCCCTTGAACTATCTCATCAATTGGAACTTATTGAAAATGAGACTATGAAAGTCAGGATGGCTGAAGTAATGGAGCTAGAAGAAAAGAGACAAAAAGCTATGCATACACTTGAGGCACATCAACATTAGGTCAAAAAAAGTTTTGATAGGAAGGCTACGATTAGAATCTTCAAGGAAGGAGACCTTGTCGTCAAGTGGGATTTTGATAGAGCTAAACCTGGTAGGCACTCCAAATTTGATGTTATGTGGAGTGGCCCACATATTATCACCAGCTAAAAAGATGCCAACACTTTTCAGTTATCCAGGCCCAATGGTGAAGTTCTTCCAATCTGAATCAATGGGATTCACCTTAAACCTTGCTTCTAGAGCAAGTTAAAGGTTTTTTGTACATATTAGAGTAGATTTCACACTTTCTAAGAAGTGCACAAGCCCAATTTTCCTTGATCTGGAGTTGTCCTATGGTTTTTAGTGATCCTCGGATCCTTTTGCTTTTATGGCTAGTTGCAAAGTTTTGTGAAGTTGTTGGAGGGATAACGCATCATTCTTCACTAGTGACTCCATGCCCACTAGATTTCTTACGGCCACTAATCTATTCTTAGTAGGCAAGCATCTTATTGAGTTGTCAAGAATGTTGGCCATTTTTTCCTCCCATCCAGCCCATCACTGATATCTAATCAAAGAAACCTTCAATGGGCTAGGTTCTTTGCACTGGGTTAGCATTGCTAAGGTAGTCAGCTAACATTTCATGTTAGCTCAGTCCCTTCATTGACTGAGTTGACTCAGTTTTTTTCTTGGTTGGCTACTTTGGCTACAAGATCTAGTGGCTCTCATATTTTTATGAGCCATCTTCCCATCTTCACAATTATGTGAGATGTTTTCAAGCATCATCATTCTAAAATTTCCTCATATGATAGTGTCTCAATGAGACTCTAAAGTTTGTAATTGCATGAGATGCTACCACATGTCACTATTCTAACATTTTCTCATGCTATGATGCATTCTCAAGGCTCCAAAATTAAAAAAATTTCCATGTGGAAGAGAGTATCTACATTGATGGCTATGACTTAATCTTTGTTTTGGAGATTCCCACAATATTTGGGTCATCCATTTTGAGAGGATGATCTATTGATGACCAACATTCATTTTTGGGGAAATCAGTCCCCTCCCTCTACCCCCCAAAGTCAACCCTACATGTTGTGGGTAGATAAAGTGTCTTGTTATGCCTCCCCACAAGTAGCATGAATTAGCTTTGTATGGCCATTACATGCTATCAAAGCTAGTTCCTCAATTTTGAGTGAATTCTTGGGCCTTGTTTGCATGACACTATTGCACTTCCTACCTCTTTAATGTGTGAAATGAATAGATTTTTGGCAATTTGATCTTTTGCAGCTGGGTGCACTCATTTCTTGCTCTTCATGTCACTTCCAATATTGATTGCACTTCATAATCAGATTTATTTCATATTCTTTATTTATTATGTACTCTGTGATCTCAACTCCATTATTGTTGGAGTTTGAACTCAAGGTTGTATCTAGGTTATGCTTGTACCCCATAAAGGAATTTTTTTTTTAATTCTTAGGATTTCTTTTATCTGATCTTTTGTAGATTTATTCTTTTTAAATATCATTAACTCTTGTTCAATAGAAATTACTATGGTTTCATCCATTCTTGACCAGTTAAATTTTTGCAATCTATTATGCCTCTTTTTCTTGGATGTATTTTGATGATTGAAGCACCTTATGATTATCTTCATTTAAATTAACTAGTTTGTTAAGTGAATCTATTGTATTCATTGCATGGTTATGTTGATTTCTTGGCTTATTTTATGGTTTTAAGTTTGAAAGAATATAGATAGTGGTATGTCTTGTAGGTTCTATTGGATTTTAGTGTAGTTATTGGAAGAAGTAGATCAACAATCTATTTGGTGCATCACTACATTTTCCCTTTAGCATTTTAAATTTATGGTTTCTTCTCCCTTTTCCTTCTAATTCTTTGTTAGGTGCATCCAAACTATGAGGAAGTTGGCCTTCTCCAAAGATTCAATCTCTAATTCCTAAGTCCCACACTTTTGAGATTGTTTCCATATTACACAAGGTCACTCAGGGATAACATGTCAAGTAGGGGTGCATTCTTTGGTGTCAATAGTATCCACTATAACTAATGTGACATTAACATATCATTCTTCATATTTTCAAGCTTTGGATATTCAATTGTCTGTAGCAAAATTTGGTTAGTATAGAATTTTCTTGAATCATTCATTAAGCTTTGAATTTCATCTTTAGTTAGTATATTTGGATTAGGGAGAGGGGTGTCAGTATCATCTTCAATTGTGACAATCTCTTTTTGTTCACACTGACTGAGAATTTGTTGAATCTCCTCATTCAGCTTGGTTATTTCTTGTTTGTATTCATTTTCAAACTCTATCACATCTTGGCCTTCCCTCACTCCTATAGATGGAGTAAGAAATCAAAAATATTCTTTCCATATCCAAACAATGACTTGTTCAACTTCATGAGCTTTATTTTTCAAAACTTTGTATGCCCTATCCCTTGACATAAACATCTTTACAAAATCTTTAAGGGCTATAGACATATGAATCTTCCCTAAATCTAACATAGCTTGTGCCAATTTTGTTTCTCTTATTTTTCTATCGATGGACAATGACCATTTCCACTTAGCATCCACTCTTTTGTACAATCCCACTAGAAATCCAATTCCCAATTCTAGGGGTGTGCATGTAAACTTGATCATCTTATCAATCATTGCACCTTCAAGCTTAACTTGATCATCAATATTCAAAGAATCATACATAATGTCTTTGAATCTCATAATACTTTTAGATTCTATCAATTTTTCACATACCTTATCCATAGTCATTGGAGGGAATCTCTTCACTATTTGTAATTTTTTGGTTTCATCAAACTTAGTCTTTTCATCATCTTACTCCTCTTGTGCAATGATCAGTTTTCTCCTTGGCTTTGCTTGTACTTCAAATAGTTTCCTCTTCTTATATGGACTTCATGTTAATAGCTTGGAATGGGGATATGTTTTCCTTTTTCTAGTGTTGATCACCTTTCCCTTTGGCCTTTGAGGTGTTATAATTTCTTGCATGTCCTTCTTTAGTTCAACCTTCACCTTAGGCTCTATCACTATAACCCTTTTTTATTTAGTGGCCTTCAGCTTCACAACAACAAGTCCTTTCCCTTTGCCTTCCTTGGCCTCTATAGGCTGTCCAAAACCTTCTCCTTGTTCCTTATTACCACCCTCAATAACCTTTCTCTTTCTTTGCTTCCTTACTTTCAGCTCGGCAATTACAGTCTCATATGTGCCAAATTGTTTGGCACTAGCATCTATATCCTCAAATAGAAGTGCACTAATATCCACAACTAACTTGGAATTCTTATTCTATTATTCATCTTAACCTTGAATCCTTCAAAGTATTTTTCCATTATTGCTTCAAACCTTTTTCCCAATTTATTGATTAAATCACTAATCTTCCCTACAGATGTTTTATTCATGTCCCATGCAACTGTTCTAATGGTAGGTAAATAATTTTGTACATAGAAAAATATACAAACTAATAAGGATCAAAATTTATGAGAGGTTTTCTTTTATTCCTCACTTCCTCTAAGTTCTTTGTAAGTTGGTAAAGTTGTAGCTTGGCAAGATCATATGAATGATCCTTCTTCACAATTTTATACCCCAAATCCACTACTACATAGGGTACATTGTTCAATCTACTAGATTGATAAAAGTTGTGTGCAATCACATGAACAACAACTTCAAGTAACGGGTCTTCAATTCCATCAATTAACATACCATGATCATTCCACTTTTCCTTGAATAGATTTTGAATTTCATTCTTTGTTTCGCTCCTTATTGTCTTCAGTTGATCCAAGGTAGGGTGCCCAATTACCCTACAAGTGATAGCCTTGTTGATCTTGATCAACCAACATTCAATCTATATTTTCATAGCATGAATGCAAATGAGCACAACCTTTATCAATTTTACTTTGAATTTTTTTAGAAATCCTAGGACACATGTAAGCCCTTTCTTAGCAACAATCTCATATTTTTCCTTCAAGATTCCATCAACACATAGCCTCTCATAAGTTGCTCTTATTTCAAAATTTCTTATTTTAATATCTTTTATTTCTCCAACTTTGCATAGATAGCATGATCTTAAATTTGGAATAGTCAAGACTCTGGGAAAAATTAATGATAAAGCTTCAATATCATCAATATTACTTTCGATGTTAACTAAGTTTTTGAAGTTTTGTGGAGGACTTTGATTATTCATTATGATTCATGCACTATTTTCCTTCATCATTTCACTTCCAGATGCCATTTTGAACTAGGATTTGAAACAAAAATCATTTGCAAATATCTTCACTGAATATTTAACTTGACACTAAGAATGACACTTTGTTCCACAAATTTGCTAATAAATTTCTTGTGATTCTTTTACTCTGATTGCTAAAATTGCTTTGATCACCTTAAAATCTTCTCATGAGCTCTTTGATCATTTGGTGAATGAAAATGAATGTGCAAATTTAATAAATACCTTTAATCTTTCATTTTAGGTTTGCAATTAATGTCTTTGTACTTAGTTGGTTATGACAGTTAGCTTGGTCTCCACTTTAGCTTAGTCAAGGTTATTTACTTGGTAATAACCAACTGATTTGATTAATGCTTTATCTTCCTTGATCACTTGGTCTATACTAAAAATATTTCTCAATATAGACTATACTACTGATGCTTAGTACTTAATGATTTTCATCTTTTTAATGCATATTTAGTTATGCAAATATGAACTTTTATCACTTCTATGCTAGAAACTGATGTAAGATATAACATTGAATATACAGTTCCTTCGTACCTTCTTTCTTTAGTGAGATGTGTGATCACCTAATCCATCAGATTGGGTGATCACAATTTCATCTACTCCACTACTTGCAACTCTTACTATCTCTATCCATGATTTCTTTCCTTTGGTTTTTTCACTTCCATTACTTGGTATTGGTTTTGGTGTTCTAGTTTTGCAGTTTCTACTAATGTGTCCAACTTTGAGACAATTAAAACATATGTTCTCCTTTTAACTATTTCTTATAATTTCCTCTAAAATGTGTTTTGATGCAATTCTCTAGAGTGTGTCCATATTTTGCACAATAGTGACAATTGTACCATGTATTGTAATCCCAATTGTAGGAATTGCCTTTCTTTTCTATATGAGTTTTTTTTTTCAGGTAACCAGTTTGCCTTTTTCTTGAATCTACACTTATGAGCTCTATGTCCACACTTTTGACAATTTTAGCAATGACCTTGAAATTTAGATATCCTTCTGGTTGAGTGATTGTTCTTTGATCTACATTTATGTGCTTAATGTCTTGTTGTCTTGCAATTAAATAATTACCACTTGGTTTAATTTTAGGAGCTTGCATACCATTTTTGCTCTTGTAAATGTCATTTGTGTGACCAATTTTCCCATAGTAATGACATGTAGGTTTTCCTATGGATTTTTTGTTCCTTTGTTCTCCACTTTTGGATGATTCTCTTTCTTCAGTAGATGATGAGTGCTTGTTGTATCCAAGTCTAGAGGTGTCTTTTATTATAGGTGACCTAATAATTTCTTTAAAGTGCTTGATTTATTCATTTGGTTTGTCCATTCTCTCCATGAGTTACTTTTCATGTCTTAACTCACTTTTCAATTATTTATTTTGTAGCCTTAGATTTTTGATCTCCAAATATTTTCTACTTGCTTCCTAATTTACAATTACTAATTGATTTATCATATCCAACTAGTTATAGGTGAGCTTCCATACTTCAAATGACCTCTCTTCAATTCTGGTAGTCATCTATCTTTTTTCTTCTTCATCCATGAGTTTATCTTCCATTTCTTTCTTCATTTTTTTGATTTCTTCATAAAGTGTAACTAATTGAATTTCTTGTTTTGTCTTGAGATCTCTTTCTTCTTTTACTAGGGTGCTATTCTTCTCTAGCAATTATGTTAGTGCTTCATTATCATTACCAATATTTCTACTATCTAGCACTCCTTCTATATCAACTTCTTGTTATTCAGTGTCATTAAGCTGAATAGCTATCTCTTTTCTTCTTTTTAGGGCTTTCCTTAACTCCTCTTTTTCTACTTATAATTGTTGCAATACAATCTAGATTTCAATCATTTGATTCTCAATGATCTTTCCCATCATATACACTTCCATCTCCATGATCTTATCCTCTCAAGTTATTAGGCTTCCTAACAAGAGAACTAAACTCTTAAACCAATTTTTGGAATGAGTATATGGGAAACATGATACTTGGGGGGGGTGGGGTGAACAAAGATCTTAAAATTTTATATTCAAAACCAATTTCATAAATCCACATCTAATTTATATCATATAATAGGTCAACCATTAAAACTAAAATTTTGAAACATAAATGAAATACATTACATCCATAAAGAGTTCAACACATAACACAATGATTTGGTTACCCAAAAACATTTCAAGGTGAAGGTAAAACTAGGGTGGGAATAAAACCCATAAATATTCAATGTTGCAACAATAAAGTTATCATGTTAGGGCTACAATGTTTTATCATAAGATATGATCTATTCTATGAGGGGTCTTCCCTATTAGAATATTAAGAGACTACTAGATCTCACCTTGTTAAAGGATCTTACACTCACAATAATGTAAGGACTCTATTAGGAGGTTTACAAAGATCTATTAAGATTATTATGTTAAAAGATTTACCCTGTCTTAATTAACAATAACTAATTCAGTACCTAACCCTCAATTTTCTATACAAGTTGATCTTGGGTCTCCTCTTTATTGTATCTCTAATCTAATCTCCTAATCTGATAACTTTGTTTAATCCTTCACTACTCTAATTTCTTTCTATCTTCTCTCCTTCTAAACTTTGTCTTCACTCCTTCACATGTGCATAAGGATACTTGTCCTTCTCTCTTCTCTATATGATTCTAGGGTTAGAATCCCCCTTAAATAGATGTTTTGTGAAGGTTATATATCTTTATTGATGGCTTACACTTCATCATCTTTTTCCATGTATATCCCATTTTTTTATTGGTTGAATTGCATGTCTTGGGATCATTACCTTCTAAAATGACATAGTTTCACTAAGTTTGTTAAAAAAAAAAATCAAGATAATAACTTAACAACAATAGGTATAATATAGTGCCATATCCTTAGTTGGCTCTACAAATATTAAATATTATAGAAAATTCTTCCAAAATAGTTTACATATGTGTTTGTGCCATTAAAAACTTATATATTAAAATTGAACTACTCGACATTTGAATGCTCTGACGCTTAGTCATGTAAACTTATTCATGTTGTTACTCAACTTCTATAATCCTAGTTTCTTGTGACACTTAGTAACTTGTCAACATGCTTAATCTCAACTATATTACTCAGCACCAACTAATTTTCTTGACACTTAGATCTTCTTGGTTGCTACTAAATACTCGGCAATCACTATCTTGCTTGGTATAAGTATTGTATGCTCAGCCTTTACTAGATAACTTAGTTGCAATGATGACCTTGTAATATTTCCTAGTAAATGACTAAGTGTTTCAACACTAATTGACAACATAGGCTTAGAGATTAGCACATTTAAGTGTTTGTTTGTTCAATTGGTACATATGGACCTTGGATAACTAATTCACCCCACCTCTTAGCTATTCTAAACATTCTAACATGAGATATGTCCCTAGGGATCCTAAGACCTCTAGAAACATATGTTATCATAGAATGGATCAAAAGGGGTCATGGTTATCCTATGACCCCTTTTGATGCAGGAGCATCTTGCATTGGAAAATTATTGGAAAAAAAAAAAAAAAAAATTCTGGAGTAGAGAGAAAAGTGACGAAAATTAGAGGAGAAATAATAAAAAATAAAAAAGAGGATTTTTATTTTCGAGGTGCATAGGTGGCATAAAATAGAAAAATAAGAAAAATAGTTGTCATTCCATTAATCGAGGTGTGTAGGTGGAAATTCTAGAAGGTTTTGGATAAATCATGTATTTAATATTTGTTGGGTGCTTAGTTGTATTTGGGTGGGAATTTAATATTTATTTAAAGATAGTTGTATTTACCTTTTATCCCACATTGGTCGTGTTTGTAATGTCTTGGGTTAGAAGTGCCTATTTAAGCAAGGCTTATTATCATTTGTAATCAAGCTCGAGAAGGAGGAGCTTGAGGAGTAGAAGCTCAAGGGGAAGCTTGAGGAGTAGAAGCTCAAGGAGAAGCTCGAGGAGTGGCAGCTCAAGGAGAAGCTTGATATCATCTTGTGGGTGTTGTAAGGATCTTCAAGTATAATAAAATTTCTTGTGAAGCATTTTTTTTTGGTCTCCATATTGTTGCTTTCTTGATTGTGAGTGGGTAAGGGTGGTGTGGCCCTCTATCACCTTTTGACCTATTCAAACATATTATTTTTGTTCTTATGGGTCTTTAGACCCCTAGGAATATGTGTTATCATCAAATGGGCTAAAACATGAAATAAGGCACTCTATGACCCCTTTCAACCCATTTTAACATATGAGATATGTCCTTATGAGTTGTAGGATCTCTAGGAACATATGTCATCATTAAATGGGTTGAAAGGGATCAAACGGTATCCAATGACCCTTTTCAACTAATTCAATCATATTATATATGTCCCTAGGGGTCCTAGGATACCTACATATGTATGTTGTCATTGTATGGGTCTAAAGGGGTTATATGTTATCCTATGACTTTTTTCAACCCATTTTAACATATGAGATATGTCCTTAGGGGTCTGGGAACCCCTAGAAATATATGTTATCATAGAATGAATTGAAAGGGGTCATAGGGTACCCTATGACACATTTTGACCCATTCAAACATATAATATTTGTCCCTAGGGATTCTAGGACTATTAGGAACATATATTATCATCAAATGGGTTGAAAGGTGTCATAAGGTACCTTTGATCCCTTTCAACCGATTTGACATATGAGATATGTCCCTGTGGGTTGTACGACCTCTAAGAGCATATGTGTTCATTGAATGGGTTGAAAGGGGCCATAGGGTACCCCATGACCCCTTTCAACTAATTCAATCATATTATATACATTCATAGGGGTCCTAGGACCCCTAAGAATATACGATATCATTAAATGGTTCAAAAGGGATCATATGTCACCCTATGACCCCGTTTGACCCATTTAAACATATGAGATATGTCCCTAAGGGTCCCATTACTCTTAGGAACATATGTTATCATCAAACAGGTTGAAAGGGGTCATAGAATACCCTATGACTCCTTTCTACCCATTCAAACAAATGACATATGTCCCTAGGGGTCTGGTTCTAGGACCCCTAGGAACATATGTTATCAATATATATATAGTATATTAAGAAATATAGTATATTAAATATATAATATATCATCAAAATCATGCTATAATATAAAATATAATATATAATTTAATATACACTATATAAAATTACTATATACTATAATACAATATATATACTAAATTTGAAACATTTGATACATATTTACTTTTATTATTTTTATTACTCGACCTATTGTTATTGAATTAAATTGATGGTTCAAAACTTATGATGATATTTCTTTTTCAATTTACATGTCAATACTTAATGTGTAGAAACTTCTATTAGTATAATGTTATATAGGCATAAACATTTATTTGATTCTATTATGAAAGTAATGAACAAAATTTTAAAAATAATGAACAAAATATGTGTAATCATGATATGTGTTAGTAAACATATTTTTCCTTCAACAATAATGAAATATATTGACTCTAAATGCCCAAAAAGAAGGAAATTAATGTACTAACAATTGGATGAGTTATCATTAATTGATAACTCTCCTTTGAATTGAGAGATACAACTCCCTCCTAGAAAGATCTACAATGAATTGAATAACTAGTTATGTCTTTCGCCAAAGGACACAAAGGTTTTCTAACATTCTCCCATCACTATGGGATGAAGGTGAATATGATGATTACAAACTAGTATATGAGAGAAAGCTATAAAAAATCCATAAGATCATCTACAAAGTCTTTCACATTATAGAGGAAATTAAAGGAATAACATGACTTGTTCTGTGGATTACAAGTTTGTTAGCCAAATAACATACAAATACACTCATACTTGACATGATACCACAAGATTGTACTCAAGAATAGGAAAGAAAGAATCATATGATTGATTTCAATCAAAAGAATAGATGTTTAGACCTCAAGATCCAACATACAAATATTCCTCTTTATTTCAACAAAACATAACAAAATAACCACAAGACCATTGTGCCCTTGTCCATGGTGTGAAGTTGTAGAAAATAAAAATATATCCCCTCTATCTTCCTCTATTAGAATTATCACACATTGAATATCCCCCTTTTCCCCATAGCCACAAGACTTGCAACAAAAAAAGAACTCTACTTCTCTCTTTCTTTGACAATAAATAATTTTATGGGTTGGTATTCAATTATATAACTAAATCTTAGAAAGATTAAAAATTAATCTTTCATCCATCATTTGTATCCTTCCCAATGGTTTGTGTTCCCTTCTATAATTTCCTTTCTATTATAATGTTTCTTTTAAGAATTTGATATAGAATCTTTGAGAATACAAAATTACATTAAAATATCAATGGGAAGTGATAATAAAATTAAAGCATGACTTTTCTAGTTTTACTTAGAGTCATTTTAGATAGACCTCTACTCAGGTGATCGTAACTTTTTATTGCAATCATATTTTTGTGATTTCTCCAATGAGATTCAAGTAAACTTTGCTCTTGACAACATATGAAAAAATTGGGAAGATCTGATGGTGTAGAAAAAATTATGCCCCCTGTATGGAGACCCATTTTTCCTATCATAAAACATATTGTTACAAGTTGCCTTTTCAAAAAATAAGATAGTTTGAACCTGTGAACCTAAACCTGCGAACTTGAACTTTTGAACTGAAATTGAACTCAAACCTATATGTCAGAAGTTGAAGATTTAAACTTGTGATTTTGAATTTCATTCATGGTTTGGGGATATTAAGTCAAATTTTGATTTTGAATCTGAACATAAATCTACACTTCTAAACTAGTGAACTTGAACTATGTGGTTCAAGATTCAAGTTCAATATTAATTTACTGACCTAAACTCTAAAAATTAATTTAGGATTGTTAGACCAGCTGAGTCTTTGAACTTTTTAACTCTTGAACCTCAAACTTGAACTTTTGACCCATACTTTGGATCTATACCTTTGAGCTAACAAACTTGAACTCTATGGTTCAAGTTCAATATGATAACTTGAGGTTGTTGGTCTATATTGATAGCCTTCTACTCAAAGATTAATAACTTTTACATATAATATATTTTTGTCAATCACTCTTGTGAGAATTTGAGAAAGTTTCCTCTCAACAACATACCCAAAATGGAGATTAATCCAATAGTTAAATTTGGAGATATTACCCCCACACGAAGACTATTTTTCTGAGACTGTCTTTTTGAAATCCAAATGTTGAACTTCTAAACTTGAACTATGTGGTTCAAGGTTCAATTTCAATACCTCTATCTGATAATATCCCAAGCATAACTTTACAAAGCCATCATTAGAAAAAATGTTTATAAGTCATGACAGTGTTCAAGAGATTTTCTCCATGGGGCCCAGTTTTTAACATTTAAAATGTGGGTGCTGAAAGCATAATAACAATATGTAAAAATGAGATAAATTATAATCATAATAATTTAGCATAGCCATAATAGCATGTGATATAGACATGATAAGTGTAAAATAAAATATGATCATGACAAGATAGGAGCATTTAAAGTATAATTTTAAGAATAGGCAATTTATATAAAGTAAGATCATTAAAGAATAAACATCTAACCTTGTGGACTTGTAACTATAATATATAATAATTAAAACATAGCTTGAAAATGTGTTGCAATATACTTAATTAACTAAATGCAACTCACAAGTTTTTATGCTTGTTACATTGATTTGGCACTCATGTGGACAAATATGGCTGAGTTAGTTGATTGCTAAATGAGTTTTTAGAGACTTGATTAATTTTTCAAGGTGACACAAAATTCAGATGTAGACTTGTGTGGTGTTAAAACATGAAACCCTAAAAATTTTGATTTATTTGACATTTTATGCTCTAATTTTCCTAGCAAAAGACATCTTCAAAATCTATGTCATAGCATGCCAAGAAGAGAGATCATAATAATGAATATTGGATTAGAAATACTAAGAGCTACATGCTAGAGAATAATTGAAGATGTAGTGATAAAAGTATGAAATATGGTGTGTACCAAGAAAATTAATATGGTCACAAATATTTTCATTGGTCTTGGCCATAGGCACTAATTCCAAACCCTTTGAGGTTGCTACTATTTGACCTTGTTGCAAGCTTTTTTTTTGTTTTTTTTTTTTTTTTTGTTGAGGAGTGCCTAAAAATTATTGATTCAATCTCTTTTTTATGATATTAGGATTAAAGTAAAAACTTGTGTTGCACTAAAGGACATCTACAAGGGTTTTGACCAAAGAGATTTTGTGATGTAGGAGCATCCTGGGTGTAAGAGAAATCTTGCATCACCCAAAAATATTTTATTTTCAATTTTTTTATTTTAATAAGGACTAGTAGACAATGTGATTACTATTTTTTGGAACTTGTTATTTGTAATGCCCCGCCAAGGGATCCAAAGAATTTCACTAAGTTTGCCAAAAAAAAAAATTAAAAACATGAAAGTAAAACCATTTATAACATTAACATGATGGCGGAAGCAATAGTAACATCCAACTGAAAATAACATAACATAACAAATTACATTCTTTTTAAGATCCCTTAACGTTGAATTACTTCTAATCATAACTTATTCATCTAACATTACATCCTTAAAAATGAAATATCAAGGATACATCCAATGTTCCTAAACAATATACAAGTGTACATTTTAGATTGCTCAATCATCCACTATACATGTTACAAGGTATGAAAAGCTTAAAAGAATAAACATCCATGTAAATAAAGTACATCATCATCCAATATTAATCCATGAGGAAATAACATAATGAGACCATAAACCATACATGATACATCATCATCATAAGGATATAAACATTCATCATAAAAGATAACCATATATCACAAACATAACTAAGTGCACAGTTCCTCCCAACCGTAAATAGCATCATTAGACCATCATGGATCCTAGCCATCCCTCCGTGCATAACATTCCAAAGCACCAAAGAGATCATTGGCTATAAACATAGTAGGAATGTCACTCCTAAAACATCCTACTAACATGCAAAGTAAAGCCTAAGATAGCATCATCTAACATATGCAAATCATCAACATAAGAAACATAACAGTAAATACATCCATCATAGAGCATATCATCTATCACAATGCTCCAAGAATAGAATGAAGATAAATACCAACCAAGAATACTCCAGCCATGGTGTCTCAATGGATCTCAAATGATAAGAGTGATAAAACACTACCACCCAACCGCATGGAACCTAAGTGGTCCACTCCCACCGTGCTGAGGAGATAATCTCAAGTCCCATATAGGATGTCAAAACAACAAAGCATAAATCTCTATGAGTCCAAGAATCCTAAAAGTATACTACTCAAAGGTTCCATCACACATAAAACTGACATCTAATTCCCAAAGGCACAACAATGACATGTAGGAAACCTACTCTGCAAGTGGGAAAGTGTCATCGCATTTATCTCGTACAAGTTACCCTGGTAGTTAGCTAAACTCCACGGGTCCATACAGATCTCATGCGGCCACTAGTATCCTCTCATACTGACGAGGCATACTATGGAATGCAAGGTCGCAACCATGCATCTCACTACTCCCATCCTAGCCTGTACAAGCGCTCAAGGCATGGGCGAGAACATCCAAAAAAATTATCTTTTTAGGTTCATTTAATCCCCATTTAGTGTGTAAATGTTATCACTTATTAACCAAACTTACAATGAGTTACCCTGGCAGCCACTTAGGGCCCCGGCCCCCATTGCAAGCCACTTCCTGACACTACAAGTAGATTACCTACCCTAATGCTCATGGAATCATAATCACCACAGTCCTATACAAGCGACTGTAAAAAAAATCCAAAAGATAATCCATAAAAAGAATCATCAAATATCCACAATAAGAATCATCAAATATCCATGATAAAATCATCAAATATGCATAAAAGCATCAAATCTCCATGAGCAATATCCATAGAAAATCATGACCACAACAGTTCTCTATTGGCAACTGAAGGCATCACTGATAATCATAAATATCCATTGGTTCTCAATAACCAAAATAAATCATCACATCCATTGGTTCTCAACAATCAACCAAGAATATCTCAAAATCATACTGATCGAAGACTCCAAAATGGTTGAGTCAAAACATGTCACAATATGACATCATCAAGAATAAATCCACATCATAGTCCCATCATGGTGACTAGAAAATAAACCAAGGATAACTGATCGATGACTCAAAAATGATTAGCTCAGGTGTCTCATACACATACATCTCAGCTTCACACATGAAGACTGATGAAAAAATGCAAACATATCATAGATCATACGATCACATAACCATGGTTGGGCTTATAAAGATCGAGACCAAATAAAATCAACATGCCAACACATCTCATAACCTCCAAGCCTCTGGTAACAACCTAGGACTGGTCAACACTAGCCAACCCAAAAAACCCAAAACAAGAAGCATATAGAATACACGATGCAGACACATGTTTTGGTTTTGCTATAATCTCATAGTTGAATAATGTGTGGAGTTTCATTTTCCATTTTCAAATGTAGGGGTTTCAGTTCCATTTTCAAGTATACTTCAAATGTCTAAGTTTCATCATTTGACCTACAAGTCAACCCATTTGATTTCCCGATAGCATTATCCTAAGAACAACTTAAGGATAATTATTTACTCATTAAATTGATCATCATTGACTTTTAATTAAATTGTTCTCTATTTTAACCATGATCCATATTCTGATTGACTAACTCTCCTATAATGTTACTTCAACTTTTCACATAAATCAAGGATCATTAATCGTTAAATTATAAGAGAACCAAATTATCATTCTTCAAATAAGATATCTTAACTTAATTAGAATGATCAATTAAATCCATCAATTAACATAGGTACATCATCCATGACCTTTTAACATCCTAGTAGATTTCAAATCAATATTACTAAAACATCTATGATCATTATTCAAGTTATCAGAATAAGACCCATCAACTTTGATATCAATACTTTTGCAATCTCATTGAAAGAGTTGTATCAATTAAATCTCCATTACATAACTTAATTATTAATTAAATCCATTTAACTCTAGTTAAATTGATCTAATTAATAATTGCACAACCATACCATCAACCCAATGATTATCAGTTGACTAATAATAGTTTGTACGTCAAAGTCAACTTCAATCCAATACACAAATATTAATATTTTAATAATAATAATATTAACAAGTTACTTTGGAAATCTTATCCATAATAACTACATTCATCTTTCTTAACGATTTCGTATTTATGATAATCATTTCCTAGTTAAATCTCTATCGCATTTAATTATATTGACAACTCATTAATCAATTTATAATCCAAATCCAAAAACTGATGTCTTTACAAGACTTCAATCGTTAAATAATCTTCACTAGATTAAATCTAATTGAATTTATTGACAACTATTTAAACCATTATTTATTAATAGTTTGTTAGTCCCAACAAACATTAATAAATAATAAACTATTATTAATCGATATAGAGAATCTTTACATAAACTTCATTAGTTAACATTTAACTAACTCTTAGTACGATTAAGTTATATCCATAATTTATACATAACAATTCCAATCATAACAAGATTATTAATTGTTATAACAATGTCTATGACCTTTGTCAATTAGATCCATTATCATTTAAAGTCTCTTAATCAACATCATTAAACAACTATTATCAACATAAATTACCATCTCGTAATTATTTAATGTCCCTTAAATATTAAAGTCAACCATCTTCTGGACCCTTAATATTCAAATTAATGTTTTAAATTAATATCTCTTTTCGATTAACAATAGTTGACAATTATTATTAAATCGATAAACAATTATCAACATTCAACGTTTATAAGTAATAAGGTTGAAGTCAAGTGCTATATATGTATATATATAATATAACTATTACCAAAGCACATATTTAATATATTAAATATATATATATATATATATTAATAATTACAATTTCAAAATATCATTGAAAGATCGAATTGCACATTAATCATGTTGCAAAATGGTTAATTAACAATGTATGTGTTTTTGCATTATGGCGCAGGCTTTAAGCCACTGCCACCAAAGTACACGGCAGTGCCGTGTGGTAGAGAACAGGCCTGCCGTGGCGGTTGGGCACCCCGTCACGGGTACTCTGCAGTACGCAGGTACCCTGCGACCATTGTCGCAGAGGGGAAGGTACGGGGTGCGGGTCCGTCCCCCCCGGTATTAATATATATATATAACATTTTTAAATAAACATTTTTCTTTTCTCTTAATTCGATTTATAATAAACATTTCCACCATGTGCAAATTCGAATTTGTAGATAAAGTTTTCTCACTTACACAAATATATACATATATGTATATATGTATATATATGTATATACGTATATGTATGTATATATATATATATATATGTATATATATATATATATATATATATATATATATATATATATATATATATATATATATACAAAATTTGTTATCAATCAACACCATATTTAAAATACAGGTATATGTATTTATTTATATGTAGATTTACAAGAGAAAATGCATACTTAGATTTAAAGAACTTTTCTAAATAAGTATTTTTCCTTTTTAAATAATTGTTTTCCATTAATTCCATCCAATAGGTTTAACTATAGATTTTGAAAACCTCTTTCTCGATTTGATTCTAAATCGAACCCAAACCCGATTTAGAACTAGTTTTCTCTTTAATTGGATCTAGGGTTTTCTAATGTTTCCTCTACAATCCAAATAAAACATCTAGGTTCCAATTTCAAATTACTAATGGAATATATTTAGACACATATAACAGACATGATGAGAACAGAAAGGGAAATAGTGCAAAGAGAGTATGTGATTATCACGAGTGCACCTGGACACTGATGCTAATTCGTCATGCCTCAGAAGTCCATAGAAAATCCTTTCCTTCTCCATCATTCGCATTCCTTCCAAGATCCAAGCTAACCGAGAATTCCCCAAGTGACTAGAAGTGCTAGAAGAAGCATATAAGCATATAGAAAATATATGAGCATGAAGAAGAATATGAGCTTGTAGCTTGTAGCTTCCATTAAGCTTGTAGCTTCCATAAGGCTTCCCATAAGCTTCTACTTCAGCTTCCATTAAGCTTCCATAAGGCTTCTACTTCAGCTTTCATTTTTTTTGCTTGTCCACACACACAAGGAGAGCCTCAATTTAAAGGCCTCTAAGATGCATCTAAAGTGTCTCTAGAAACAACTAGAAGATAAGCATGACAACCAAGCTTGAGCCTTCTCCAACCTTCTAGATAAGTCTTAAGGTTGTAGACACCATGTGCTCAAATAAAATGCTAACTTCTAAGTGTAGACAACTTATGCATTCTTAGAGTGCAAACTCCAGTGTTGTCTACATGACAACTCTCGAGAATTTACAAACTCCTATGTGAGCAAATATAAAAATAATGCACATAATATTTAATATAATATTTAATTTACTCTTTCCAATTTTATTTATTTATTTATTAAATCTCATGCACTAACTTTAATAATTCCACTTTTCAATCTTAATATATTTATATTTTAATCACATGAGATTTAGAATCTTTTATTAATTTAAAATATATTTTCCACTTTTAAATTTTATTTTCCAAAACTTAATTGCCAAAATATTTATTAGCTTTAATAATAATATTATTTAGTCATTTATTTTAAAAATGAACTCCAAATATATTATTATTAAAATAAATATTGTCACATTCCAAATTTAAACCTTTAACTTTTATCTTCAAATTTAATTATTTTATTTAATTAATTTCTCAATTAATTAAATAAAATAAATATCAAAATACCATATTAATTTTCCATTTAATTAAACCATTAATTAAATCTTTTAATTAGGCTTAATTAATAGAAAATATTCCAAAGACTCACAAGGTAAAAATACGAAAATCCATCATAGCCAAAATACATACAAAATCAAACCAAGGGTTTATATCACGAATTATGTCATTTGACATATTCGGAGGGTACTTAACTCGGATACTTGTCCTAATTTTCCAATTAGAACAAATGGCTTAAGGGTTGGGATTTGGACTTGAGAATTTATCTCCCTTCTCTTATCATTGAGATAATATGATAGGGTACGCTCATCCTGGCAATTCAGGGAAGTCGATACCCGATACCTGCAACCTGCATAAAAAGCATACATGTACAAGCACAATATATATTAAACTAAACAGGCAATGGCAGGAAGTGGTGCATCGTGTAGATCCTGACTAGCAGGTGACTACGACTCCCTTCCTTAACCACATCAGACATGCCATACAAAAGAAAACACGCAAAGAAAACACGCACACCATACACATGCAAGTATGGGGTAAGTATCCATAATAAAACACATATGATAATAAATCATCTTACTAATCATCATCAATAACTGAAATCACTTGAATAATCATCATGCATACATGAAATATAAAGTCTAAGTGATCTCATTACATAATAAACTGAATCCATAGCACAATATCTGATAATCTCAAAAGAAAGTTGCTAACCAATAACATAAAATTAGCTCCAAAAGAGTTCAGCAATGATAACAAAATGCGAACTAGGGGCAAGCACTACATTATTTTTAGTAAGTTTTTCATACAAGCTCATAATGTTCTCATTTTCTACATGAAGGTTCATTTTAGATTTATAAGCCTACCATAAAATTCTCATTGTTCTAGCTTTAGTATCAGAGAAGTTATTGAGGATTTTTGATGGAAATATTTGTAGAAAAATCTTCAGGCTCACCATTGAAGGCCTTAGAGTACCTGGATGAGGTCCAAAAAAGCAATGGAAGGGCACTTGCATCATTTTGAGCCTATAGTTCACAAGCTAGCATTTCCAAAAAGTGGTTAGAACAGCGAATCAAAGAAACAATTTGTGAGTTATGGCCTTTCAAAGTTTGGCTACCTGAAATATCTAAAATAATTGTCAAAGATGTATTTGGCCGACTCTATACGTATTGTTAGGGTTTGTCAACCTTAGGTATTAAGTTTCAATGTCTAGAACTATCTCTAATAGCATAAAATCATCTATTTAAGAAAGGCTTGAACATTATCTAGGACAGTTCTAGGTGGTAGTTCACAACTTAATCATGTGGTTTACTTTAATGAAGGTGCCAATGTGGGTTAGCATTTTGTATTGGTGAATTCTATAATTTTGCATTTGTAGCACAAATAAGAAGTCCACAATTTGTTCTTGCATTTTTTTTTGTTTCTTTGTTTATGTTATGATTTTATGGTTTTAAGGGGATCACCTTTCATTAAGTGGTATCAAAGCTAGAGTTCTTGAGTGTGTGGACAGATTTTTGACTCTACAAAAATTTGCACTAAGACCATGGTTGAGGTTAAGTGTGTAGACAAATTGCCAATTGTGAGGCAGTTTGCACTAGGGTTTCAGTGAAAGCACAAAAATGCCTCCACAAAAAGAGTGTGGTGGAAGAGTTGTAGATGTTACACTTGAGGGTTTCCTAGTGCTCCAAAGACAAATGCAAGCATTGGAAGAACAAATGCACAAAGGAATAAATCTTCCTATAAGAGATGAAAGCAAGGATGAGGATGAAGTAGAAGAAAATGTCAAAGCAGAGGCAGTTCTAAACCCAGAGGAAGAGAGGATTTTTAGGGCCATCTCCAAGATTGTAAAAAGACCTGAGTTTGAAGTTCCCACATTTTTAGGAAATCTTAACCCAGAGGAGCTTATCGCTTGGATTAATGAACCAGAGGAGTACTTTAAGTATGAAGATATTGAGGATCCTAATAGGGTCAAGTTTGTAAAGGAAAAATTGAAGGGACATGCAAAGATATGGTGGCAGGAGGTTCAGTTGGAGAAAAATAGAAAGGGAAGGGACAAAATCACTAGATGAAACAAATGGTAGCTAAACTAAAGCAACAATTCATTCCTATGGATTATGAGCTTGATCTATTAAAGAAAATAGAAGGGTTGAAGCAAGCAAAAAAATTTGTTCAAGAGCATACCGAAGAGTTCTACCAAGTTCTCATTAGAACTAGTCATGCAGAAGCTGATAAGGAGAAAGTGGCCCATTATCTTTATGGGTTAAGGCTAAGCATTTAGGTTGAACTGAGTCTAGTTTTTATGAATAGTATTGAGGAAGCATACCAATTTACCCTAAAATTTGAGAAGAAATTGAGCAAGAAGTTTGACAACAAGAATTGTGGAAGACGTCCTAGTGGAAGATCTAGCAAATGATCTTATGGAGGCCGTAATGATGATCAAAAGAACAAGGATGAGGTTGGATGTAGTAGTCAGAACCGAAGGGGAAACAATTCCAATTGTTTCCATGATCAAAATAATAGAAATAATGAAGGAAGAGGTAGAGGAAAATGATCTATAAGAGGAGGCTTCCATGAGAAATATTTTCACCAAAAAGTGGTTATAATACCCAATTGGAGCAATGGTTTTTGATTTGTGGCCTTTCAAAGTTGGGCTACCCAAAATATCTAAAATAATTGTCAAATATAATATTTGGCTGACTCTATGTGTATTGTTAGGGTCCATCATCCCTAGGTATTAAGTTTCAATGTCTAGAACCTTCCTAGGGCATAAAATTGCCTATTTAAGAAAGACCCAAAATGATTTTATCTCTACCAAAATGTCCAACAAATCCTCCACTATGCTTCTCCTTGATGATATTCTCTCTCATTGAACTTCTAGGAATGCACAACTAACTTCCTTTGAAGAACATACTATCCTGGATCATGAAATCCAACCACTTTGTCCTATCAAGTGTATCAGGTTCTATACAAGTCTTCCATGCTTCACCAAAGTTAAGACCATCTAGATACAAAGTACTGAATTTCTTGAACCCAACCACCTCTATCTATAATTCTATCAGTAAAATTTCTCTTCTACTAAGAGCATCGACAACTTTGTTAGACTTCCCACTCCTTTGTTTCAAAACAAATGTATAACTCTACAAAAATGCAGCCCACTTCAAATGACTTTAGTTCAATTTTTCTTGACTTTTTAAATATTGCAAAGCTTGATGATCAGTATACAAAAAAAACTCCTTAGGAAGAAGGTAGGTCTCCACTTCTTCAATGATTGGACTAGCAACTAGTTTGACTACAAAGGAGATTGAGGAGATACTGGACAATTGTGTTGGAAAAAGTACAAGGAACAAAAATTATGAGGAATACCTAGTCAAATGGAAAGGGAGGCTAGTAAATGATTCATCATGGGTAGAAAAGGAGGTTCACCATCTTGGTTTTCCTCTCAACACCGATGACTTCTCAAATTACCTTGGGTGTCTGATGCAGGAGCATCCTAGGTGTGACAGCAATATTGAATCACCACAAAAATATTTTCTTTGTAGTCTTTTCTATTTTAATAAGGACTAGTAGATAGAGTGGTCAATATTTATGGGAACTTGCTATTTTTAGTAAGTTTTTCATAAGAGCTCAAAATGTTCTCATTTTCTACATGAAGGTTCATTTTAGATTTATAAGCCTACCATAAAAATCTCATTGCTCTAGCTTTAGTATCAGAGAAGTTATTGTGGATTTTTGGTGGAAAGATTTGCAGTAAAATCTTTAGGCTCATTGTTAGAGGCTTAGGGGTGCCTGGATAAGGTCTAAAAAATGGATGGAAGGGCACTTGCATTGTTTTGAGCCTATAGTTCAGGCACTAGCATTTCTAAAAAGTGGTTATAATAGCCAATTAGAGCAACAGTTCATGAGTTATAACCTTTCAAAGTTGGGCTACCCAAAAAATCTAAAATAGTTATCAAAGATGTATTTGGGTAAAATAATTGTCAAAGATGTATTTGGCTAACTCTATATGTATTGTTAGGGTCTGTCGGCCCTAGGAATTCAGTTTCAATGTCTAGAACCTTCCCGAGTGGCATAAAATTGCCTATTTAAGAAAGGTTTAAACATTGTCTAGGACAGCTCTAGGTGGTAGTTCACAGCTTAATCTTGCAATTTACTATCATGAAGGTGCCCATGTGGGTTAGCATTTTGTACTTATGAATTTTTTAATTTCACATTTGTAGCACAAATAAGAAGTCCACATTTTGTTCTCACATTTGTTGTTGTTTCTTTGTTTTTGTTATGAATTTATGGTTTTAAGGGGAGCACCCTTCATCATTTTGATAGAAGGGGGTCCATCTAGAAGTGCTAAGGCTGAACATACATGGCACCAAATAGCGTCAATGTGGTGTATACATGGCCAAAATAGTTTTTCTGGAAACCTTTTAGTCAGACCCCTAGTTTTTTTCATGTTTTTTAGTAAGGATATTCCTATTGCAATCACCCAAAATTGGTCTAGTAAACTATAAACCCCCTTTTTGAGTTCCTAAATCCATATGTTAGACCATGTTATTTGCTTAATCAATTTTTCATAATTTATCAATCATCTATCCTTGATCAAATTACCAATTAATCAATTATTTGATTTTATCATATGGTTTAACATTTTTATCCTAAGTTTTATTTAATTAGAATTTCACATGCTTCCTTTTAATTTTAAAAATTTCCTTTATTCTATGTGCACATGAAAAGGTGTGTTTCTAATTTAAAGTAAAAGAAAAAGAAATTTGTCCAAAACATGAATGCACCCTTTCCAAGGTGAGTAGAATCTCTTGACTTTTTAAATCTTAATCTCCTCCACTCCTTCTTTTTCCTTTTAATCTCAACCACTCATTTTTTTCTCTTAAGGGATGTATGCACATGGATCAACTAAAGAACGAATCTCCACCATCAATGTTTTTGACTCTTAATCTCTACCGTCTAGATCTCTTTAAAAGAAGGATCTCTCCTCAATCTCTCATACATCTATAATTCATACTAATGTTATGTTGCCATTATGATTTTTTGAGAACTTGAACACTCACTTACACTCTTGCATACTTTCATTCTATCTATTGGTGTAAATACATATTTACTATTTATATTTTACTTAATTTTACTTAGGTTAATGCATTATTTTATTATTTTGCATTATTTTATTATTTATTTAGGTGAGACACTAAGGAGTTTGTGTACTCTCATAGAAGTATGAAACTCTAATTCAGCACATGGTGTCTACAACATAGGAGTTTGCATCATTCACTGAGTTGTCATGTAGACAACATAGTTATTTGCACTCCTAATTTAGCACATGTTGTCTACACCACTGATTTGCATGATACACCATTGTAGGCTTATCCTCACATCATCACACTCGATCCTATGCTTAATGGAGGATAACCCATATCTGGTGGACATGTGCTTGGTTATATGACGTATCATGTTGCTAACTTCTATGCATTCTAGAAGCTCTCCTAAGGCCTTTATATACAAGCACTCCTAGTGTACTTGCATATGGCATATATGGCATATTGAATGAATATATCATCATTCTCATCTTACTCTCTCTTTGATCTACTGGTGTGCTTTTGTTTGAGTTCCTTGGTCTTGGGTGAATTCTACCCTAAACCAAATTCTTGCAGTATCCTATCATTTCATTTTATTTCAATTAGATTAGCACTTGTAGAATGATTAGGGGGAAAGTAATCTTTTATCTAGTTATCTTACTTTATTTTCTTAAACTTGTATTCTTGTAGTAGCTTAATCTTGCATCTTCACTCTAGTATACTTTGCATTACATATACATTTGGCATATTGGATACTAGCATTCTAATTGTTTGTACTCTTTGAATATTTTATTCTATGGAGGACCTTGCAAGGGTCTCCATCCTTAGGTTCACTTGAGAGCCACTATCACATCACTTCAATTCTTTCACATCATGGATAGAGAGCTATAATCTTCTTTCCAAGCTTCATTATCAATGGATTTCTTTAGATGTAATGGTTTATATAAGTGTGCTCACTTTTTAGCATACATTTTTATCATTGACTGTGTGTCTAGAACCAAGTTTATAGCTCAATTTTATTGCATGTCCCAAGTTTATCGATTTAATTTGCTTTTATTTTAGCTTGTGTTTCTCATTTCTAGTTCATCAAAACAACTAGTCAAATGGTCCTACAAGGTTACTTTGCTTTCATTTTGATATTGTATGTACTTACTTGTAAGTTCATTTCATAGACAAGATTAAAAAAACATAATATTATTGTGTTTTTTTTGTTAGCATTTCATTTTCATAGGCACATAAAATTTCATGAGAAGGGGCTCATATTATTGCTAGGGAAGTATGCTCTCTTCTTTCTAAGACAATCAGAAACCTTGAATCATTGGTGTGAATCAAAGAAAATGAGTTTGTATAGGTTGTCCTTTAGCAACCTTAATAAACCTTTCTTGGTCTGTTTTGGAGAAGCTTGTAGAATAGGAGAGTATTCTATTTGCCTCTTTGAGGGAAATCAATAATCTAGACCTTCACTTGTTATCTATTTTTTGCTGATCCTTTAGTAGGATCCTTATACCTTAATAGGGTTTGTCATTCTCTAAAAATAATGCACACAAGAAAAACCCAAGTTGGAACAAGAAAACCTAGATACTCAAACCCACTATAATCATAAACCCCTTAGTAGAGACCAAAGTCTTGGTGGACATAGTATTTCTACTCATCTAGTGATTACACTCATGGGATTGCAACTATGATGGAATCACTAGTTGGGTATGCCTGATGTGCTTGGGGTCCTCGAGGCCTTAATATTTCTTGCAAGACCATTACATTTAAGTACTTTGGGCTGTGAGGCCTTAATAAACTTGTATTGGGGCCAAGGGGATGCTATAAATAGAGCCCTTACTAAAAATCTGAGTTAAATACAACAACCGCATAAATATCGTGATGCAAGGAATGATCCAAGTGAACTACCCAAATTTTCCCAAGATTTGACTTACCATATGTCTTCCTTTGGATGTGTTAATGGCACTCTACAACAAATCCACTATCACTTTATGTGAGGTGAGGGAGCATCAAGTTTTGTGTGAAGGTATTGATGAAAGTTGTGACCTTTAGGTAGATATTTCTTGGTGTGTCTTTATTTTTTGTTCAAACTTGTGGAAATCTAATGAACATACACATGATGATAGTACTAGGATATACACTTTGAGACCTCACATGTGCTTGTATCATGCAAGGTTTATTTATCCCATGCTTGATTGTTTCAAGAATACTCCAAGTATCATTATTTTGTTCAAAAAAAAAATTTGTTGTTTTTATTGAGTGTATATGATGTTAAAAAATTCAATATTGTCAAAAACATCAAAATGGGTCAAGCAAGGTCTTTTGGGTCAAAACTAAGGGTGTTTTTAACTTTTAGACTATTCTATCACCTATTTCTTATAATTTCATCTTACAATTGTTATCTAAATCTCCATCGCTTAAACATGATCAAAATAGCTCTCGGTCTTCCCACTATTGGTCATTTCCTTCTCTTTGGGATATATCAATGTGATAGGATTGTCTTTTGTTGAGAATTTATCTTAAGCTACTTGACTACACCCTTGCTTAGTGTGTTTTTCACTTATCCATATTTTTCTTATCATCTATTTTATTGATCTTTTATCTTATCTTTTTCTTATTTACAAGTGGCATACATGTTATATTTTCTCCTTTTTATGCCTCTTCACTTTGGACAAGTGGATGCTTTTCTTACCTTGTTTGAAAATCAAGGACATTCTAGTTTACCTATCAGCTCCTATTCTCCTTCATTATTGACTTTTCATCTAAAACAATGAGATTTGAATCTCATGTTACCAAACATCAACCAAGTCTAGATGATCCCTAATTTATTCATACCATTAAGGGAGTTCAAGACTTGCACTCTAAATTTGAAAAACTAAAAAAGACATAAAATAAAGATGATCTTGCTTTCCTTGGTCTCATTAAGGACATGATAGATATGAAATCTAACTTTGAAAAAATAATAGGGGAAAAAAGACACCATCACATGGGTGGAGCTTAAGTTCCCTATATACACACGAGTTGGTAAGTGATTTATCTTCTTCTACTAAAATATTTATCCCTCAAAAAAATTGATCATCTAAACTTTTTCTTGGTCCAAAAACTCTACCTCTCTAAAAAAGTCAAAACAGAATGTAGAACAAGAAAGTGATACCTCATTTGATGATTCTATGTTACAATGTCATGATGAACTTATCTTTGACCAAGTTGATGGTAGACAAAAAGAAGAGCCTAGTCATACCTTTGAGAGGACTTTTGCTCCTTTGGAAGATTCTTATGACGTAGTTTTGCATAAACTTCATTATTAAAAACTCATCACATCACCCAAACCCACCTCATGTTGGAAGTAATTCTTTGAACATAATGAACATATCAATTCAAATTTTATGGAATTGAAACATAAAGTTCAAGATCTTAGCGATGATAGGTTAGTTTTTGTTGCCACTTCTAATGACCTATGTGATGGAGATGCTACTATAGACTTGTGCAATAATGATGCCCTTCTTGAGAAAGATCATATCGATGAACCCTTGTCTAGTAATGGTTCTCTTGTAGACCTCTCTCTCTCTCTCTCTCTCTCTCTCTCTCTCTCTCTCTCTCTCTCTCTCTCTCTCTCTCTCTCTCTCTCTCTCCCCCACACACACACACACTTCTAAATTTTCTCTTTATGTTCTTTCTAGCATTAGATTGTTCTTTTTCTCTTGTACTCTTGCATTAGAAGTGTGCTCATGTTTTTAGCATGCAATTATATTGCATTATTTTATCCTCTCTATGGTAATTTAGCTTAGTTAGGTTTAATGAATTGTTGGTAATTTGGATAGGGGGTATATAAGGATGATATAGAGTTATCATTTATGGAAACATACACATACTATGAAAAGGGAAAACATGATATTAAGTTTTGGATGCTTGGAGTTAGAAAATTGTCTAAGTATTATTCAGAAAAATAAATAAAAAATTGTACATATTTCTTTAGTGCAGTATATTGGAAGCACTTGAGACTATGCATGATTTACATAAGGAAGTAAATCATTTAATGAGAATGTGGGTAAAAGTGCTTTAAAATATTTGTTGTTCATACAAAGTTATGGATAGTTTTCTAGATACAAGTTATGACAACAAGAACATGACATATGACAAAGTAGAGGTATTTTGATTAAGAGATTGTTTTGGCCTACCAAAAAATTGACTTAATAAGGTAGGGATGACATCCTATATGTAACCCTCACTTTCAAAAAATTATTTCAAGTTTTGGAAAGCATGCAAGCTATTGAAAGCCAACAGGTTGAGCAGTTTGGTATAAAAGAAGGTTTTTTTCGTTTGTAATAAGTGTGGCATTGTAATGTAATGTTATAATGTTTTTGATGTGCACTTTGTATGATCAGTATTAATACAAACTTGAAGATAGTATATTTCAATATGGATGTATAATCAATTTTGTGAAGAGAGCTACAAAGGACAAATTAGATATTGAAGATATTAGCAATGTCAGAAAGGTATTTTATCTATGTCATTTGTATATAGATTGTACCATTGTATATGCATGTTTGGGTAGTGGACTCAGCTTGCTACTTTTTTATTATAATACCAACTCTTAGTAGGGTTGAGACTTCTAACAAGGCTTAGTTCTCTAACAAGGATTCATACACTATACAGATGTAATAGAAACCTGGGTAAAAGTACAAACATGTGTCACCTTTTATAAAGAAAAAAGATCCCATAACGCAAACTATTCAACTTAATGACATAAAAATGGTTGTAGGAGTTGATAAAATCCAACTCCACAACTCACCAAGATCACCTACATGCAAATAACCTGTCAAAGGGAAACCAAGAAGGAAGAGGTGGAGCTTGGAAAAACCCTAAACAGACATGAGAGAGAACATAATGCAAAACAATGAAATTGTGTTCACAATGAAAATGTGATGACAAAATACAATGAGATAGCCCAAATATAAAGGCCTCATGGAAGCTTGTAGAATAAGCTAGAAAGTGGTAGAAGATAAGTTTGACAACTAAGCACACTTCCACAAAAAGGTGGAATATGCTAGAAGGGAACAAACTCCTGTGTTGTCAACAACTCATCACTACAACCATTAACTACTAAATATTAAATAAATGCATTAACCTAAGTAATCTTAAGTAAATAGAATAAATAATAAATAATTATTTATTTATTCTAACACCCCCCTTAAGTGAAACTTAGGGGAATACCTTAAGCTCACAAAACTAAGATGAAATGCAGAATGGGTCCCAAAAACAAGGCTAATGTAAACTAATGAAATGTGTAAAATTGGATGAATTTTATGCCTATAAATTTTCAAATTAAAATTTATTCATTTCTTTAAATTTTGAAGTCATCTCTTTAACTGCAAATAATATAGAGTGTAGTTCTTGTCAAACAAGTATATGCAAATCATCTTTTTTTTATTCTGATTCCAAAATATGCTATAGATTACATGCATAGCACCTAGGGCAAAAAAAAAAAAATATTGGTTTTTGATGTATATTTTCTTGTTATAAGTGTACAAGTTTGACCTTATCATAAACCATCATTTTTTTCCCGTTAAAACATCCCTATCAAATCTACACTTTTTGAAAGAAAAAACTGGCATATTCTTGAAGAGGACTCTCTCCTCTAAAGCTACATATAAACTTTAACTTTTTAATATGATTTACAATTTTTTTCCCTTTTTTGAGGTAGAATCTTCTCAAATGTTAAAATACCTACCTAATATTTTGAAACTATAACATAGTATAACTAATTAAAACATTATAAAATTTATATAATGATGATATTGACTTTGAGATCTATAAAAGGGTATTTTTAGTTTTTGAAAAAAGTTGAGTTTTGATAGAGAAAAGAGATTTGACCAAATTAGGTTTAGAGGTCCTATAAGGTAACACAAATTTGTGCTTTTATCATGCTAACACGATCAATATCTTTCACAATATACTTTTGTTAGTGGATCATTTTGTGGGTACCATCCCCACTAGGGTTTTCCCTTGTCTAGGATTTCCACAGTTAACAAATAATTGTGTTGTGAGTTGAATTGTGTTATGGTTATGTTTACTTTTAAATTTCATCATATATGCATGCTTAAAGATTGTTAATGATATCCATAGTTGCAAAAAAATTTGTGGAACACTGATTACCTCCCCCTCTCAACATTCCCTATTTCTAAAATGAATATGTTTTAAGAAATATTGCAAATAAACATTACAATGTTTCCATCCTAAACATAGATTTTAAGGAAACCAAAACTTGATGAAAATGAGAGTTATAATTATAATGCATGGAGTTCTCTAAAAAAATGTAGGCGAATAAGAGGTTGTAGCCCAACTTCTAAAAACAATAATAAACTCAACAAGAATTGGTAAAACAAAATAATAATAATAAATGTAACCTTGACCATATTTTCTAAAATAAAAGAAAATTTTCAAACCTAAATGCAAACCAACAAAAAAGAATTAAGGGAGTGTGTAGGAGGTAAAACATAAAGGTGTGGATTTTAAAACAAAGAACATGAAATTAGTTCAAAATAAAACATGGTTTAAGAGAAAAAAACACAACTTTATAAACACATGTATATGCACTGGAAATGAGAGTTTCAATTGTTAAGTACATGGAGTAATAGTAAAACACAAAGCTTGAACTTTAATAGAGAAGTAAATCAAAGCATACAGTAATTTAATAGATACAAGAATAAATTGATCTAAGCAAGGAAATAAAATAGAAAGATAAAAACAATTATTATTCTTATAAATCAAAAGTATTTAATACATGAGATTTAAATTTCCTACTTATAAATATTTCTTAGTTTTATTTTAATAATATAGATATTTATATGTGGCCATAAGGATATTATTATCCTATTGAGTTGTCATTTTGCATGATGCTTAACGACAGGAATCCTTTTGAACTCCTCTCTTGAAAAGATGACCTAGGATCAAGTACAAGGTTCGGGGCAGTCTTGTGACCTACTAGAATCCTCAGTTGAAGATAAATGTTTTTGTTCACAAAGTGGCCTTTGTTGGTTTGAACCAATTTTAGATAAGAGGATCAATTTGTTTGTTATTTCAACATTAACCACAAAAAAATATGCTTTTGGTATTTTCTATTTTTTTTAAATAAATAAAATCTAATAATGCAACTATATGAATTCCTAATTTAACCAAGGGCTAGCAAAGAAAATAAAAAAGATAAGGTATCAAGAGATGAAAGTAAATAGCATGAAAGAGAAATTCCTAATGGACATAAACCACAGTAACAACAAATCTACAAGTTAAATTTTTCAAAAGATAGGGTAGGAAACCAATTAAAGTAGGAGCAGCGCTTCCTCAAATTTACTGATGCAATCATCGATGGAAACTTAGTAAAACTGAAAGATGTTTCACTTCTTATCAAATTGTAAGGCCACAAAAAGTGCACTCGTGCAAGATGAGAAGCTATGTATGAACAATAGGGTAATCTCTTCTCAAACTCTGTATGTTAGTGAAATTTTTCAACACTCAAAAAATACTAGAACTAAAATATTGCACAATCAAATCAACAAACTATTGACTTAATTATTATCATGAACAAGAATCCACAAAAAGTAACACACTCCGAAAAGAATAACTACACTCAAAATGAGAGCACCAATAGCATATATTATTGCATCAAAATAATGGTCTAAAATACATATTACATTCCTAAACTTATAAAAATAATATCCTCAGTTTGTGTTGAGAATGAGAGATTAATGCAAACATATTCTTAAAACTAATAAAACAGATCTAATTATGTAAAAACTAACTCTCTAAATGGTGCTAAGTAAGACTTCACCCTTGTTTATATCAATTAATGGGTGCATGAGCCTTTACATTTCTTAAAACAAAAAAATAAGTAGTAGACAAGAAGAAGGAAGCTACAAGAGGATTTGAGAGTCACCAGAAGCTCTAGAAATTGAAGCTTGGCCTTCTCTATGTGTTTCTAGGAGTTGAATTGTGATTAGAATTGTTTCCAGTGCATGGAAAGATCTAAATTAGGAAGTAGCATTTAACTGTCAGTGCACCTTTAACTTGGTGCACCTTTGGAGTAGCACATCTTGCACACTTTTGCACCTTAATGAAATTTGTGCAAGGTGCTCAATTCACCATAAAAATCAAAGTTCTCAGTTTTCAAAATGGATTTTGGGTTTTTCTCAAACAAGGTCTGGGAGTGCTCTTGTGTATTTATTTTTGCCTTTTTTGATGATTTATACCCTCTCTATAGGCCAACATTGTCATAAACTTGAACTCCTTCTACTTCTTCTATCTAAACTCCCAATCCTTCCCAGTCAAAGACTAGGTGATCTAGATCATCCAAAATCATCAAATGTTTGAAACCTTTTCATGTTTTTTTAACAAGATTTTCTAGGTCTTTTAAACTAGCTTTTTCAAAGGTCATCTGCTCAAAATTTCAAGTTGAAAATTTCATCGGTCCCTAAGACCAGGTGGTCAAAGGCTTTCTATTTTAGGAACTGAAATTAGATTTTTAGTTCTTCTTTCCAATGGTGTAAACAGTTTAGAATTCTAAGCTCTAAGTCAAAAGTTATGACCTCGACAAGTTAAAGATGCCTCTTTATCTACAAAAAAAAAATAAACATTAGTTATCTTATGTTGGAAAACCCAAAAAAAACCAAACTAACAAAAGCCCTAGCCCAAAACACTCAAAAATAATTAGAATAGTCAATTCCCCACACCCCCCACCTCCCCCAAAGCCCTAGATTGCACAATAGCACACCTAACACACCTTGACAAGTGTGCTAAGTGCATTGAATGGTCATTTTAAGGCCATTTTAGCACATTTGTGCATGTGTGCATAGGTCAAGTGTGCACATGCATGTGGCAAGTGAAAATTGGGAGGGGACTTAAGTCCATGGCTTGTTTTAAAAGGGTGTGCACATGCGCACCTTGATGGGGTATGCACATGCACACCCTTAACATTGCCTTAAGGTTTTTGAAATGTGTGCATGTGTGCACCCTTGACACTACCTTAAGGTTTTTGAAAGGTGTGCATGTGTACACCTTGGGGAGGTGTGTGCATGCACACCTTTACTTAGGTATGTTAGTTTTGGACCCAGTGTCCACCCTTTGGAGGTGTGCACCTACATAGGTGCACATCTCCAAAGGGAGATAAGTGTTCTCTTGCACATTCAACGGACCTATGCACCTTGGATAGGTGTGCATGTGCGCTAGTGCACTAGTGCATATTTATGCAATAAAATACTTAAAATATTCATTTTTTCTCAATTCTGACACCCCACACTTGTCTAGTCAAAGACTAGGACTTGATCCAAACTCAAGAAGAGTTCCAAAATGACTTAGGATTTGGACTAGGAGTCTGGAAAATAAAAATATTACTAGGAAGTCCCCATATCTAGGAGAAATGGGGCACACATTGTGAAATGACAACATAGCCTTATTTAATAACGACCTTATGAGTACTAAAAGTCACATATAATTGATTTTAGCAATATATATTTATTACCACAATATAATTATCATCATAAAACTTTAATACGCATTATAGTATATCCAATATGCCATCACAAACCTACAAAATAATAAAGCTAATAATCTAATGCAGAAAACAAGGCAATTGGATACATTGTGTACTAACAAATCCAATAGAGTAGGATAAAATGAGATAATAGTCTTTAAATAAAATAATGGATTAGGTGTAGTTTACGTTTGTGTCTTAGTGTTACCTCACGTCTTCCACATCAAAATATAAATATAAGTATGCTTAGACCTACTGATTTAGGTGAAATTGATGTCTAGAACATGAAACCCTGCATCACAAAGATGAGCATGTGAATATATATGCATATCATAATAATAGAAAATGAAGGATATCAAGACATCTTGTGTACCTCACAAGTGAGTAACATGAATTTAACCATATTCATAAGAACACATCAAACAATAACATGAGCACAACTATAATCAAATCATGTGAAGATATATGGGTTAGTACCTTATTGAATCATAATCAACTATATAATCATCATATGCTATAAACACAAATATAAACATCATTTAAAACGTAAGCATGAGATAACATAAGAAATGGTCCTATCAATTCCAGTGTATTCATCATAAAGTAGCATCAAATCATTATAAGGTAGAAAAAAATATAGTAAATAGTTTAAGATGCACATAGCAAGGTCATGAAAGTATCTAACTACATAAATTGAATACAAATATTTGAGAGAGTAATACTAGCATACAGTTTAAACTATCCATGTCTCAACCATGCCTCGTTAATCTATATATACCCCTCCATTATTAATTAATAAAAATGATCCATTTGATGAATCATTTCCAATAACCATCACATGACTAATTAAATGAGTTTAATCTTTATTTTTTATTTTTTAGTGCCTGCCCCTAGTTTGCATTTATTTTATCACTGCTAAACTCTTTTAGGCCAGTTTTATGTTTGACGATTAGTACTATTGTTTTGAGATTATTAGTTAATGTTTTAGATTCAGTTGATTTATGATGAGATTACTTGGTACTCTATATTTCATGAATGCATGATGATTATTCCGTTTCTTCAGTTATTGATGATGATTAGTTAGATGGTTTATTATATGTGTTTTCTTATGGATACTTACCCCATACTTGCATGTGTATGGTGTGCATTTTTGTTTTCTTTATGTATGGCATTTCTGATGTGGTTAAGGAAGGGAGTTGTAGTCACCCGCTAGTTGGGATCTACATGATGCACCACTTCCTACCATTGCCTTTTTAGCTTAGAATATCGTGTTTGTATATGCATGGATTTTATGCAGGTTGCAGGTATTGAGTATCGACTTCCTTGAATTGTCAAGATGATGGTACCCTATCACATTATCTCAATGGTAAGAGAGGGGAGATAAATTCTTGAGTCCAAATCCTAAACCTTTAAGCCATTTGACCTAATTGAAAATTAGGACAAGTATCTGAGTCGAGTACCCTCCAAATGCGTTGATGACGTTAATTCTTGATTATAACCATTTAGTTTGATTTTGTATGTATTTTTTTATGACGGGTTTTTGTATTTTACTTTATGAGTCTTTAGTGAATTTTCTATTAATTAAGTCTAATTAAAAGATTAAATTAATGATTTAATTTAATAGAAAATTATTATGATATTTTAATATTTAATTATATTTAATTAATTGAAAAAATAATTAAATAAAAAGAATTGAATTTGAAGATAAAAGTTATAATTTTAAATTTAGAACGTGATAATATTTATTTAATTTAATAATAATATATTCAGAGTTCATTTTTAAATAAATGCTAAATATTATTGTTATTTAAGTTAATAAATATTTTATCAAATTAAACGTTCGAAAATAAATTAAAAGTGAAAAGATATTGATTATTGAAAATTTTTTAAGTTCGCATGATTTATGCATGAGATTAAAATATAAGAAATTAATTAAAAGATACAATAAGTGAAATTAATAAAGATATTTTAATTGCAAGGTGTGTGCATGACTTTAAAAATTAATAAAGTAATTAAAAGCGAAGTCAAGTGAAAATTTAATAAAGTTGTCTAATAATTCTTTTAATGTGCATGAAAAAGATTAATGCAAGATAAAAGAAAGATTAATAAAAGTTAATATTGAGTTAAGAGTTGTGAGCAAGGAGTTCTCCCGGGTGAACACACAATTAGTGCCCCGATTTAAGGAGAGAACTCTTTATCACAATTAGAGGGTTTATTTTTGAGGGGGAGACAAATTTTGGAGAGGACTCTAGACGCGAATTTTGGAAGCGAATTTTGGGAAAGTTTCATAAATAAGTTTTGGATAGAAGTGAATTCCCTCACAATCTTCGAGTGGTTTCATATTAGCATCAGGTTCAGGTAGGGTCTTTGTTGAGATAATGAGTGTTGCACACATTGCATAATATTGTTATTTTATTATGTAATGTTGTACCTAGATGGATGCACAACATGTAAAGATTTCCATGGAATATTCTTGATGAGTTGTATTGTAACATTGTGAAAATATTTCATGTAATTATTTAATATTGGAGAAAAGAATTAAATGCCCAATATTAAATGTGGGGTCATTGGGTTAGGTAGCACATGGTTTTAGCACATGGTTTATGTAATACCACTTAGTGGTTTTGTGGGACTTGCTACTATATAAGCAGCCACAAGGGTAGTTGTTGTAGAGAAAAATAGAGTGACAAGGAGAAGACAAAAAGCAAGAGTCGAGCGGGACAAGGCTTGACAGGTTAGCCAAGGGAGCATTTGTGAAGGTTGAAAGCATGGCATGGGATGTGTGGATTCATGCTTGTTCACATAGTTTGCTCGGTTGTGGCTATGGCCATGAAGGCTTCCATGGTTGTATGACAATGGTATTTTTGCTAAATAATACATGATGATGGATGCTTTTGGAGGCTGGGTTTTTCCCTCAATGAGGGTTTCCCAGGGTATATCTTGTGTCACAATTTTGTGGGTATGTTGTCTATTCTCTTGCATGTGGATTTCAATTTCGTGTTTATTTCAGATTTATTATGGGTTATGTGGAAACGGTTATATTCTTTGTTGCCAAGTTTTCTTACAAGTGGTATCAGAGCTATGGTTTTATTATTAACCCTAGATTGAATCCATGGGAATGCATGAGAGGATAAAAGAAAAGGGCAAGATATATGAATGATTTATTGCAGATCTGAGAGTTTTGGGTTTGCTGTTATGATAGGATGTTAAAAGATTTGGGCATGTGAAATTGTTGGACAAAAAGATTTTTTTGGATGTTTCATTTAAAATGAGGGTTTTGGGGGGTAGCTTGCAAAAATGACCTCTTGGGTAAAAACGAACCTCACCATTGGATCCGGGTCAACATTTCCATAAATTTTGATATATAATATGCCCTAGTTTGGCCATGTTCAGAGGAAATGAAAGAGTTTTTTGGTTTCAGCCCATGATGGCCGTCAAATTTAATCCCGTCGAAACTTTCATCACTGAAAAAATTTAAAATGAAAAATCGTACTAAAAATGGTAAAAAGACTGTCTTAGTAAAATGGCCATAACTTTCTCTCAGAATATTGGATTTCAGAGTTCTTACAGGCGTTGGAAAGCTAATTCAGAGCACTACAAGATGATGTAGGTTTGGTTCTATGATTTTAAAATTTTGTTAGGTTTTAAGAGCCCTAAAGTCAGATCTTATTTATTTTGAGCATGGATTAGAGCATAACTTGGGCATACGGAGTCGGATTTTGGACTTCGAGTAGTCAACGGAAAGCTCTTGGAGAGCTCTACACAATGGTTCAAATTTGGTGCAGGTTTGGCATGATTTATTTGGTGATATATTTATCTAAACAGCTTATAGATATATTTTGACTATGGTAACATTGTGAGTTTATGGCATTGAAAATTTAAGATTTGATGTCATTGTATACTCAGTTCATATTTCAAATTGGTCTCATGATGATATGGTTATCAATGTTTGGTTTGGATATGCATGATGACTTGTTGGGTCTACAAGTTGTGCAGTGTTGTAAGCAGTCTATACTTACAGGTTGCATTTATAGCTTGGTTATGGGTTGTCTTTGCCCATTGATCTTTCATTATTGATGCATATTCAAATTGGTGGCTTGGATTTGGGTTGTCTATGCCCTGAGTCACATGATTTGCTGATTTTATTCTTCATGTAGAAGGGATGAGATGTTGTTACCAGGTACAATCATGGTAGAGGATTGCAGTTGACTATGCTGATAGGTTCGACACTTTGAGAGCCAGATGCTCAGTTCATGGATGTGATCATGGTGTCATAGATTTTGGCATGACATGATTGGTTATACAGGTACATCCTTGATGTTCATTAGCTTAGATTTCTAATTCAGTTATGGTGGTATATCTTCTTGGTTGAGGATCATGGTTATTTGGTTTCTTTTGAGGAGCTCATGATATGCACTTTGAGTTCTTTGATAGTTTGATGCCTTGGTTGGTTCTCATGGTTAGAGGATGGTTTTTCATCATTATGTCATGGATAGCTTGGATACACGATTTAGTGGGAGCTTGTGACAGTGATGGGGTGACAGTGCAGGATTAGTTCCTGGTTTGGTTTATATCTTCTTGGTTTGGAGAGGATGGATTTTATGATGCCATAGGTGACTTGGTACCACAGTTGAGTGGGAATTATTGGCATTGATATATTTATTGAGTGTTTGCAGATGTTGGAGGTTTGTCTTAGATCCTGTTGCTACAGAAGCGTCTTTGACATTTGCATGGTGCACTTGTTATCTTCATGGTGTATGAAGATGGTTAGATCTTGAAGACTCATGGAGTTCTTGGTTATCTTCATGGTATGTGGAGATGGTTCTTCCTAGTATGAGGAGATGGTTTTCTTCATGGTGTGTGGAGATGGTTGCATCTTGAGGACTCACAAGGTTCTTGGCAAAGGTGTGGTTTATGCTTTTATTTGGCATGTTATCCTTGGTATGAGGATGGTTTCATTATTATGTCATGGTATACTCTTGATACGCGTTTAGATTTGTGACATGTTATAGTGTGTTCATATGGATCATGTTATCTCTTTGGTTGAGATGGTAAGATCACGTTGTCATGTTTATGTTCCTGAGGCCATGGTTGGAACTTTGACATTGATCTTGGTTTAGTTTCTTGGTATTGAGTACATTGATCATAAGCTGGATACTTCATGATATTGCTATGTTGCATTTGGAGTTGGCATGGATTGATTGGTTACAGGTGCTCATGGATACTTAGAGACGGTGGTGACGCTAATTTCTCTTAGATTAGAGAAGTATTTGTTGGGACGGTTAATAGTTTCAGTAGAAAGTTCGAGGGGCAGTCACCTGATATGGACTTGAGAGGAGATTGTTCTTAGATGAGTCTTGGTTGGAGACTTGGGTATCTTGATGAGCATTCTCATTCCCCACTCTTGGTCTACTCGGCGGTTTGCTACTTGAGAGGTATAGCCCATTTTTTTTCTCTTAGTTGCATTATATTTATGCTTATCTTTCATGGATATGGATCTTGAGCTATGGTACATGAGTTAGTTCTGGAGGGTTCATTTGAGAGATGGTTTAGCATTGGTTATCTCCATTTGCATATGTTGTTATGCTGGTTGAGTTTGGGAGATGGTTTTATATTGGGCATTTTCTTTGGATTAGGAATGGTTATTCCTTGGTTTAGGAATGGTTTTATTGAGTTTGATCTTCTTGTGAGAGGCTTACATCCATGATTAGCTATATGGTATGGTTTGGGTGTTGTTGAGGCTTCTTGTTGGGGTTTTATGGAGGAGATCATACTTGCACAGTTTACATCTAGAGGTGTGTGTAGAAGGACATGATACAGGTTATGATTTGCATGGTTTCTCTAGTCTTGGTTATCTTCCTAGATGTTCAGTTTTGACTACATTGGATTTGAGATTGGTTGGAGATTGTGATCACTGGTTTGTGCTCATGTATGTCATGTGAGAGATGACATGGTTATTTCTTTCTCTTTTCTCTGTTGGTTGTGGAGAATTTGGGAGACTATTTGGAGACTTGTTATGAGAGTTTTTCTTGTAGGATATTGGTTTATATATTGTGGATGTCCTTGATACTACATGGATTCACTTCTTTGAGATGTGTTGAGTGGATTGGTTATAGATTTGACATTATCTTTTGTAGTGGAAGATTCTTGGTATATATGTGGCAGGTATTACTCTTGAGGCTTGTGATTGCAGGTTACAGATTGGATATGTCGGTGATATGAGATTCACTTGTTATACCTTTGAGGTATGGATAGTTGGATGGGTTTGGCACTTTGCTGTGGGTGCTATTTCAGCTATGGATATTTTGACAACTACAGATACATGTGATTACCTTTGGATCAGGTTATTTGTGCTTGGCATTTTTCAGTTGGTACAAGATTTTATGATCTTCTAATGTGACAGGTTGGGTGGTTTTCTCTTTGGATGGCTTCTATGTATGTCCAGTAGCAGTGGCATAATAGGAGGTGAGATCATTCATGTTTGAGATGCTGGAGACTTTGATTTTGTTGCGGGTACTAGGATGGAGTACTTGGTGTATTTTCATCCATGATGGTGGACGTGCTGGGAGGGATTGTTCCCTTGTTCATTTATGTGGCTACGGATTGACCCTATGCAATGTATACAACAAGTGGGAGATTGTTGAGATAATGAGTGTTGCACACATTGCATAATATTGTTATTTTATTATGTAATGTTGTACCTAGATGGATGCACAACATGTAAAGATTTCCATGGAATATTCTTGATGAGTTGTATTGTAACATTGTGAAAATATTTCATGTAATTATTTAATATTGGGGAAAAGAATTAAATGCCCAATATTAAATGTGGGGTCATTGGGTTAGGTAGCACATGGTTTTAGCACATGGTTTATGTAATACCACTTAGTGGTTTTGTGGGACTTGCTACTATATAAGCAGCCACAAGGGTAGTTGTTGTAGAGAAAAAGAGAGTGACAAGGAGAAGACAAAAGGCAAGAGTCGAGCGGGACAAGGCTTGACAGGTTAGCCAAGGGAGCATTTGTGAAGGTTGAAAGCATGGCATGGGATGTGTGGATTCATGCTTGTTCACATAGTTTTCTCGGTTGTGGCTATGGCCATGAAGGCTTCCATGGTTGTATGGCAATGGTATTTTTGCTGAATAATACATGATGATGGATGCTTTTGGAGGCTGGGTTTTTCCCACAATGAGGGTTTCCCAGGGTATATCTTGTGTCACAATTTTGTGGGTATGTTGTCTATTCTCTTGCATGTGGATTTCAATTTCGTGTTTATTTCAGATTTATTATGGGTTATGTGGAAACGGTTATATTCTTTGTTGCCAAGTTTCCTTACAGTCTTGTGTTTTGATCATTGATTAATTACACAATTTTCCTTTCTTGTCTTCTTTCTGCCTATGATTGTTGAGATCAAATTATCTGGATTTCGTGGTATGATTCTTTTGTTCTCTTGTCTAAATCTTATGATATTTATATTGATCTCATCTGTACGCTAGATTGAAAGAAATTAGTTTTAAAACAAGGAGGGTTTGAGATTTAAAAGAAAAATTAATTTAAAAATTCGAGTGTTAAACGAACCTTTTTATCAAATGATTTGGGAAAGATTTGAAATAGAAATTGGACATTCTAATTTTCTTTTTTAAATGGTTGATAGAAATTCTTCTATCAGATTATATTTGTAAAATATATATATTAGAATTTTAATATTGCTAAAAGGGGGTATTTGTTTTAATTAAAAAATTCATTTTCTAAAGTAATGGTGGAGGAGGTTTTATATGTTTTATATATTATATTAAAAAAACAAATTTTAAAAATATAATGGGAGGGTGGGGGTTTTAACCCCACCCCTTCTCATCTCTCCTTGGCGGCGGATTGCTGACACAATCATACCTACAATTGCAGTCGCAAGGTTGACTATAACAACAGCCGTCAGCACGACCCATTTTATTTGAGGCAGCAACTTTAAAAACTTGCACCCATATGTATGGTCGTAGGGCCAATTGCAATAGTACTCGTCAACACAGTTCGTTTTATTTGAGGCAGCGGCTTTAAAAGCCTACGCCCATATGTATATGCGATTTTGGTTTAAAATTTAATTTGTTTTTAAAAAAATAATTTTATTAAAATTTTGTAATATGTGATGGTTGAAATAAAATAAAATTTATTTATAAATAGTTTTTACAAATTAATTATTAATAATTAATTTTAAAATAGTTATTTTTATATATAAATAATTATATTTAATAATTTAATTGACTTATATTTTTAATAATAATTAATTAGGTTTTAATTAAATTATTATTAAAATGATTTGGGATCGTAGACTATGAGTTATGTATTTTATTGATTAATTTAATTAAACATAATTAATTAAGATTAATTAATAAGGGAGGTTGATAGTTTAAGTTTTAAAATTATTAAATTATTATAATATTGATTTGATAAATTCATAGATTAATTGCTTTGAAAATCAACAAGCATTATTATAATAATTTAAATAAATATAATTTACCTTTGGTATATTTTTGTGAGAAATTGGTCTAACGTATAACAGGGGTAGTTCTATTTTTTGGTTCAAATAAATGAATGGGTTAACTTGTAGAGTAAATCGAGAATCTCTTTTACTTGAAATGTATTTTAAATTTGAAAACTCACACTGAAATAGAAATTGGAACTTTGTTGTAAACTAACAATGTGTATTCAAGGCTAAACCAAAACATGAAACTTACATTGTTGTTTGAATAATGTCTATGTTTTGGGGTTTCGAGTTGTCTAGTATTGACCAGTCTTAGGTTGTTACCAGAGGCTTGGGGGTTGTGTGAGTGTGATGCTATGTTGTTTTGATTTCGATCTTTTTAAAACCCAACCATGGTAATGTGATGGCATGCTCTATAATGTGTGTGGATTATTGATTGTTATTTCTTTCTAGTCTTCTTGTGTGAAGTTGAGGTGTATGTATATGAGATACCTGACTTAACCATTTTTGAGTCATCGATCAGTTATATTTGATTTTCTTTCCAGTCACTGTGAGAGGACTGACGTGTTTGCTATTTTCTTGATGATGTCATGTTGTGACATATTTGACTTGACCATTTTGGAGTCTTCGATCAGTATTGTTTTGGGATACTTTCTAGTTGCTCATTGAGAATCGATGGATATTGTGATTTATTTTGGGATACTTTCCAATTTCTTGTTGAGAACCAATGGATATTGTGATTTATCATTTGATGTCTTTCAGTTGCTCATTGAGAACTATTATAATTATTATGATTATCATTTGATGCTTTTCAGTTGCTCATGGAGAATTGATGTGAATAGTGTGGATTATCTTTTGATGCTTTTCAGTCGCTTGTATAGGGCTGAGGTGATTTTACTATGATTCTTTGATTTGTGATTTCATGAGCCTAGGGTGGGTAATCTATATGCAATGTCAGGAAGTGGCTTGCAATGGGGGATGGGGCCCTAAGTGGCTACTAGGAGAACTCATTGTAAGTTATTTTAATAAGTGAAAACATTACTCTAAATGAGAGTAAAATGAACCTAATTAGATAATTGAATGTTCTCGCCCATGGCTCGAGTGCTAGTACAACCTAGGATGGGAGTAGAGAGTGTGCTTGTTACGACCTTGCATTCCATAGTATACCTCGTCAGTGCGAGAGGATACTAGTGGCTGCATAGGGGTCACTAAGGACCCTAGAGTCCTAAGCTAATTGCTAGGGTAACTCCTACATGATTCGTGTGACGACACTTTCTCGCTTACATAGTAGATTCCTACGTGTCTGTGTGCCTCTGGGTCTAGATGTCAGTCTATGTAGAAACCTTTGAGTTAATATACTTTTAGGTCCTCTTGGACTTTGAGAGTATTTGTGTTATGTGATTTGATATCATGTTTGGGACTTGAGTCTATCTCCTTAGCATGGTGGGAGTGGGCCATTTAGGTTCCACATGGTTGGATGGTAGTGCTTTTTACTCTTACCATTGAGATCTGTTTGTAGTCACCGTGGCTGGAGCTTCTTGGGATGCTTGTTTATCATGTTTAGATGATGTTATTTACTGATGCATTTCCTTATATTGATGACTAGCATGTGATTGATGATGTTATCTACTTTGTACGATTATCTTATACTTTATTCTAGCATGTTTTAGGAGTGACACCCCTATTATGATAGTACCAATGATCTATTCAGTGGCTTGGGATGTTAGGCATGGCGAATGGCTAGGGCCCATGATGGTCTTATGATGCTATTGATAGTTGGGAGGAATCGCGCACTTAGTTAGTTGTATTTCATGTTGGATGTTATATCTTTTATGATGGATGGATGTATCATGTATGGTAGATGTTTTTATTTATTCTATTGTACTTTGTATCATAGATTCAAATGGGATGATGTATGTTTATATGTATATTCTTTTAGCCTTTCATACCCTGTGACATGTATAGTGGATGATTGAGCATTACGAATTAATTTTCCAAGAAGCATTTGGAACAAATGTATATTATGGACTTTGGACTTTCTGATTATTCTTTCATGTGGATGTGGTAGTTGTTAGACTTAGTATTAGATTAAATTTATATGTAATTCAATGTTATGGGATCCTTAAGGAATGTGACCTGTTATGTATGCTTTAGTTGATTGTATGTTATTGCTTCTGCTACTATGTGTTTGATGTGCATGTTATACTTTCTTACTTCAAAAGAAAAATGATTGAAAAACTTAGTAAAACTTTAGGTTAATTCTTTTCGATCCCTTGGCGGGGGGTTACATATTTTTTTAACTTATCTCATTTGCTTCTAAATCCTAATCATGTGAAAAATTTAAATAGTAACTATTTATTTTAATTAATTTTTCATCCTTAACCATTAGTTATTTAAAACTAATTAAATAATAAATCTATGTATACACCCCTAAGCATGTTTAAGCCATTTCAAAATTGCACATGTCATGCATATACATGGTCTATGCTTCCCATATCCCAAAAAATATTATCATGCAATCTCATCCATATATTTACATTTAAAAAATGGTTAATTGAATGCAAATAAAAAAGACATTTGATCTTCCAAAAGATTAATTTAATTCATTTTCATCCATCATTTTCCCAGAAGACACCAACAAATAATATAGCTCCTTTTGTGTATAGATTGAAAGGTGACACTTGAGGCCTACTATGACTTCAGTGATAAAAAACAATCACAAATTTTAATCTTGTAACCTAATCATATATTCTATAAATAGCACCTCCTGTAATTGTAGGGATAAAAATGAGAAATCAACATATTGTACAAGAAAGAGTCACCAAAATACCCTAAATATCATGCAAACTAATCCCTAGTCCATTGTCAAGTCATTGAGTAAAAATAGGCATAAAACAAGCACGAATAACATAAACACCCACTTCAAATGTATCTCCAATGTAGACTTCATTTCTTCTCTATTGAAATTTTTTCTCTTGACTTGACAAAATGCAGTAAAAGTGAAAACAAATTGATGGTGATGATCACGAGAACACTTAGAATGTAGCTGGCTAGCCAAAAAAAGGCACAAGAGGCTCAATTTATAGGATTTAGAGCCAATATGCTTATTTGGAAGGAAAATGTGCAACTATCATAATTATGAAAAATTAAATGCACAAGTTTTAAAAAATCATAATTGATAGATCAAATTAGAAATGAGTCATACTATGATACATTATGATAAGATGTAAGAAATTAATATGGAATGCACAAATTAAGGACAAATTGACATAGAAAGTTGGAAGCAAATTAACAAGAAGAAGGTGAAGGGAAACATGCAAGAAGGTGAAGGGAAGGTATAAGTGGTGAAGCTATAAACTAGGAGAGTTTTAGCACAATTAGAAGTAATGTGTAATTAGTTGAGATTTTAAAATAATTTAAAACTCGTAACTCCAAAATAAAAATTATAATTCGAGAATGTAAAAAATCCCATAATTCAAGAAATGGTCAGTTAAATAACTTAGAATTAATTAATTGGAGGAGTTAAAAAAGAGGTGGATTAGTATGATTAAATGATTAGAGGATAGGAATAAAATATGGGTTGTATATTTTTGTAAGAAAAATTAGTTGATTATTGACCAAATTGATGAATCTAATTCAAAGATAATCTAATTTGATGGTCACAATGAAGATTTGGATTGATTTTGATTTTTTTTTTTAAGGATCAAAGCATGATAAATTTATTGGATAATGATGTAAAATTAATTGATAAGGATCAAGGATATTTCAAGTTGATTGGACAAAGCTTGATAATGTATGACATTAAAGAATTTTTTAATGCCATAAAAGTGATCAAAATTGATTGATAAAATTAGTTTGGGAGAGCATCAATGGACGTTGTCAATAGTATTAAATTATTTTGGATAAGGTTGGATTGACTTGATTAAATTATAAGGAGACTAACAATATCAATAATTAGTGATGATGATCGATGATGAATTTAGTTGACAAGGTTTGATTAGGAATTGAGGGATGTGAATGCCCAAGATTTGTTTAAAAGTGATCAAAGTTGGTCTTGACATGTTTTCAGACTAATTTGAAAGGATTAAAATGATTTTTAAATGTTTTAAATTGAATTAGGGTTGAGTATAAATGATTTTGATGATATTTTGCATTATTTTGAAAGCATTAAATAGTGATTATATAAGTCTCAAAAGATATTCAAATACCCTAAAATGGGTTTGAATGATGATTAACTTGGCCAAAATTATCAAAGTTAGGAGATAAGGAATGAGGAAATGTTAGTGTTTGTTAATGATGCATGTGTAGGATTAATCCATTTTTAAGTGTCCATATTTTGTCGCTCTTTGATATTGTGATTATGAGCATTCTATCAAATAAAATTGATGACTTATTACATACAAATATGCCCTAATTATGGTAGGATATATGGGTTCCCCTAGAGAAATTGACAAAAGAATAAAAATGATAGGTCATTTTTTGTCCACAATAAAAATATGAATCTATACCAACAAAAGAATCAAAAATCAAAGTTCATACACGAAAGTGATGCAGGAGCATCTTGGGTGTAAGAGCAATCCTAAATCACCCAAAAATATTTCATTTTGTTTCTTGAATAAGGGTTGTCTCAGTGTAGAGTTGTTGTCTATGAAGGCTTGTTACTTACTAAGTCAATCATACAAGCTCAAAATGTCCTAATTTCAGAGGTGGATGTTCATCTTGGATATATTAGCCTACTAGTTGAGGCTCAATACCATATCATGAGTATTCGTGAAGCTATTGCAAAATTTTGGTGTACAATTTTGGTACAAAAACTTCAAGCTTAGTTTTGAAGACCTTAGAGGCCTTGAGTGGGCTCCGAAATGGGACCAACTAAAGATTACACTCATTAGGCCCTATAGACTAAAAGTTGAGGATTCTGAAAAGGGGTTATAATAGACAATCAAATCAATGGTTTGAAAGTTATGATCTTCCAATGTTGGGCCAATCTGAATTTCCAAAATAAGTGTCAAAGGTGTATTAGGCTAACTCTATATGTAATTTTTGGGTTAATTAGTCTCAAGAGTTAGGGATTGATGCGTAGAAACTTCCTAAGTGGTTAAAAAATGTCTATTTAAGGAATGCATATACATTTTAGATGGGGACACAACCCAATAACAAAATGGACACAACAGAAAAGGGAAATTGTATTAACTGAAAAATAAGCTAGTACATTTAGTACAGAGAAAAATAACTTCAAAACATGCCCTAAGGGCTTACAATAGCATAAATGTGGAGATAATTTCTCCTTTCAGTACCTCCTCTCAAACTCTACTCCGAACTGCCATTTACAATGCCAGGAATCTCCTTAAAGAGACCTCGAAGGGTTAAGGACTAGGAATACCTTCTAGAAAGTGCTAGTAGACAGAAGCTGCGTTAGAAGTCGGCGCAAATCTAGAAGAATCCAGAAATGGTAAGCAAACTTTTGGGAGGCATAACTTTTGAACCATAGCTCCGATTGACGAACCGTTTACATTTTTGGAAAGCTCTCGAAGTGCTCTATAGCCCTATAGACTAGCAATGCTTGTCCCCCATTTTTCAGCCCTTTTTGAGGTCATTTAATGCCCCTAACTTGACTTTGAAGCATTCTTAGGAGGTCTCCAAAACCTGAAAAATTGCAATAACTTTCAAACCGTGGGGCCTTTTGACCTGATTCTTTTTCTGGAATGCTCTAAATCACAATTAAATTTATTTGGCCAATTCACACCTTCTAGTTTACCAAAATGATGGCGCAATTACATGCTCCTATTTTTTCGAGATTTTCTAGCACACTAAAAGTGGAACTGTGAGAGTTGGAACCTTTATTTGACCCAAATGGGTGTCCAAAAATGAAAACACATGAAACCAAAACTAAGTCTAAGTACATTTTTTTGGGTGACACAGGATTGCCCTTATACCTCTGGATGCTCCTGCATCAGACACCCAAGGTAGATTGAAAAGTGACCCTATCACTTTATGAATGGTAGAGGAAATCCCAAATGGGAAACCTTAGCTACTGAAATCCAAGTTGAGTCCTCGACCGGTCGTCCTTTCCATTTGACCAAATACTCTTCATACTGCCTATTTCTGGTACTCCTACCCACACGATGATCTAGAATGTCTTCTATCTCCTCCTTCTTAGAAGTAGGAATCGGACATGGCTCTAACACTAGCTCCTCATCTGCATCATCATCATTATACTCTGTTAAATCTACAATGTTGAAAATGGGAGAAATGTGAATACCATCTGGTAGCTCCACCTCATATGCATTTCCTGAGTCATGTTTCTTCAAAATTTTGCAGGGGCCAAATTTCTTCATTTTCAGCTTGTTGTAAGTACCGGCTGGAAATCTTTATTTTCATAAGTACACCATGACTAGATCCCCTACTTGGAATTCCTTATGTCTTTTCTTTTGATCAGCCCTAGCTTTATACTCTTGATTCATCTTGGTAATGTGTGCCTGAACTTCCTCATGTAGACGCTTGATATGTTCAGCAAATTCTTTCGCTTCAGTACTTGTCCTCTCCCCTTGCTCTATCTTCCTCAATTCTGGTGCAGTCCTTGGGCTATTCCCATATACAATTTGGAATGGTGATTTTCCAGTACTCCTATTTATAGAGTTATTGTAAGCAAACTCTTCTTGTGGTAGAATCAAATCCCATCCCTTGGGCTTATCCCCAACTAAACATCTCAGCAAATTGCCCAGACTTCTGTTTACCACTTCTGTTTGGCCGTCAGTCTATGGGTGATGCATGGAACTAAATTTCAAGTCTTTTCTCAACTTTTTCCACAATGTCCTCCAGAAATACCCCACAAATTTAGTATCTTTTTCAGAAACTATACTCCTTGGAAGACCATGTAGTCTTACCACCTCTTTGAAAAACAAGTCTGCAATATGGACAGCAACATGAGTTTTGTGGCATGGAATGAAATGTGCCATTTTGGAGAACCTATCAACCACTACAAATATTGAGTCATTACCCCTTTGTGTCCTTGGTAATCCAAGAACAAAATCCATACTTATGTCCTCCCATGGCCTTGATGGAACAGGAAATGGCTGATATAGGCCAGTATTGTGACTAAACCCCTTGGCAACTTGACAAACCTGGCAACTCTGTACAAATTTCTTCACATCCTGTGAAATTTGAGGCCAAAAATAATGTTCTCTAAGAATGGCAATGGTCTTATCTTGACCAAAATGTCCTGCCATCCCTCCACTGTGTTTCTCCTTAATCAGATTTTTCCCTCATGGAACTCCTTGGAATGCATAATTGACTACCATTGAACAACATGCCATCCTGAATCAAATAGTCTAACCACTTGTTTCTATCTACAGCAATAGGTTCTTTACAAGCTTTCCATGCTTCAGAAAAATCAGGATCCTCGGGGTACAAATTCTTGAGTTCATCAAACCCAACTACTTCAACCTGCATTATTGTAAGCAACAACTGTCTCCTACTTAGTGCATCTGCAACCCTATTAGATTTTCCACTTCTATGCTTCAACACAAATGTATAACTCTGCAAGAATTCTACCCACTTCATATGCCTCTGATTCAATTTACCTTGGCTATTTAGGTATTGTAATGCCTGATGATCAGTATACAAAAAAAATTCCTTTGGCAATAAATAATGCCTCCATTTCTTTAAGGCCTGAACTATTGCATAGAACTCTTTATCATAAATAGAATACTTCTTCTTTGCATCATTCAATTTTTCACTAAAATATGCAATAGGCTTACCTTCTTGGCTTAATACAGCAACAATAGCACTGCCACTGGCATCACAATCCACCTGGAAAACCTTTCTAAAATTTGGAAGTGCCAACATAGGTTGTTATGTTACCTTCTTCTTCAACAATTCAAAACTTCTCACAGCTGTTGTAGTCTATTTGAACTCTTTTCTATCCCCTCTTATTGTATCAGTTAAGGGTGTACATATGCCACTGAAATTCTTAATAAACTTCCTGTAAAAACTAACCAGACCATGAAATGATCTTACCTCAGTAGCAGACCTTGGAGTAGGCCATTCCAAGATGGCTTTTACCTTCTCCGGATCCATTTTGAGACCTTCAGGTGATATAACACACCCTAAATAGACTAACTCCCTTTTTACAAAGATACACTTCTTCAAATTAATTAACAGTTTCTCTTCCCTTATCCTTTCAAGGACACTATGAATATGTAGTAAATGTTCTTCCAAAGTCTTGTTGAAAATTAAAATATCATCCAAATAGACAATAACAAATTTTCCCAAGAACTTCTTAAGTACCTCATTCATGAGCCGCATGAAGGTGCTTTGGGCGTTCATCAATCCAAAGGGCATGACTAACCACTCATAAAGACCCTCCTTGGTCTTGAAGGCTATTTTCCACTCATCTCCTTCTCAAATCCGTATTTGATGATAGCCACTCTTGAGATCTATCTTTGTGAAGTATTGAGCTCCACTCAAGCAGTCCATAAGATCATCCATCCTTGGCAAAAGAAATTAGTACTTTATGGTTATCCTATTTATAGCTCGAGAATTTGTACACATCCTCCACTCTCCATCCTTCTTTGGTCAGAGTACTGCAAGTACTGCACATGGACTCAGGCTCTCTCGAATCAAGCCCTTCCTCAACAGCTCCTGAACCTGTCTATTTAACTCCTTTTTTTTAGTAGGAGTCATCCTGTGAGTAGCCTTGTTAGGAAAACTAGCTCCTAGAATCAGATCTATCTGATGACTGATTTGCCTTATTGGTGGCAATCCATCTGGAACATTATCAGAGATAATATCTCCAAACTCCCCTAGTAAATCTGAAACTTCAAGTGGTATTTCACTACTACCTTCTTTATCTTTCCTAGGAATCAAAGCATAGCACATATGCTGATGTTTCATGCCATCTAACAAATCCTAGCACTGCTACATACCTTTTCACCTTCCTTTTTCATGGGCTTCAATTTGTGGCAAACTCCATCCTTTTTCAGAGAGTATGTGTTTGCATGCCCATCATGTACTACATGTCTATCAAATTGCCATGGTCTACCCAACAATAGATGGCAAACATCCATCGAAATAACATCACAGAGAACTTCATCATGGTAACTCCCAATTTTGAATTTCACTAAACATTGTTCACTTACTAGGACCTTATGATCATCTTTTACCCAAGTAATTCGATAAGGTTGGGGATGTTTCTTCCTCTTGAGCTTCAGCTTAGAGACCATCTCTTCTGATACCAAGTTATCAGTGCTACCACCATCAATGATTATGTCACAACATTTATCCTCACACTTGCATCTAGTATGGAACAAACTCCTCCGTTGTCCTAATTCAATCTCACCACTTAGTAGGACTCTTTCATTTACCAAGGTCTCTCCTCTTTCTGCATCCTCTAAATGTGATGATTGTGCATCTTCATCCACATGAGCAACCCTAGCTTGGCCCTCAGCTCTCCTATTTGTCCTTCCTTCTCGTTGAGGGCATTCAAAGGCACAATGACCTTCTTCATTGCAATGGAAATAGGTATCACGGAAGCCTCCTCTTCCTTTTCCATGTCCTCTACCTCTTCCTCTCTGATTTCCAAAGTCTTGATCATGGGAGCAGTTGAAACCCTCATTCCTCTGGTTCCTGCTAGTACCCACATCTTCATTTTTCTTTTGGGTTTCATTGCAGCCTCTAGATGATCTACCGCTTCCCCTTCCTCCTTGACCGCACCCTCTTTGTCTTCCTTCAAACCTTTTATTCAGCTTCTCTTCAACTCCTAGGGCAAACTGGTATGCCTCTTCAATGCTGGTCATTCTTACCAGACTTAATTCCTCCTGGATGCTAGGTCGCAACCCACTGATATAACGAGCAACCTTCTCCTTATTTTCTTCTGCATGCTCCACTCTAATCAAGAGTCAGTAAAATTCCTCTGTATATTCTTGGACTGATCTTCTTGCTTTCTTTAACCCATGCATCTTTTTAAACAAATCAAGCTCGTAGTCCACAGGAATGAACTGCTTCTTCAATTTGTCCACCATGCGATCCCATCTTGTGATCTTCTCCTTTCCTCTTCTATTTCTTTCCAATTGAACCTCTTTCCACCATATTTTGGCATGGCCTTTCAGTTTGGCCTTTGCAAACTTAACCCTATCTGGGTCCTTGATATCCTCATACTCAAAGTATTCTTCCAGTTCATTGATCCAATCGATCAACTCATCTGGTTTCAGATTTTCTGAAAATACACCCACTTCAATTGTGGGTCTTTTCCCAAACTTAGTAATGGCCCTAAAAAGCCTTTCCTTTGCATGATTCAAAACTTCCCCATCAAATTCCCCTTCTGGTCCCATTTCTTCTTCTTCATTGTCATCCTCACTGTCGTCACCTACGGCAACATTTGCTCCTCTACGGAGCTCCTCTTGCAATGCCTGTACCTGCCTTTGGAGGGCTCTAACCTCCTCAGGATTAATAGCTCTAGCCCTTTCGCCAAGCTCTCTTCATGGAGGCATCTTCTAACTCGAACCCACAACCACACAATCCTAGTGCAAACTACCTCACAGTCGGTGCTCTATCTACACACTCAGGAAAACCAGCTCTAATACCACTTGATGGGGACACAACCCAATAATAGAATGGACACAACAAAAAAGGGAAATTGTATTAACTGAAAAATAAGCTAGTACATTTAGTACAGAGAAAAATAACTTCAAAACATGCCCTAAGGGCTTACAATAGCATAAATGTGGAGATAATTTCTCTTTTCAGTACCTCCTCTCAAACTCCACTCCGAACTGCCTTTTACAATGCCAGGAATCTCCTTAAATAAACCTCAAAGGGTTAAGGACTAGGAATACCTTCTAGAAAGTGCTAGTAGGCATCCACCGACCAAATAGAAGGCTCCAGAAGCTGTGTTAGAAGTTGGCGCAAATCTAGAAGAATCCAGAAATGGTAACCGAACTTCTGGGAGGCATAACTTTTGAATCGTAGCTTCGATTGACGAACCGCTTACATTTTCAGAAAGCTCTCAAAGTGCTCTATAGCCCTATGGACAAGCTGCACTCGTCCTCCATTTTGTGGCCCTTTTCAAGGTCATTTAATGCCCCTAACTTGACTTTGAAGCATTCTAAGGAGGTCTCCAAAACTCGAAAAACTGCAATAACTTTCAAACCGTGGGGCCTTTTGACCTAATTCTTTTTCTAAAATGCTCTAAATCACAATTACATTCATCTGGCCAATTCACACCCTTCTAGTTTACCAAAATGATGGACCAATTACATGCTCCTATTTTTTTGGGATTTTCTAACACACTAATAGTGGAACTGTGAGAGTTGGAACCTTTATTTGACCCAAATGGGTGTCCAAAAATGAAAACGCATGAAACAGAAACTAAGTCTAAGTACATTTTTTTAGGTGACACAGGATTGCCCTTATACCTGTGGATGCTCCTTCATCAATTTTCTAGGATAGCACTAGGTGATAGTTCACACCTCTGTGTTGCAAATTATTGTGAGGAAGTTTCTCATGTGGGTTTGCATATTGTATTTAAAAATTATGTAATTCTTCATTTGTGGTGATAATAAGAAGCCCATATTGTGTTCCTAAAAATTGTTGGTATTTCTTTGATTTTGTTATGTGTTTATGATATTAAGGTGGGCACCCTTCATGAAGTCATATCAAAGTAGGAGTTCTTGGGTGTGTAAATAGATTGCCAACTATGAGGCAGTTGCACCATGATAGAAAAATCACTAGTTGTGAGGAAGTTTGCACTAGGGTTTCAACAGGAGTGTGAAAATGCCTCCATGAAGAGACTGTGGTGGAAGAGTCATACATGTTACATCTAAGGGTTTTTTAGCCCTCCAATGAAAAATGCAAGCATTGGAAGAACAATTATGCAAAGGAATAAATCTTGTTGTAAAAGATGAAAGTGAGGATAAAGGAGAAGAAGAAGAAGAAGAAGAAAATGTTGAAGAAGAGACAATTCTGAACCCATAAGAAGAGAGGCTTTTTAGGGTCATCTCTAATATTAGTAAAAGACCTAAGTTTGAGGTTCCCACATTTTTGAAAAATCTTAACCAAGAGGAGTTGATCGATTGGATCATCAAAATGGAGGAATACTTTGAGTATGAAGATATTGAGGATCCTATTAGGTTCAAATTTGTGAAAGCCAAACTAAAGAGTCAAACAAAGATCTAGTGGCACCAAATTCAATTGGAGCAAAATTGAAGAGGAAAAAATAAAATCACCAAATGAGATCAAATGATAGCTAAATTGAAGCAATAATTCATTCCCATGGATTATGAGTTTGTTCTACAAAAGAAAATCCCCAAGGGTTGAAGCAAGCAAGAAGATCTATTCAAGAGTATCGAGGAGTTCTACTGAGTTCTCATCAAAACCTATTATGCAAAAGCTGATAGAGAAAATTGTCCATTATATTAATGGGTTAAGGCCAAAGATTTGGGAGGAGATGAGTCTAGTATGAATGAACAATATTGAAGAGGCATACCATTTTTCCCTAAGAGTTGAAGAAAAGTTGATCAAGAAGTTTGATAACAAGAATAGTGGAAGAGGTCGTAGTGGAAGATCTAGAAAATGGTCTTATGGAAGTGAAAATGATGATCAGCTGAACAAGGATGAGGCTAGTAGTAGTAGTCAGAACTAGAGGGAAAACAATTCCAATTGTTTCCACAACCAGAACAATAGAGATCAAAGAGGAAGAGGTAGAGGGAAAGGATCTAGAAGAGGAGGTTTCTATGGAAAATTCTTTCATTGTGGATAAGAAGGGCATAGAACATTTGAATGTTCACATCTCCAAGGAAGGAGAGATCAAAGAATGGATGGTCAAGCCAGAGCTACACATGTAGGTGAAGATACCAAATCATCACATTTTAAAGATTTTGAGAGAGGAGAAATCCTAGTCAATAGAAGAATCGTGCTAAGTGGTGAGAATGAACCTGATCAAAGGAGGAGCTTGTTTTTCACAAGTTACAAATGTGAAGATAAGTGTTGTGATGTGATCATTGATGGTGGAAGTATTAATAATCTAGTGTCAGAAAAGATGCTAACAAAGTTAAAAATGAATAGGAAAAAACACTTGTGTCTATACCATACTGCCTAGGTGCAAGATGACAACAAGGTCATGGTCAATGAGTAATGCCTAGTGAAGTTTAAGATTGGAAGCTATTGGGATGAGGTGTTTTATGATATCATACCTATGGACATATGTCATATGTTGTTGGGTAGACCTTGGTAGTATGGCAGGTATGTTGTACATGACTGGTGTACAAATACCTATGCACTGAAAAAGGATGGGATGAAACATAAGCTAAAGTCATTGAAGGATACAGATGAAAAGATATGTAGTGTTGCTAGGATATGTGTTGTTGATGGAAAGAATTTTCTTGAGGGTATGAGGTGTGAGCATATGTATTTTGCTCTAATTCAAAAATATGGTAAGGAATAAGTAGAAGAAGTGCCTACAGAAGTTATAGATTTGTTGGAAGAGTTTCCAAATATTGTGTCAGATAATGTACTTGATGAATTACCACCAGTGTGAAAGATTAGTCACTAGATTGACTTGATTCTAGGAGCCAATTTTCCAAATAAGGCAACACACAAAATGACACCAACAGAAAGTGAGGAGTTAAACAAACAAGTGCATGAGTTGTTGTGGAAGGGGTTGATTCGACTCCATGTGTTCTACTTGTGGTATTGACACCAAAGAATAACAAAGATTGGAGGATGTGTACAGATTCTCAAGCTATCAATAAGATCACAATCAATTATATATTTACATTGTCGCCGATGGATGATATTATAGATTGTTTGAGTGGAGTTGTGTATTTAACAAAGATAGATCTAAAGAGTAGGTACAATCATATTTGCATCAAAGCAAGAGGTGAGTGGCCTTCAAGACAAGTGAATGATTGTATGAATGGTTAGTCATGTCTTTTAGGCTAACCAATGCACTGATCACTTTCATGTGAGTCATGAATGAGGTACTGAAGGAGTTTCTAGGTGAGTTTGTCATTGTTTACCTATATGATATTTTGATCTTTAGTAAAACAATGGAGTACCATTCGATGCACATTCATAAGGTGTTTGATAAGTTGAGGGAAAAAAAATTGCTAATAAATTTGAAGAAGTGTAGTTTTGTGAAAAAGGAGATGGTGTACCTAGGATTTGTAGTTTCAGTGGAAGGTCTTAAAATGGACCCTGAGAAAGTGAAGGTTATCCTTGAATGGCCTATGCCAAGGAGTGTGAATGAGTTAAGATCTTTTCATGGACTAGCTAGTTTTTATAGAAAGTTTATCATAGGTTTTATCTATAGTTACAGACCTTTCACTAAAACAATGAGAGGAGATAGGAAATCATTTAAGTGGACTATAGGAGAAAATAAGAGATTTAATCTATTGAAGCAAAAAGTTCGCACTTCCAGATTTTAAAAAGGTGTTTCAAGTATACTATGATGCTGATGGTATTGCAATAGAAGTTGTTTCCCGTCAAGAAGGTAGACTTCTTACCTATTTCAGTGAGAACTTGAATGATCCCAAACAAAAGTAATATGTTTATGATCAAGAATTTTTTGATATAGTTTAGGCATTTAAGAAGTGGAGACACCATCTTCTTCATAAAGATAATGTTTTGTATATTCATCATTAAGCTTTACAATATTTGAATATTACAAGAAAACTAAACCAGGGGCATTTGAAATGGTTTGAATTTTTGCATAGTTATACATTTATTTTGAAGCACAAGAGTGGGAAGTCTAACAAGAGTTGCAAATGTTCTTAGTAGAAGAAATATTTTTCTGAGAAAAATGTAGATTGAGGTGGTTGGTTTCAAAGAACTCAATAGTTTATATACATAGGATCCTAATTTTGGTGAAGCTTGAAAAGCTTGTACATAACCTGCTACACTTGATAGGACAAAGTGGTTGGATTTCATAATCCAAGATGGCATGTTGTTCAAGGTGTGTGCTAGAAAATGTGACCTATTGAGAGCACGAATCAACAAAAAAACATTAGTTAAAGAACCTCAAATACACATCAAAGATTCAACAAAAATGAAGGAACATTAACTAACTAATGCTTGCTTGAGTTTTGCAACTCTAAGTAGCCAACAAACCAAATCCTCTAGCCACCTCTACAGCTCAACAAAGGCACCCATGAGAGGCCTTGTTGGTGTGTTAAGATGGGGGGTATGTTTGGTGTGCTCTCCCAAACACAACAAAGTATTGAATCTCTTGAGTGGATGTGCAAATGTGAGTAATGATGAAATATGAACTTAAGCTACAATGAAATGAAGAATACTTCAAGAAATGGCTATGGAGAAAGCTATACTTGAAAGCATTCAATGGTGAAAATATGAAATGCAACAAAGAAATTAACAAGTAAATGCCAAGGACATGTAAATGCAAAGGCAAACTAGCTAAACCATGCAAATGCAAAGCTAAACCAGCTATCAAATGGTTAGTATTCACCTAGAAATCTCTATGAAAACTCAAACTACAATGAAAACCCTAGCATGAAAACTCAAGACTCAAAATGGCATGGTAACAATGCAATAATGGGAGATGATGAATGCTTGAGACAAGGCCTCTATTTATAGGCTTGAGAGAGGGCTTGGTGAGGTGGCATCCATGTAGATGCCACATAAGGTGACATGCAAGCCATGCAAGTGGTCAAATATTCAAAGTTTGCTCACACATGTGTGAGCAAACTTGAGAGGAAGAGTGCGAGACAAGAGTGCAAAGGGGAGTGTGTAGGCATGCCATCTCACACATGTGTGAGCACACTCTTAGGTTAATGAGGGGGATTAGGAAAGAGATTAGGATGATTAAGTGGGATTAGAGAAGAAGTAAGCTTAAGAGGATGAAAATGATGGTTATAGGCTAGGCTCTAGGTTAGGCTTAAGATTAAATTAAATGAAATTTAATTTAATCATGGGTTTAGAGGAATTAATAGGACGTGAGGATTAAATAAACAAAATTTATTTTAAAAAGGGGACAATGGAGGATCATGTGTTAAATTAATTTAACACATTAAAGCTAGGAGTATTTAAATTAAATTTAAATACTTAGGAGAATGAACTCATTTAATTAAAATAATTTAATTAAATAAGTAGAAGAATGTGAGCAATATAATTAATTACAATGTCACGGGCAATATTAATAAATTAATATAGTCTTTATAGACAATTTTAAGCGTCTACATTTTGTCCCTCTGTGATGTGATGTTAGGATGACATCATATCAAAGAAAAGAAAATATAGGTTGCCCCAAAGAAGGATAGGAGTCCTAGGAGTTGTGTCAAAGCAACGACAGGGGAGAAGGGTGCCCCCTCAAGGAAATGGGGTGAAAAAGGAATATATTTTGCCCCATTTTCTCGAAAATAGACACGGGAAGGAAAAGGAAAGGAAAAAGGCTTACAAGAAGGCCTTACATGACTTGGTAAGATCAAAATGAAGTACGATGAATTGGATAATGATTAATCTAAATGCAAATTAACTACATGAACGCATGAGATTCAGTTGTGTTCATATGGGAGAGCACACCTTATTTTGATATTGCAAGAAGAGTTATGCATCAAATGCTATAGTAGCATAGATGACAATATTCTTTTGCATGGACTAGAATCTCAACACAATAGATGTAGGTGTCAGAATCATGATGGAACAAATGACATATACACACTAGAGAGGTTTGGGCACACCCAAATTCTTGTTAGGGATCTTGGTGGAAAGTGTGCTAACCTGTTGCCCCTAGTGAGCAATGCATAATCATAACTCAAAAACTGACAGAGATGTGTTAAAGAATCATGAAAATAGATCATATTGCAAAATGACACGTGTAATCAGGTTAAGCCATTCAAATGATACCAAGATATTGAAGATCGAGGCACACATGGAGAGGCCATCGCTAACACACAAAGATAAAATCATCAATCAGAATTTCTGACCAAGTAGTCATTCAATCCACAGTTCTTGCCATGAATGTGATTTTGATAGTGAAATTTGTTAAGCCTGTGTAGGAAGGATTCATCCTGTAAGGCAAAAATTGATTGTTGGATTGAATTGTATTGAAATGTTTATCATTGTTCACTGGCAATACTGTGAAAGGAACAATGTTCTTAAATCATTTAGTCTCAGTGTGAATTTGTGTAAGTTTGTTTGCAATCACTATTTTGATAAGCTTAGTTTGATGGGTTGAAGCTCAGTGTCATGAGATTGGATGATGAATAGAAGAATTTGGATAAGATATGATAAGATAATGGATGAATTGAATCGGGATGGAAGGGGGATGCAAGAGAGAAAATGATAAAGTTCTCTAGAGGAAAGTGTGTTGAATGGAAGACTAGAAATTTGATCAAGGTATATGCAAATAGATGGAAAAATGAAGAAATTGATTATGGAAATTATTTGAATGAAATGATTAGAAGAAGAGAATATGATGAGATTGGAGGAGAAATGAAGTGATTGATGTGATAGAAGAATTAGATTGAATGTGAGTTGAATAGAATGGAGTGGGACCAATGACAAGAGAGAGCCCAGGCATGGTAAATGGAGGAAAAGCAACGTGAGTGAGTGGATGAACGGAATGGTGAAAGGATATGAGGGGCCAAAGGATATGGTGTTGGAAAAATGTGGAGTGAAGGACCATGTTTCGAAGGATTCCAAATGCCCCATACCAAGGATAGGAAAATGAAAGGAAATATGGTGGGAAAGGATGTGTGGAAATGGAAAGATGGAACGAAGGCTAGTGTATGGAGGAAAAGAAGGCATGTGCTCTTCCAAAGCATGTATAAACCTTATGTTAATGTGCCTCTAGTATGGATCACGAGCATGGGCATGAAAGTGGAAGGAAGAAGGGATATGGGAGGGAGGTTGTGAAAAAGGGAGAATGATATGAAATGTGGGATATGAAGTGGAGGAAATGGACCAAGATCAAAAACACATGAAAGAAGGATGGAAGTATGTAGGAGTATGGATGTAAGATGGATGAACATGAGAAGGACTATGGAATGCAAGATATGAAGAACATGTCAAGATCAACTATATGGAAGAATTATGGATGTATATAGGATAATGTATGGATAATGCGCAAGGGATATGGAAAGTGAGCATGTGGATGGATGAAAGGAAAGTGAAATTCAAGATCAAAGATGGGAAAGGATAATGAACGGTGGATGGAAGCATGGAAGATATGTATGTAAGTGTAGTATGGTTGGAGCTTGCCCCCAATGTAGAGTGCAAGTGGAAGAGGAAAAGTGAATGGAGGGATAAGTGCAATTGGAAGACAATGGATACATGATAGGAGAATGAAGGGAGGACTCAAGCATCTATTTTTCATGGATGGTATCCCTTGATTTTTTTATTTTTCTTTTTCTTTTTTATTTTCAAGGAATTTTACTATTTTCTCATAGATGTTGGTAGGATAGTGAAAAGAAGGATGAAGTGGATTGGGAAATGGAGGACAAAGACCTATGAAAATTTTTGGAATAAGGGGGTGGAGTGGGTCGGAGGAAGACATGGTTGATGGATGCTAGGTTGGAAGAATTGTGAATGGGTGGATGAAAGAGGCGAAAAGATCGTCATTGGCACACACCTTGAAGGGTGATGGAAAGGAGGAAATCGTGGAGGATATGTAGGAGAAAGTTTGAATTTTGGGATATAGGGACCCAAAATGGAGGAAGGAGATGATGGATTTAGGATGGTGGATTTGGGTATATAAGGACCCAAAATGGATTTGGCAAATGGAAGCTTGGATGGATTATGAATGCGGGAAGCCTTTGGATTAGCAGCATTGGATGTCATTTGGAATCTTTCTTTGAGATTCATTGCTACATTAAGTAGCTTTGGGATCCACACAAAAATTTCATTTTTTTTTTTGAACCTTTGTGGCTTTTTTATTTTGTTTTGGATCATATTTTTCTTTTCTTGGACATGTCTTTTAGAGGTGACATGTTGATCCTTGGATTTTTGTGGATTTTTGGCTTTATGCTCTTTTGCTTTAGCATCCAATTCTCTTCCATTGGCCATGGTATGGGTGCATGAAGGTAAACATGGTGGAGAGTGTATGGATGGTGAACATTGGAAGGAATTCAAGGATGTGTGCCTTCATTGATCTTTCCTAGGACCATGAGGGGATGGCGTCGAAAACATGGATAGGGTGGATGGATGTACGTAAGGACCCAAAATGGAAGGAAGGGATGAAGAGTTTGGATGTGGAACATAAGGACCTAGAATGGATGGAAGGGACGAAGGAATGGGAATATGGATATAGGGTCCTAAAATGGATGGCAGTAAGGAAGGAATAATTTTGGATTTGGAAGGAGTGGAAGGCATACCAACATCTTGAGACATTATTTCTTCAATGGGATACTTATTATTTTCAATACAAGATGCGAGTCCAGGTAGATGGGATACATGAGTGGATTAGATAGGTGGGATAGGATCATATGGAGGATTAGGATCGCAAGGGGGGTTATGATGGATAATAGGATCTTGGGATGGAGTGGGATCATGAAAGGAAAATGAGGGGGTACTTTGATCTTGACTTAGAAGAGGATCATGGAGTGGAATGCATGAATCATGAGATGGAATAGGATCATTGAATGGAGTGGAGGCAATGGAACCATGAGATAGGGTGATTTTATCTTGACATGGAGGGGTATTAATCGATGGCATGGAAGGAAGTTCTTCATGAAATGGAGGGTCTATGGATGCTAACTCTTGAGATGGAATGGAATCAGTAAGGTGTGCCATACATGGAATGTTTTGATCTTGGTTAGGAAGGGGATCATGAGATGGACTAGGAGGGATAAATGGATCTTGAGAGATAAGGGAATGATGGGATGGAGAAATGCTCAGATCAAGAGGAGAAGAGGAATCTATAATGTCATGCTTTGGAGGAAGGTTGTGAGATGGAATTGGGGGTATGATGTGAGGTGATCGGCTCCTTTCATCTTGTTCTTTACACATAGCCAAGAGTGATGTGAAAAATCCCTTATGAGGTGGGGATGATGTTTTTGGAGGATTAGGATTGTGAAGGGAATTGCATGGAGGGTTGGGGTTGGATGGGACATGAGGAATATGGTCTTTAATTGTTCCATTTCCATGGCAAGGTCATTTGTGTTTGAAGAAGTGTGTGGGCTAGGAATGGAATTGTATGGAGTTGAAGGATAATGAGGTGGATTTCCCTTGTCAAAGGTAGAAGAATAATGAACATGAGATGGATTAGAGTTGGATGTGAAATTTTGAGGATGAATTTGATATGCAAGTTGAACAGGAGGTATAACTCCATATTGTCTTTGAAGATCGTCAACCATTTGATTAAGCCAACTCGAATCCATAGATGTTAGAGGAAGAGTGACGAAAGATTTGAGGATGGATGGAATATGAACTTGGGACTAGGAGTAATTTTGGACTTTGTGTTGACTTGATTTGAATTGGATTGGACTTGATTTTGATTTGATTTGATGTTGATATGATGAGGGTTTGATTTGATTTGATATTGATTTTGATAAGGGTTTGATTTGATTTGATAAAAACCCTATGGTATTGCAAACAAGTGAATGTGATATTTGAATTAAAATCCAATGTTTATGAAAATGTTCCTATGTCCAAAGTGAAAAATTGAATTAGAAGAAGATTTGGATAGATGAAGAAAGATTGATTGATTTTGGATGAAGATGTAAAGGGATTGGCTTAGAAATTGATTAGAAAAGAATGAATTTGACAAGGGAGTGGATTAAGAATCATGAGGATGAATCATTGAATGAGGGAATTAGATCTTGATGTGGATTATGGACCATGATGAGGATGAAGATTATGGATGAGATTGAATGACGAGGAAATGATTTGGACAAATGGAGATGATTAAGATGTCAAGGGATGATTTGAATGATGAAGACGAGATGTATGAGGGTGATGACTTGGATGGAAAGAATATGCGATGTGGAATTGATGTGGACAACTTGACTAAGGGGACCTAAACCGAGACTTTTTTTTGTTGTTTTTGATTTTTTTGATTTTTTTTGGATTTTTGAAGTTTTACAAAAAAAATTGGATTTTTTATGTTTTATGATTTTTTTGGATTTTTATGTTTTATGATGTTTTTAGATTTTTCAAAATTGAGATGCAAAATCAAACAAGAAAATATATACGAGGCAAGTTGTAGCTGGTGTGTCCCCTTCAATGGGGGAGGGTTTCAAACACTCAAGCACATCAAATACACCCACAATCCTATGAGGTTTCAACTAGGATGTACAAGGATGAACTAGAGGGTGTCCTCGTTATACGCAAAGTACATGAGGCCCAAATCTGTAGATGAAAGAAAATACTGCCACACAGCTGGGAGGAGACAGTAACCCAAATCTTCTCCTTCACTTCCCAAAGGTATAAAGTTCTTTGGGGCTTAGCCAAGAGTGACAATATTTTACTTCCAAAAGAGGTGTCTTTCAATTCACCTCTTGATATTTATACTCCGCCAGAACACTGGAGTTGAGGTCGTCCCAAGGGGTGATGAAATCCCCAAGCAAGCTTCTTAAAGAAAATAAAAACAAGACCACTTATTTCTTGTGCACTCAAGATCACCTGAAGGCGCGAGGGGAGAGAATACATAAGTGGCCTTGGGGTTTAAAAGACAGACATTCTTTCCCAATGAAACATTAAGTTTTTTAATCTACTTTGAAGACACGCATGATTAAAGCATACAATGTTCTTTCCAACTTGAAATGGTGCCAATGTAAATGAAAAAAGTGAATTCGTCAACAAGAAAGTAAAGCGAGCGTGCGTAAATGAAATGTTAAAAATGAAATCAATTTCTTTTAGGGCATTCAAGAGTGTGTGACTTCATTTTATGCACCAATTCCAAATGTTGCTTCTACCCTAAGCATTCATGTCAATTTTATGCACCAAGTCCAAATGTTGGCTAACCTAAACATTCATGTCAATTTTATGCACCAAGTCCAAATGTTGGCTAACCTAAACATTCATGTCAATTTTATGCACCAAGTCCAAATGTTTTTTAGCCTAAACATTCATGTTCATTCAAATGAAAGTGATTAAGTCATACAAGTTCATTAACTTTTGAGTCTAAATTGATAAAAATCACTACAAATTCTCTTAATGATAAAAATCACTATTGGTTTGTTTTATGTCTTTCAAAGTTAATTCTCAAGAACAATAAAACATTAAGAAAAACCTGCAAGAAAATATGGTTAGGTGTTTAAAATGCTCCAATTTGCAAGAAAAATTAAACTTGATTAGCCTCACAAGAAAAACACCAAAATGAAGGCCTTACTATGAAAAAAATTATTTTAACTTTTTTTGTTATTTTTTCTATACATAAATAAGCTTAGAATGACCCAATTGCTACGAAACCACCAAAAGTCAAAATGTACAGATGACAGAATGCATAGACGACAAAACAGAAGGTAATGGAAAAGTGCAAATGCCAGAATAGAAGGTCATTGAAAAATTGTAGATGACAGAATAGAGGCCAAAAAAGCAAAGACAACAAAATAAAAGGTCATCAAAAAAGTGCAGACGGCAAAATAGAAGCACAAACGACAATATATAGGCGCAGACGACAGAATTACAAAAAATGGCGAAGATGCCAATCTGCGGAGACGACAAAATAATTTTTTAAAATAAAAAATAATAGAAAGGTAGAGACACCAATCTGTGCAGACACTAATCTACAGAGACGACAGAACGTAGATGACACTACATTCGACACAGACGACAAAGAAAGATTTTTAGGATAGATTATAGATTTTTTGATAAATTTTTGGATGAAAAACAAGGATGTGGGTCCCACCGGGCATGCCAAAATGTGTGCTAGAAAATGTGACCTATTGGGAGCACGAATCAACAAATAAACATTAGTTAAAGAACTTCAAATATGCATCAAAGATTCAATGAACCTAAGCTACAATGAAATGAAGAATACTTCAAGAAATGGCTATGGAGAAAGCCATACTTGAAAGCATTCAATGGTGAAAATATGAAATGCAACAAAGAAATTAATAAGATATGCAAGCTAAAATAACAAGTAAATGCCAAGGACATGTAAATGCAAAGGCAAACTAGCTAAACCATACAAATGCAAAGCTAAACCAACTACCAAATGGTTAGTATTCACCTAGAAATCTCTATGAAAACTCAAACTACAATGAAAACCCTAGCATGAAAACTCAAGACTCAAAATGGCATGGTAACAATGCAATAATGGGAGATGATGAATGCTTGAGACAAGGCCTCTATTTATAAGCTTGAGAGAGGGCTTGGTGAGGTGACATCCATGTAGATGCCACATAAGGTGACATGCAAGCCATGCAAGTGGTCAAATATTCAAAGTTTTCTCACACGTGTGAGCAAACTTGAGAGGAAGAGTGTGAGACAAGAGTGCAAAGGGGAGTGTGTAGGCATGCCATCTCACACATGTGTGAGCACACTCTTAGGCTAATGAGGGGTATTAGGAAAGAGATTAGGATGATTAAGTGGGATTAGAGAAGAAGTAAACTTAAGAGGATGAAAATGATGGTTATAGGCTAGGCTCTAGGTTAGGCTTAAGATTAAATTAAATGAAATTTAATTTAATCATGGGTTTAGAGGAATTAATAGGACGTGAGGATTAAATAAACAAAATTTATTTAAAAAAGGGGATAATGGAGGATCATGTGTTAAATTAATTTAACACATTAAGACTAGGAGTATTTAAATTAAATTTAAATACTTAGGATAATGAACTCATTTAATTAAAATAATTTAATTAAATAAGTAGAAGAATGTGAGCAATATAATTAATTAATTAATAATTAATTACAATGTCACAGGCAATATTAATAAATTAATAGTCTTTATGGACGATTTTAAGCATCTATACAAGGGAAGTCAATTATGAATTCCTAGAAGTTCTATGAGAGAATATTTGATTAAGGAGAAGCATTGTGGAGGATTGGTTGGACACTTTGGTATAGATAAAACCATTTCCTTGGTTTCTGAGAATTATTACTAATCAAAGTTGCAGCAAGATGTGAAGAAGTTTGTACAAAATTGCAGAGTACGTTAGATGGAAAAATGAGTGAAGCAAAATACTGGGTTGTATAAGCCATTACCTATACCAAAGAAGTCATGGGAGGATGTTAGCATAGATTTTGTTATTGTCTTACCAAGGACATAGTGGGTGCATGATTTGATATTTTTGGTGGTTAACAAATTTTCAAAGATGACAAATTTCATGTTACAAGCTAGAGTTGTAGTTGCACCAAAAGATTGACCTGTTAATGCCCAATACAACCACTAGACTTATACAACATAGGAGGTAGTTAAGCCATGTCACAAATCTTGAAAGGAAACATTGGCAATTAATCCAAAAATCCTCCCCCCCCCCCCCCCCCTCTCAGTGTTACTCGAGGAGATTCAAACCTATGATCGCGCTTTGATACCACTTGTTACAAGCTAGAGTTGTTGTTGCACCAAAAGATTGACTTGTTAATGTCTGATACAACCACTAGACTTATACAACACAAGAGGAGGTTAAGCCATGTCACAAATCCTAAAGGGGAACGTTGGTGGTTAGTCCAACATTTCATTCCCTACAAGAAAACTAGTGATGTTATTTATGCGGCGGAGTTCTTTTTTTAGAGAAGTGATGAGACTACATAGTCTTCCAAAGAGCATAGTTTCTGATCAAAATACCAAGTTTGTTGGATATTTCCAATGTACATTGTGGAAGAAGTTGAAGACAGGTTTGAAGTTTAGTTCATCACATCATTCACAAATTGATGGACAAACAGAAGTTTTGAACCAAAGTTTGGGGAATTTATTGAGATTTTTGGTTGGAGAAAATCCAAAAGGATGGGATCTAATTTTACCATAGGCAGAATTTGCATATAATAATTCTTTCAATAGGTGTACTAGTAAATCACCATTCAAGATTAAATATGGGAGTATTCACATAAATGCTTCTAAATTGAGACAATTGGATAAAGGAGAAATAAGTAGTATTGAAGCATAAGATTTTGTTGAATATTTGAAGAACATCCATGAGGAAGTGAGGGAGCACATTATTAAAATAAATACATAGTACAAGGCTAAGGCAGGTGTGAAAAGGATATCTAAAGAATTTTAGGTTGGAGATGAGGTCATGGTTCATTTGAGAAAGGAGCATTTTCTAGTGAGTACATATAATAAGTTGAAAATAAAGAAATTTGGACTATGCAAGACAGTGAAAAGGCATAATTCTGGAAATGCCTATAAAGTAGAGTTTCCTATTGAACTAAATATTTCACTAGTATTTAACATTTCATATCTAATAGATATCATGACGGACGTGATGGAAATGAAGTTGTGAGGAGAGGAGTAAATCGGTCGCATTGGAGCAAGCGTGAGTCAAGTTGAATCATTTATATTTTATTTCCTTTCACATCTTCCTCTACAATTTCAAGGTGAGTCATTTATATTTTATTTTCTTTCATATCTTTCCCTAGATTTGCATCTTAATTGGGCTAATTCTCTTTACATAGCATCCAGATTTGCATTATTTAAGCAATTAGTTCAATTCCGCATTCACATTATCCTATAAAAGGCCAAAGAGAGTACATTTTCTTGTATTGCATTCCTCTTTATAATTCAAATTTAGTATTATCTCCCTTATTCCTTTGAGTCCTAGCTAATCTAATTTGGATCATAAGTGGAATTATACTGGGAAATTCCCCTCTTTCCCTCACACACATATTTGAATGGCTTAATGACCCATAAAGTGGAAGTTTACATCTTATTAAAGTGCTTCCATTTTACCATTCAAAATTTTGCTGAACCTAACGAGTCCCCTCTTTTTGATTTTGGAGTTAGATCTCTTTATCTCTCTTCTCTTTCATAGAGTTAGATTTGGATATCTTGTGTGGTTAAATCTCTTTTTTATGCTCTTTATTACATTTGCATGGTTAGGTCTCACAAGGGTTTCCTTTCTTGATCTCCTCTTTTATGATCTTAATTACACGAAGTCCAACCTATAGCATTCCTGGTAGGTGAAGCCATAGACTCATGGGCTCCTTTGATCATGATTCCTCTTTTCTTCCTAAGACTCATGATGACACTCACATATTTACTCATGATCTTAATCCTATGATGGAACAACTTTTCTCACTCATCCCATGATGAAGTTGATGCTTTAAGAGTTCCTCCTTCACAAGTTGATAAGCTTTCTCATGGATTTGATAAATTGGAAACTTGGCTTGTTCAAGAGAATAAGAATTGTGATAGTGTTGTTCTTGTTGAAGCTCTTAAGAAGCTTATTAATTATGACGACAACAATATTTCTATCTTGTGTGGTATATCTCACCTTATTAATACTCATGCTAAGTCTTTGACAGAATGTTCTCAAGAGATGGGACATCCTCCTCCTTCCACAACTATTGAACCTTCCATCATGATTCCTACCACTCTTTTTCAGCATACCTATATATGCTCTGCCTCTTATGACTACGTATACGCAAGTGTCCACTCCATTAAGTGTTGGTATTCCTAGCCTTTCACTTCCCATGAGTGCTCCTACTTCCATTCCTTCTTCAATTCCTTCATATAATGCAGTTCCTTTTACTTATTTGAACCCACCCATTCCTTCTCATCTACTAACATCTTTACATATTCCTTCTACTTCTTATAACTTTCTTGATCCATCTAGCATACCTATTCCTACTAGCATTTCTTTTGATCCTACCATTAGTACATTGATTCAAACTGTCACCGCTTTACAACAACAACTTGCTCAATCAATTCAATTTGAGTAGAATATTCCTACATGTGATGTTGCTATCACATTTCCTTAGATATCCTTCATGTTGTTATTCCACAATATATTTAGGTACCTCATCTTAATACTTGTAACGGTAAGGGAGATCTCGTAATTCATGTTAAAACTTTCTAGACAATATGTAGTGATTTTGCACCACCTAATCAAGTTAATAACATGAATAGATCGGTAGTGACGCGTAATCAAAATTTGTAGATTTACACTAATCCTTTACCTTTTCACTCAACGAATGTTATTAATCAACCTTCTTCTTTTGATCGCCATATTAATTATGATGAAAAGATACAAGAAGTGAATCATCTAGTAGCACCTTAATCTTCGATTTCTTCTCCACTTGAACCTGAATAGAAACCTACTATTACCTTTAGTCAATCTAGTATGTTTAAGGTACCTAATAGTCCTCTTTACATCATTGCTAGAGTTGTTCATATTCCTTCTCGTGGTACTTTGGTTGATCCTTCCTCTACTGTGAATGTTATCACCAAAAAACACATTTTTAACAAATAATTTCATGGAGATACTTATGATACTACTCCTATATGGATTCAAACTTGTAATGGTTTTCTTTATCGTCCTCAAGGTTCTATCACTTTGATTGTTACCTTATCAGGGAAATCTATTTTATTAAATTTTTTGTCATTCCTAGTTTTGTTCAATTTCAAGTTAAGCTTGGTATTCCATGGCTTTCTTCCATGCAAGCCATAGCTTCTCCTATTCACAGATGCCTTAAATTTCCCCATGATGGTAAGAATATTACTATTAATCATTCTATTTATAAACCATCGCGTCCTAGAGATTGTGTAGAGATTGATTTTTATGCATGATCTCATCCTAAAAAGCCACCTGCTCGTCCCAATCATCTCTATAGAAATTATCAAAGACATAAAGTAGCTAAGACCATGGAACTTAATCTTCTTAAGGGTTTTTCTTCTACACCTATTTTTCCTACTACTATTTTTGAACCTGTTCTTCCATTTACATCTATTGAACTCGTTGTTGTTCCTTCTTTGGAACCTATGGTAGTTGATCCTAATCATTCTACTATGTCTCATAAGACTTCATAATCAACATGATCATCAACGTCATAAGAACCATCAAGATAAAGCCAAAGCTGCAATGTGTTCTCTTGCTTCTCAGCCTTCATCGTTTTCTCAACCTTTACCTTCCTTTGATCAAACTATGCATGAGCCTTTAGAGGAAGTTAAACAAGGTAGCATTTTGCATATGGATAAACATGATGTCTATGTTCGTATTTTAGATTATGTTCATCTAGATATGGAAGATACTTTAAATAGTGGTGGTGAATAATTAATTGATATGGAAAGTGATTTGCCTAACATGTTTTCTATGCAACTTACAATCACTCCTAGTAATGAGCATAATGACTCTCAAAGTCCTTTCTTACAACTTGTGATTCCTACTATAATGGTTATTGTTCCTCTCGTGAATCATCATCCTTACCCTTGCATTTTGGACCAAGATGGGGGGGGGGGGGGGGAGGGGGGAGCGCATGTGGAACGCTTGATGTGGAATTTATTCATTATAGTATTTTTTGTGTTCTTGTGTTGTGCTTTCCCTCATGTTGTGTTTTTGTTTTATGTTTTTTCTTTTGATTGATTTAGATGATCCTTGTAGCTTTGTTGAGCTCAAGATGATAAAGTAATCATCATGTCGTACACATTCTTCTATTTGTATTCTCTTTGTATTTACATGTTATGCCATGTTTGTGCTATTGTTCGTACTAGTGATCTTGTGTAGTCTTCTTGGTTGCTTATAATATGGTAGCACCAATGCTTTTTGGTCTCCATGTTATTGAGCCCAAAAAACTCTTCTTCATAGCTCGTCTATGTCATTTCCTCCATTGTGTCATAGTTCTACCTCCTTTAGGGAATGATGATATTTACATACTTGATATAATATTACATGTTATCATATGATCTTACTGACCCCGAAGCTACCCAATGTTACTAGATCCCTTTTGTGTTCTTTCTTTTTGTTATGTGATTATTTCCCTTGATATGTTTCTCTTCTTAGGGGCATGTCATAGTGGAAACTTTATTTAGTGGATGCATGTATGCTTTCGTTAAAGCTATTGCTCATGTTAAGGTGTTTATAATTGCTTTAACATGGGGGCATACACTCTGCTCATCCTTTGTCAATGGAATATGAATACAGGTTTTCTGTATAACTTGGAGTACTTAAGCATTTAGTGCTTGGTATGATTTCTAAGGTATACCCAAATCTATGTTTTGTTTTTCATGTTTATCCCCTCTTTCTCTTTTTCCTTCTGGTTTCCAAGAATTGTTCCTAGGGACTTGGTCTCTTTTCTTTTTGAATCTCTCTTTAAACTATTAACAGTTTGGGAGGTGCGGTCCTTATTTTGAACCTTCTTTTGACTACTAGCATTTTGGGAAGCTAGGTCTTATTGTGATCCCTTAAGGACACCACATCCTTATGCTTGGGTTGCTTTCTGATTCTTCTTTTTGGGGCATGGAGTCCCGTTGAAGTTGAATCTCTCAATGGACTAACTAGTATGCCACACACTTGCTAGACCATTCGGTTCATCTTCGATAGGTTGACTAGCATGTCACACACACTTGATAGGCTATTCAATATCCTCCCCTTTTATGGAGACCTTTCCCCCTTTCTCTTTCTTTTTCTTGTGTGGTTCATAATAAGGCATACAAACCTTATTGGGCAACTACACCCCTTTGTAGTGCTTATCTCTCTTATTATGATTCTAGATGTGATAAAGACTCAAGTTTCTTTGAGGCTTGATGTGTTCTTTTCCTCCTAAATCATCATAAGATTTGTTCTTTTTCTTTTGATCCACTTTACCGTGAGTTTGAGGAAACTCATATGCCTGATAAAGTGGGGGCTAAATGTACTATCTTGAAATGGACGCACTTTCTTTTTAAGACCTTTTAGCTCCCTCTTTGTAATTCCCTCTATGGACCATGGATATACATGTGTTTGATCTCATTTTTCTCCTATCTTCTTCCTCTTTCCACCCTTATCTTTCTAGCACCTTCCCCTTCTTTTTGTGGCACCCAAGACTTGACCTCCAAAACTAGGTTAAGTTCTAGTCTGGACTAGGCTGACCTAGGTCAACCTAGTTTGGACTAGGTCGACCCAGGTTGACCTAGTCCTAGACCAGATTGACCCAAGTCAACCTAGTCCCTAAGAGTTTCGAAGCTTGGGGCCCAAAAGGCCTAGGGGGTTTAATTAGTTTTTACCATTATCCAATCTGTTGTATTGTTTTTCGACCCGAAAAATCATATAAGGAGACTTAAAGGCTTTATTTTGTTGTTGGTAAAGTTATAAAATAGCTGACAGGTAGATTAGCATGTTGTCTGTAAAGTATAAAATAGCCGACAAGTAGAATTAATTATATTCGAATGGGCGCGACGGTTGAGTCACCCCTTCGGGATGGTATATGTACACCGTCTGGAATGGACTTTGGATGGAGGTTGTAATCATCATTGGAAGCACTATGTAATCTCTTCGACATATATGCGAATAATAAAAGGAGTATTGTTGTGTTACATTTTCTTGTCTATTGTCTGTATGCATTAAACTATTTACCTCATATGGTAAACATTTAGCATCGTTGACCCATGGACCTGGAACGAAGGTAGAGGAATGAAGACTAATGTCGAACCAACTTAACAAAAATAAGAATAAGCTAAAGGAAAAAGATAAAATATGCACCACAGAAGGGAATTTAATTTTGGCACGACAGGCCGAACGCAGACGGAGGTTTTAGCAAATTGTCAATGAACATCGAAGCACCGAAGAATTGTTGGAAGAGACTCGACAGTGGTTGGATTTGGTGGAAGAAATAAGGGAGGAATTTCTTAACCTATATATGCCAAGGGAAGAGAATCCAGTCGGAAGGGAATTAACTCGCACGACTTGAAATGCCAAGGGAGCATGAGTGTGGAGTGAACTCTTTGTCCGCGACACACTTCTGGAATGAACAACTTCACTTAACAAAGACCCCTTTTCACCAAGTAACGCAACTATTGGCAATAAGACAACTATCTAAAACAACGCAAGTGAGCAGAATAGCGTGGGTGTGCAGAACAGAATAGTGTGAGCACACAACAAGTACCTCCAACTCAAATAGTAATGGCTAGACCAAAAGAAAAATTGTCAAAGTTTGATGGTGATGGAACGACCAATCCAATCAAACATTATAAGACATGTGAAACAATTTGGATGACAAATGGCGTAACCAATATAGATGAATGGGTCCAACAATTTTCAACAAACCTAAGGGGTGTAGCAATTGATTGGTTTGTCGATGTCGATCCCCAAAAATTAACTTCTTGGGCAGCAATTAAAAAGGAGTTTATCACCGAGTTTCAATTGCTGCGAGACGACAATGAGATCGTAGTAGAAATCTACTCCACAAAGCAAGGGAAAAATAAAATACCTTGTGTATATGCTAGAAAACTAAAAGATTAATAAATAAAATGAAAAGTAAGCCAGCAAATGGGCTGAAAAAGAGATGGTTCATTAAAAGACTACGGCCAGAGTTAAGGAAGAAAATGAAGATTGTGCTACCATCATCATACACCGAAGCATACAATCGAGCGATGGACATAGAGAGTGAACAGAAAATGAAAAAGAAGAAGAAAAGTAGCTCATTTGACTCGGATGACTCGTCTTCGGAAGAAGATAGTAGTGGTGACGAAAAGGATAGTAAGAAGGTTCGAGCTCTCTAGAAGGATATGATCAGAATTATGAAAGAATTTAAGAATATGCAGAAAGAGATGAAGGGAAACGAGCTATGGTGCATAGAATGCAAGATAGAAGGTCACACAAAGGGGTCCTATCTGAAAAGCCAATTCTGTGATATCTGTCAAATTATGGGACATTCCACAAAAGAATACCCCTTCAATATGAAAACAAGAGGGCATCAACAAGTGCTCCTAACACAAGAGGCTTATGTGTTAGGAGGGAGCAGAAACACAAGCAATGATGGTGTCACTTCAAGTGGGTATAGAAATGAAAAGAGCAAAACAACAATACCAACAATAATAATGGGGGTTGCAGCCAAATTTAGTACGATGCGAATGGCTGCCCAATAGTTCAATGTCGAACATGCAATTTGTTGGGCCACTTTGCATGAAACTGTACATCAACAAACACACCAAAGTTGTTATGTAGATGGTGCGGTCGTGGAGATCATGAAGATGCCAAGTGCCCAAAATCAGGAGTGAATTTGATCAACATCGACACGGACGAAGAAGTCTTAGCAATCATCCGTAAATAAGCAAAACAGTACCTTGACCCAATGGAAGAAAAGAAGAGATTGAAAGAAGTGTGGGCAAAAATTGACAAAGCAACACAGGCAAAGAAATCACAATTGAAGGACACTACCGGTACCTCAACGAGGAACTGCATAGACCAAAACATCCTAAGGCAAATACTACAAACTGAAATACCAGTCAAATTAAATGATTTGATCCTCACAATGCCTCAACTACGGACAGCACTCACGAACATACCTCTGACTACTAAACTACCAGGAGAACATGGAAGGGAAAAAGAAAGCAGAGCAAGTGCAGCAGACCCAATGCTACTAGCCCTCACATCTAGACGACATCCAGTAGTCATAGAGATGGGTATATTAGGAACGGTCCTTTCAGTCACAATTATGGACAAATGTTTAGGGGTAAACGTCCTATTAGAAGATACCTGGAAAAAGTTGGGAAAGTCGACGTTGTGGCCACCTACATTCCAATTATTAATGGCTGACCAACATGGCATTAAACCTCTCGAGGTCCTGATGGCACAACTAGTGACTATTGGAACACGGTCATTCCTACTCAACCTCATCATCATCCCGCTCAAGAGGAGAGGATATGATGCCATTTTGGGCCAGGTATGGCTTGTAAAAGCAAGGGTTAAGTGTGACTGGAAGAATAATACACTATCAATGGAAAGTAGGGGATGACGATTCATTATTGATTTACACACACAAATGGTGGGCGAAGAAACCGTATCATCTAATTTCGAAGAAGAGGATGAAGGAAAGCAACGATTGGAACCCAATGAGGGAGGAGTCCTACAATTGGAAGGTGGATCCACAGACGATGATTTGGATTCGGTGAACGGCCTTTTCCACTGGCAGATGGAGGATTACAAGCTCTTTCTGAGTTGTAATATGTTAAGGGTCGACAAAGGTGAGAAAGAAGAGGGAAATGAATGTCTGAAGGAATATAGGGAAGTGGAAGAAGGAAAGGCGATTACAACAAAAGCTGAAGAGAAGAACATACAATATGAACCCAGAAAAAGGAAAGATTCCACCGTACAATACATAATAAACAAACTGCGTAGAAAGAAAATGTTATATTGAACCATGGATATAGTAGAAAGGTGTTGGCAACAAGGAAAACACATTGTACAATTTGCAGAAGAAACAAAGAGGAAGGGTTTAGTAAAAACTTTAGCAGTACGAAGTGAAGGTTCTAAAATCAAGAATATAGTTATTGACAGCAAGGAGTGGCAGCCAATGGAATTCATGGTACCGAGTGTCGAGAACAAACTACGCGATATGGAAAACCTGAGGGAGAGATCATGTATCTTAAATAAACTTGATGAGCAATGATTGCACGCACAATGGGCCACAGAGGTGACACAGAATAGGTGCAAAGCATAGCATGATAAACACCTAAAATTAAATAAGTTTCAATCGGGTCAGTCAGTGTTAAAGTATAATTGGTGAAATAAAATCAAACCTGGAAAGTTCAGAGTCAAATGGGTGCGACCATACAAAATACAGGAAGTTGGTGATAACGGGTCAATTAAGTTATGGACGCTCGACAAGAAGGAAGTATCGAATGTAGTGAATGGGTCAAAGTTAAGAATCTATCATGAAAGGAATACTCCCCTGTTGACAAACAATTGATTTTAAAATAAATAAAAGAGTTTTAAAAAAAAACATATGACCAAGGAAAAAGAAGAAACAACAGCTAAAGTCTATGGCCGTACAACGTACAAAGGTAGGAAACAGACATGAAAAAGTTTTTAAAAAGTGTACAGTGTACAGTGGTAAGACATGGGTATTTCAAGGGAAAGGTCGTACAACATACGACATAAAGAAAGAAGAGTATGGAAAGAGAGAACTATACGATGTACGGAGCCAAGGAGTGAAGAAGGGGAATAAAGGCTATACGATGTACGGTGGCAAGGCAACATGTGAAGGTAGACCATATGGTGTACAATGGAAGAAACAAAGTGCATTTTGTTTTGTGCAATGTAAAGACCATACATGTTACGAGATCCAAAAACACAACACAGTACGACAACTTGGAAAAAAAACAAAAAATAATAATAATAATAAGTAAAACGATGACCATACTACGTACGATGGGAAAAAGTTTAAGTATAAACTCCACATAGTGAGAGCACACAAGCTGTATGGTAGACAACAATATTAGCAAGCAAAGGAAAGGCCATACGGCCGTACAGTGTATGGTGGAGGAGTTAGCTGCATCCGTACGGTGAAGTCAGTGCATTCAAGGATAGAGAAGTAAAAGAATCGTACGGTCTAAGGGGAGAAGAAAGGTCGTACGTTCTACGTTTGTAGAAAAGGAACAAATCGTATGGCTAGAAATAAAGTAAGCCAACATACATCACCGTATGTACAGCCAAGGGTTGTGAGGTGAAGAGTTGGATACAAATTAGTCTGTACGAACGTGAAGTAGGTTGAACATAGTGTACGGTCATGCCGCAAACAAGATATTTCCAAGGAAGTTTAGAACAGCAAAGTGGGAATCATTGTCATTGAAGAACCTTTGCCATAGAAGACAAAAAGAGAAAAGGAGAAAATTTTAGTCGTACAGCAGAAAGAAATGGAGGAAGGAGCTAAAAAAAAAATGACAACAAACCAAAAATGTTCACAATGAATAACGCATGATGCCTAAGGGAAGGGAAAGACATAAGCGGGTAGTAAAACATAAGCAGTTGCTAGAAAGAGTGTGGGATCGAAAGAAAATCACAAAAAAGGTGTGTTCCATGGAGTTTTGTGTGGGTTTGAGAGCACTAATGTGGTCTTGGCGACAGAAGCGCTACCCCTCAACCCTGCCCTGTATCGTGACAGGGAGCACGCTTGGGGCGCTACCCCAAGACCCTATGGGGGCACTACCCCTCAACCCCACTAGGAGCATTGCCCCCTAGACCCCCAATCACTTCAGTTATCAATCGTGGGAAGTATGACCAGTTGATGAGACTTGGAGTTGCTATAGGCATGGAGTGTTTGTGTACCAGAGGTAGAGAGAGCACTAGAGCAAGCCTTTCAAGAGGGGTGATACGCTTTGAGGCACTTGGAGTAGGTGTTGGATGTGAAGCTGTCTTGGTGGATGCATAAAGAGCTCAGGAGGAGCTGATCCTCTAGTTGAAGGCAGTTCAGCGACACTTGGCTCAATGTACCCAAGAGTTGAAAGCAAAGAAAGCGACATGGATGAATATTTTGTAATTGTCATCTGGAGACGACTTTTTTTTTCTTTTTCTTTTTTTTCTTTTCTTTTCTTTTTTTTTTTTTTGGGGGGGGGGGGGGGTGATGTTGTTAATAAAGTTATAAAATAACTGACAGGTAGATTAGTATGTTGTCGGTAAAGTATAAAATAGCTGACGAGTAAAATTAATTATATTCGAATGGGGGCAACGGTTGAGTCACCCCTTCGGGATGGTATATGTACATAGTTCGGAATGGACTTTGGATGGAGGTTGTAATCATCATTGGAAGCACTATGTAATTTCTTAGGCATATATGTGAATAATAAAAGGAGTATTATTGTGTTACATTTTCTTGTCTATTCTCTATATGCATTAAACTATTTACCCCATACGGTAAACACATTTCATATCTCATCTAATCTCAAGCATCTCATTCATTCAAGAATTCAAGATCTTGCTTTCAAGGCCAGATTTCTATATTTTGCATTTAAGGAATTCAAGTATGATATTAATCCTCCCAAAAAACAACCTAGAGATGGATGATATTAATGTTACATACAAAACAAGTTGAGCACCATCAAATCTACAAAAATGACAACCCAAAGCTTGTACAAAAATCATTCACCTAAAAAACACAACCAATACATTAATAGTGCCATAGGATTCTCATGTCTCATTATTGGAATTATGTATGAACGCACACCTTTAAGATAAATAGTTGTTTCCAAGTGACAAAAAAAACCATCTTGAAATGCTTGACATCAAATCTAATAAAAAATGTTACTCAGGGTTGTGCAAGAAAGTAGATGAGAGTAAACAATGCAAAATGCAAGGGTTACAAAGTTTCAAAGTTGAGAATACCTCATGGACCATACCCATTCTTGAGGATCAATATTTTATCATACCTCATGTTCAAAGTAAGCTAATAAAGTCATATCCATATCATCAACCCCAAAAGGATACACAAAAGGAAAAGTTCGAAAACAAGGATTGAAAAAAATAGAGAAATCCATCTTATTAGCAATCAAAGAAAGGATAGGTAAAAACTCAATAGCACATTAAAATAAGGTAGTATGGGATGTTGAGGATAGAGGGCTATAGATACCTCATAACTTAGACATGATAGGTTCATGTTAAAGGTATTCTTGAGTCTTCAATAGAGTTAAACTAATAAAAGGAAATGTTAAAATTTGAGGGTTAAGCATACTACAAAACTCTATTCCATAAAGAATTTGAATAAAGGAATGATTGAAACTACAAAAATAACATTGTGGTATTCTTGAGTCTTCAATATAGTTAAACTATATAAAAGGAAATGTTAAAATTTGAGGGTTAGGCATACCACAAAACTCTATTCCATAAAGGATTTGAATAAAGGAATGATTGAAACTACAAAACTAATGTTGTGTGATTCATCAAAATGGAAAGATCGAGGACTAAAATGTTAAAATTTGAGGTTTGAGTCTACTACAAAACTCTATTCTATAAAGGATTGGAATAAAAGAATGAAACTACAAAAGTAACTTCATGTGAAACACCAAAGTGCAAAGATCCAAGGAAATGTGTTAGAAAGAGATCTTGAAACTTCAACAAACAAAGGAAACAAGTGTCAAAGGAGAGGGTAGTCAAAATGGGAAACTCAATTACTCCAACACTAAACACAACCTTTAGAATTAAAATAGTAAACCTCTACACTTTGGAGCCTTTGCAACTTCAAACACATGAGACACTTAGGGGATGAAGGAGATTTTACACTTTCTTAAAATTGAGAAATTTGACCCATAAAAAAATTCTCAAATCAAGGCCTATATTCAGAGAGCAGTTAGGAATCAAGCAAAATTTGGCACTGTCAAATTGATCCCAATACAAGCATAATAAATTGCTTCCAAATTCATCCAAGTAAGTACACATCTAAACATTGCACTAGAACTAGGAAATGAAGTGAAAGGTTAGCGAGAGCATGTTTGGTTAAAAGATTACAAAAGCCTCTAGCACAATTGATAGTTAATCATAAGAGGACTTGAATTGTGAAATGCATTATAAAAATTCGTGTTTCTAGCCATAATGTCAATGCCTCAAGGACCATAGCTAATGCCCATTCAAGAGCATGTTCATTTGCTATAAGGTGTTGTATTTCACTCTATAGCATTGTGATTCACCCTAGGGCATTGTTATCCAATCTAAGGAGTCGTCTTGTGCATAAGCACATATTTCATGTTCACTCAGCATAAAAAGTCTTTAATCTACAAACAATTCCTCCATCATTAGAACACTTGTTTCTAGTCTAGTAGAACCTATCCAATTTGAGAAGTAAAATGTAGTATGCTTAAGGACTGTTTATGAACTTGCATTAATCAAACCCCTAATACAATGTTCCAACATAAAGCAATAGAAGAATTGTAATATGTGATCATTTGATGTTAGTGTATCAAATTGCAATAATGGAGGTTGTGTGTGTAGCAAAAGTGAAAGCTTGAGATATACAGAACATATGAGTGTAAATGCTAGATGGAGAGAGATGACCAACTAGAGGATCCCTTCCATTTTGGTATGGTGTAATTCCATGCTTGGGTCCCAATTGACCATGAGAAAATATAGGTAGGGTTAGTGTTAGCAATGCGGATGACTATTAGGCAAAAAAACATGATTTTGAATCTCATAAAAAAATGGACACAAGCACAACCATCCAAGGTCAATGAAAGTCAAAAACCATGAGCAAAATAGAATATTTGTAACAAGAGAAATTTTATTTTCGTTAAATGAGATGTTTTAGATAGATAGAGCTATGAGACAATCCAAAACATTTATTATCTCAAATATTTACTTTATTTATGCTCCTGGCACAAATTGTTCTATGATAATTTCCCCTAATAATTATGATTGTTATTTTATTCTTAATATTCTAATTATGTCATAGAGCATTGGAAACATTTTTTTCCCAATGATTATCATCTTTGGTAAGTGTTAAGAGAGATTTTATAAGATTCATTTTAGAATCCTTTTACAAGCAACCCTACATGTCCTTTTAAAGATCATTTTTATAAGGAAGTTCAAGCTTTGTATAACTTGAATGGCAAATTTGACCAAAGAAAGGATGTCCCCTCGATTTATCATTGATCTTGAATAAGGTGGATCAACTGACCTCTAACTAATAAACTACATCAATTTCTCATGCCTATGAGTTTAGCAATGGGAAAAAGTGTTAATTTGCATAACAGGTTTCTTCATCAATCCATTTGCTAAGTTTTCAATGTATATCCATTCAGGGGTCATATAATTCTTCTTGGTTAACTTTTTGTGGAGTAATAGCAAGTGAAGTTAAGGATACTGCATGTTGCAGCAAATTGCAAAGCACACAATGACTTGCAATGTTGCATGGAGGCAGTCCTTAGAGATTGCAAGGCCTTACTCTTCTAGAAATTTCCAGCAAGTATAATTATTGTGTTGAGTTCTGGTTCTATATATGTTATAGTTATTTACTTGTGTCTTTTCATTCATGCAAGTATCTACAATAGTCACAGTTACCATGAGAGACCTCTGACCCCTAGGATGCATCTCCAATACTAGAGCCATTCCTAGAGATACACCCAAATGAAAGAAACTCGGAAAAATAATCTGACATCTCCTCCCATCTCCCATGGAAAATGAGATGTATCCCACTAGAAAAAGAAGAAGACAACTTTTTCTTCTGTGGTATTTTATTTTCCTTTCCATAATGTTGTCTCCTTTTATAGGCATGAGAAGTCTTTCAGTGCAGATCAACTGGATTTATTATATTATATTATGAATAAATCATGTCTCCATGTACCCCAATCTCCTAAATAATCATACCAATATCGGTACCATCCTCTCGTACCAGTAGCAAAACCATTCCCTTGATAACTATGATAATAGTTTTTAGCACATAAGCTAGTCATTAATAGCATAATTAACTTTTCTCTTAAGCAATTACCAAGGGAAGTAGAATCGGATAAGTTTTTTCACATAAGGCTTGTGTTGATGCATTCAAATAGAGAATAGTTTATGCTATTTATCAATCAAATCAGCACAATCATCTATGAGAAGATGATAGCAAAGACAAACACCAATATTATGAATTCTCAAAAGGAATTTGCAAAGGAAAAGAGGTAGCAGAATAGTGTCAATCAAAAGCTAGAAAAATGGTCTAATGTGAAATATGTTTCCACAAGATTGGGATAGCTGAATATTCTTTATCCGATCTTTTTTCAAAATACAAACTCAAAATATGTTGATCCCTCCTAGAAAGAAAAAGGAAAGAGCAAATTATCAATTTTCTTTAAGAAAGCAACCAAAAACCTATTTGGTTGAATACACCTTATCTCCAAAATAGATTCTCAAAATTCAGATCTACCCGAGGAATTAGCGTAACAAGGAGACTTGAGGAATAAAGTTTACATTCTACCATCAAGATTGAAATGAATCCATACTAAGAGCTCTTTGAATGCTGATCCTGCAGATTCCCAACATAATAGAGAGCACTGCTGGCATTGTAGTGAATCCATATGTATAAATTTAATGATGAAGCAAGACTCACCCTGTGACGGATACAGACAACATGTTAGAAGACGGTACTAGAAAGCCAATGAGGAAAATGATTCTGAGTTAATGATACAAGATAATTGTGGAATGGCCCCAAGTTCATATGTTCTGCTCAAGGCAAAAAGGTTTAAAAACCCATAAAATCTATTTTCTGCATGCAATAAGAACAAAATTTATCATTACAAAGTGCATCTATGTGAGGCATTCAGACTAGTGTTCTCATCTGGTACATTCACCCCGTTGGAACCAATTTTTGAATTTGGCCATCTGGTACACTTCACAAAGCATATCAACAGCAGCCTGTCCTAAGTTTGATAATTTGTTATAAAAGATCTTAATTTCTTACTTCTTACCAGATGATGTATGGCACTAGCAAATATGCAGCCACCACATCAACATGCCAGAAAAGATACATCGTTGCAGCAATAGCAAACCACAGAAGCACAATATCAGCAAATGCGGCACTCTGTCAATATATAAACAGGATACAAACTGAATAAGACATTTATATGATGTATTATTGTTATATTGTGCAGGAAATCTCAAGTAGCTCATCAATAAGAATGAGAGTGGCTGGTTCCATACCGGACTGTGCAGGCCAAAAAACAAAGGCGTCCAAAGAAAATTAAGAAGCAACTGCATAGCCACATGTCATAGAAACCATTCAATTAGGGCAGGTTGAACCTACTAATAATTATTATTGCATTTATCATTCAGATGGCGTTATTCAGGTTTCTGATACTTTAACTTATACATTTATTTTATACTAATTTTTTGGTTGGGCACATTATTTTGCTGAAATCCTAAATTTGCCATGGTATCCTATTTTACTTTTACATTTCAAATTATTAAAGTAACTTCAATCTGTGGATAAAAAAAAATCTGTATTCTCAATAAAATAAGAAAACATCTTGACAGAAGGTCAATCAAGCAAAATGAGATGGAATATGCTACAACAAACATTTTCACCCCAAAGTTGCACAGCAACCAAGGAATATTCTAGAAACTAATAAATTTTGTTTAAAAAATGGTACTGCAACAAAGAAAACTCGTGTCAGAAAGACATAAAATGTAAGCTGTTCAAAACTAGAAACTAGAGTATTTCTACTGTTTCATAAAAAGAGATGATATATAGAGGGATGAATAAAGATTGAAACTGGAAGAATTGTAATATAACTTCCCTGCATGATTAGATATATGAAAGTATGAAAAGGTGTATGAACAATTTAAATTAGACAAATAACCTGTTCATTCCAAAATGCTTGGACTATATCCATTTTCTGCAAATTCAGTCTATTTCACTTGCAAGTAATAGAAAGCGGCCATGGCACATTTATGTCAAACCAGTCAACAAGAGTTTGGATGACTAAATTGTATGATTTATTCCAGCTATTAATTTCAACATAGATTGTGTCTTGTGCCTCTGCTCTTGAGGAAAAAAATGGGTAGTCATATGGATGGAATGATTAAATTGAAAGATGGTGGGGCCACTTGAAGAAAGTCAGGGTCACTCCTTGCTAGCCTATGCCATGCACATGGCATCCCACAAACAACTTGGCTCAAGGACTGGTGCATTTGCAAAAACAAAGTGCTCCAAATAATGAGGAAAAATAGCCCGAGGTTGAACTTTCAGGAATCAATCTTTTGAAAGGCTACAGAACCCCTGGAATGACCTGAGTACCTTCAGCAAAAGTGAGAAATTGCCCCTTGTGTACAATTTTATCTTACTAAAGTCAAGTTCAACCTCTTCTTAACAGAAATCAATCAGAAACAGTAAGCAAAACCAAGGGTTTTTTTCTGGTAAACTGCAGCTATTTAGTTCAATGTGAAGGACCAATTCCAAAAAGAAAACTTATGTGCTATATGTAATTACAAAATTTCCATTACCTGGGCACTGAAATAGAAGTGTTGAACTCAGGTGCAATAACAAACCTATATAATTAAAGGGATCTTATCAAGAAGTAAATGATAAAGAAATTCTAGGGAATGGAAAAATTAGAAAGAGAGTTGTTAGCAGGGGCTCATTTTAGATCTAGGGAACAAACAAGTGTTATCTTTTGCACTGGAATAGGTGTTGACACATAAGATATCACCAAAACACCTATGAAGTAGAATTTGGTCAAGCTATGAGAATGAACATAGGAATTTTAAATTATAGGAGACTCCAAGCTTTTTGACTTGACTACCAAGCAAACAGGTACCTCACATCCAGTCAAAACTTAAAAGTTTTCCTTGAACAACTTGTGGGAGTCACTATGATGGTAAAAGGAATCCAAAGTGGGGAAGTCGTGTACTTGTACACATTATATTTTTTAATGGTATAGGGATTATCCTGCGTGAGATGTATAGCCCATTCTCTCAGTCAAATAGAAGTTTCTACATTCTTGTTGTCAGACTTATTAGAGAAAATGTGACCACGCCAACCTGACAGACCTATGAGAAGGGGTTAGACATTCGTTTGGAAATCATTGTTTGTGTCTGTGACTGTATCTTTAGCATTTGGATGGTCCCCCTCTCAAACTAGCACTGCTTTCTAATTTGATATTAAAGAATTTTGGGCTCTGACCCTGAAATAATGTGCATCCCTATTTCATTTAATGAATCTGCAGTACGGTATTGCTTTATTTCTGTGGATACGTTGTACTGTTTTCGCGCTAGTATCCTAACAGATAATGCCTAGCAAATGAAAGCGCGTTCATGGAAAACCTATGTTCTCCCGAGTTTCTGGGATGGGGATGGCAGAGGACAGTGGGACGGGTTTCCAGGACGGCAAAAAATTTGCCAATTTTGGGAACGCGGGGGGACGGCAAATGGGGATGGCTATATAACAATAGGTAAATTAAAATATATAGAGAAATTTTAAATATTTATATGAAAACATGGATAAAGCATGCACTTATACATAATAGAACCTTAAAATATAAGAATGAGCAGAATTCATGTGCCAAATTCATGTTACTTTGAGAGTGAAAGTCTAGTTTGTTCTAGAAGTCAATGTCAAAGTCCCCTAGGTGTCCCCAAGTCTCTGAAATGTTTCCAGTACGGGGACGGCTGAAAATATACCAGAGACGCACCATGGGTAACACTGTGGAAAACATGTACCTTATTAGAGATCCTTGAGATCCCAATAGACATCATCAATGAAACTCAAGTAAATCATTCCATTCTATACGAGGTAGGACTGAAACATCCCTTTTCTCAATCTGCAACAATGGTGGATAAGATTGCATTAATTTTCCAGATCTTGCATATATTAAGGTTTTAAACCTTTCCCTATCTTCTATTTTTGTCTTAAAGTAATCAATTTCTGTACACAGGAATCAGAGCAATTTACGTCACTGCCAACTAGGAGTTTAGAAGCTAAGTGATGAGTTTGAAAAGCTTGAATCACAAACCAGTAGATTGAATAACAAAGAGGATAGCATGGCCATTTTAACAAAATGCAACTTGAAATTCACAACAAAGAAATCAGAAAGACACACAAAGTTGTGTGTGTGTGTGTATGTCTATCTCTGCATGTGTCTGTGCTTATAAGAGCTAATAAATCATTTGAAGACGCTATATGAAAAAAACAATCTACCATTATAAAAATTCACTTCATAATAGCAACACTTTATAGACTCTGAAGTTTCTGAACACTACTCTAAATGAACAGCTCGAATTGAATATAATTGACATATATTTGATTTTAATATGATTATAGGCTATTATTAGAAACTATATCACTAACTTGACACCTATTGTTATGAATGATATGGTATGTCTTATCAATACCCTTTGCACGCACACCATTGGTTTAAAACAAGCAACCGTAAGATTGCAGGATTATCCTTATGTTCCTCGTTAACAGGTGATACTATTTTTCTCTCGAAAACAACAGCCTCACCCTGAACAAGACTCGCTGATCTTAATGTCAAAGTAGAAAAAAAGGGATTTTTCCATGACTAGTGCTCCATGTTGAGCAGGATCCAATAGATAAGATGATACAATTGGGGTTCAATGTTGAAATGGTTGAAAGTCAGAGTGAAGGATTGTTCAGCCCATAGGTGAAAAGGAAATAAACATAGAGCTTAACAAAGTAAAGTATTATTCATTCATCAAATGCTTCCATACAAAGTAATAATATTCAATACCAACATGATGCAATTACATAAGTGTATGCCATATTTATAACATCCGACACGGTGCCAATGAAGCCACACAGCCGTGCCCGTACCCATAACCGTCTAACTACACAATTCCCTGAACAACATCATCCCCCCCAAAAAAGTACTCAAAACTGACAAAGTTAGGAGACAACATACAAATATAGAAACAAACATAGACTAGGGAGGAGGTTGCGTCCCTGAAGTGTTTAGCAGCTGGCACAACTCGTAAACCTGATCAGTGTGTATATGTAAGTCCTTCTGTGTTTGTGTGTTGACCTCTACTACCTCCTTCAGTAGAAGTGCTACCTCCATAGCCTAAGTTTGAGCCAACTACAATCCTTTTTTACTCTTTTCCTTGTCTTGCAAGAGCGCTGCTCGCTCTATCGCCCATGCTGCCTACTGACTAGCCAATTCAGCAACTGGCTCCTCTCGAGCCTTTGCCTCGACTGCCCTGCACCTCGCAGCTACAACCCTCTCTGCTTCTCTATCTAACTCTGCACGTCGATGAGCATAGTAGACATCTTTATATTCCCCTATTATTTCATGTGCCAGCTTTTCCATAGCAATGTTGCACAATCCAAACTCAAGTTTTGTAGTCCAATCAGCCAGCACCTCTAACGTTTCCATAGTTGACCACCCTCTGGCCTTAAAGCAAGAGTAGAAACGCTCCAGACAACCCCTCAGGATATAGGCTCGAATCAACTGCAGCTCCCTTCTACGGGTCAAAGTATGTTGTCCAATAATTTGACCTCTCTCCAACACAACCTCCATGGCCCTAATGTAAGTTATGGTCCTCTCCTCATCCGACCCCTAGTCTAGTCCCTCTTAAACCTCAACCTTGGCATCCTGCTCGGCCTGTGGATCAATATCCATCTCCATTCCCTCTATGGCAGCAACTGCCACCTCTGGTGCAGTCTCCTCCCTATTGGGCACATCCTCAAATTGTGGAGCCCTCCCCCCTGGGGGTGTTGGAATGGTCAATACTCTTGTCAAACCCTCCCTTCACCTCAGGGACTAGATAGAGGAGCTAACATCTGCAAGGGTGGGTCAGAACTGTTGTCTTAAGAAGACATTGGCTCGATCCATCACTTCAACGCCCTTGTCCTTTGGCTGTGCTGGCTGGGCCACACTCACGAGTTCAACCAACAGGGATGAAGCTATAGTTACAACCGCCTCTATGCCAATCACGTCTAGTCAAACTTGAGGCTTAGGCTCTGGTGCTCGGTGCATCTCCATGAGCCCTGTTGTTGGAACTATGGCTACTAGATCTAGGGCAACTGAATCCACTAGAATGTCCACGATTGGAGTTCCCTCAAAGGTGGCTAGTTGGGATGGCTCCTTAACCTCCATCTGAGGCGACACATCTGTGTTATCTTTCATGGTCGTGGGTGGAGTCATAACAACGATTGCATGCCTCTAGCCAAATGGAGGAATAATCAGCATGGGGGTGGTGGCTATCAAGTGTGTCGAAGTCAGCAACTGAGGAGTGAAAAGTGTCTTAGGTGGGGACCCCGCAACATCGTTCCCAACCTCTGTTGAGGTACTCTCTTCCTCTGAAGCAGTCCCACTACTTTCTGTGGTATCCTCCAATCTGCTATCAGTTTCACTATAGGTGTCTAAGCCCTGCATTACCCTCTTCTAGCCGATCATCGTGTCACCCTTGTCCAAATGCCTCCAGTAGAATATTGGGGGTTCTCTTGTCGTCAATCTTCCTCTCGGTGCAACTTCAAACTCATCTGCTAGAATTTGATGGAGTGTTGCTTCAAGAAACAACCCAATAGCATGGTACAGCATATAGAATGTGCAATGTTGTAATGTCATGAATTCCTCCATTATATCAAAGAGGACGGTCGCCCTATCATAACATACCATTCATAATGTCATTCATGAAGGTAATATGTGGTAGGGTGATATTGGAAGCCCTACTTGCCCCAGTTAACCTGCTCTTTATCACATCCACGATACACCACCAATGGCCTTCCCGAATGAAGTCCCACCGCAATCCTCAGCTCTTAGTACCCTTTATGACGGACTCAAATTCTTTTGGCATGATGTCACATCCTACCAACTTCAGCCAGTACTCCTTTCATTCTTTTGGAAGTTTGTAGTTCGTAGTTACCACTTTGCAGCCTCCTTAGCCAAGAATGTCAAGAACCCTAGTGAAGTCGTGGGCTTTGAAGGAGACAAAGTCGATGTTTTTTGTATACAGATGTACTTGTTATGTTGTGCCTGTTGTATGCTTCGATCATAGTTCTTAATATTGGCTCAAACAGCTGTATGGAAAACACTGGAAGTTGAATTGCCCAATGTACTTGCACACGAACCAATATTTGTTTGATGAGGTCTGTGTCCATCGTTTCCTACCACCGTCTATGACACTCACTACCATTTAGCCCTTCAAACTGTACTGTGAGATGACAAATATCGGCCTTCTGTGCGGATGGCCGCACTTCAGGAAGCACCTTCTGCTTCTTGCTACTTGATGCTCTTGGACTTGCAACACAGACTCCTAAGGCCAATACTCTCACATTCTTGTCCATCTTGGCACTATTCTCCTTCAACTGATCCTTCCACTATCTCCTTTTCCCTGTAGACTACATACTCCAACTAATTAATGGTCTCTTATTTTGTCTTTGTTGCAACAAAAATGGTTAGGTCTTCAACCACATCTTGCTTCAACTAGGTCTTGCTTCAGCCCCTTTGATACATCTGTCTTTTCCAGCTCCTACGGCACCTTGCATTGTAATCAATACCCAAGGAGTGTTTCCTTCTTCCCCTTCCCCACGGCAATGTCCTCTTTCCCTGACATCAGCACCTAATGTTCAGCCCGTAGGTGAACAAGATATAAACATATAAGTATTATTCATTCATCAAATGCTTCCATACAAAGTTATAATGTTCAATACCAACATGATGCAATTACATAAGTGTGTGCCATATTTATGACATCTAACACGATGCCAATAAAGCGACACAGTCATGCCCATACCCATAATTGTCAAACTACCCAGTGCACTGGACAACATCATCCCCCCCCAAGAAAGAGAAGTTGACTCCTGGCAACTCAAAACTGACAAAATTAGGAGACAACATACAAATATAGAAACAAACATAGACTAGGGAGGAGGTTGTTGCATCCTTGGAGTTTTTTTTTATAACATTCGTCTAGTTTTCAGCAAGTATTACCCCTTGCCTTCTTGTTATTCATGATAGATCTTCGGCTTCAATCCATTAATGGCGTCAGGAATTTCTTGCCCATCCAAGGTCCATAATTTTATAGAACCATTATCACCAACTTCTCTGATTTTATACGGTCCAAGCCATTTGACCTTGAATTTCCCTGATTTTATCTCATTGTGGCCATTGTACTGAAGCACCAATTGGCCTAGCTAGAACCTCGTCCTTTTCAAATGTTTATCATGCCATGCCTGTGACAAGTTTGTGCCACCTCCATCGCCCATTGGGCCATTAATCTTCATTCATCCAATTTGTTCAGTCAATAGGCGCTCTCGTAGGCTTTCCATATCTTCGAGTCTATTTTCAATTGCAATCCGAAGACTCGAGACCATGAATTCAGTTGGTACGACGGCCTCTTGCCCAAACATCAACTGGAATAGCATTTGTCTAGTTGTGACTTTGAACGTTGTGTGGTAGGCCCATAGCACCAAAGGCAACTTTCCTCCCAATCTGCCTGTTCTACTCCGCATGATTTATATATGATAGCCACGAGGATTTTGTTTGTCACTTCTACCTGGCCATTGGCTCTTGGGTAATATGGACTTGACAACAAATGAAAAATCTTGAATTCAATTGTCAGTAATTTGATCACGTGATTGACAAAGTGACCTCCTTTGTCACTTGTCAACTGGATGGCTATGTCGTATCGCATGATGATCTACTGATATAAAAAATTTGCAGTGCTTATTGCAGAGTTGTCTGGTAGTGCCTGTGCCTCTACCCACTTTGTTAAATATTCAGTGGCCACTACCACGTATCAGTAACATCGGGCCCTACTCGCCTTCTGCAAACCCACGAAGTCCAGTCCCCAACGTTCAAACAATTCTCTAGCGTGGGAAGGGTTTAACGGCATGAAGTCCCTCTTAAGTGGTTTGTCGGCTCTCTGGCATGTATCACAACTTAACACCTATTCTCATATCTCATTATAAAGTGTGAGCCACCATAATCCGGCCAGCAGGGCCTTCCGTGCAGTTGTGTTGGGTCATGTGGCCGGACCTTCATGTGCCTCCCTCAAAACACTCTGTACTTCCTCTTCCATTACGCATCGCCTTGGTACTTGCTCTGGGCCCATCTTATATAGAAGGCCATTTATTAGTTGGAAGGTTTGACTTCTTAACACTAGCTTCTGCCATTCGCCTAGCGACATCTCCCTCGGAAATTGGGACGTGGATAGATATTCCCCAACAAACTTATACCATCCTAGATGGATAGGCGATCCTAAACAAGTGTGCATCCAAAAAATCATCATTGACCCCTTCCAATGGCTCTCCTGACTTAATTCAGGAGAGTTGGTCGGCAATGATGTGACTTCTCCCCGCTCGCATAATAATGGTGAAGGTGAACTCCTACAAGAGTAACAACCATATACTAATCCATCCTTGGATGATCGGTTTGTTCACCAAGTACATCAGTGCCTGGTGGTCCACATAAAAGGTGAATGGTGTAGCCAAGAGGTAATGCCAAAACTTTTGTACAACGTACACCATCCCAAGGGCCTCCCTTTTGGTGGTGTTGTAATTCTTCTCAGCTTTTGAAAGTAGCCAACTTGAGAAATATACTAGGTGATCAAGGCCATGGTTACCAATTTGCGCCAACATTGCACCTATGGCGAAGTTAGAAGCATCCACGTGGACCTGGAACTCCTTGTCCCAGTCTGGATATGCCAAGATAGGCACCCCCAACAATCTATTCTTCAACTCTTTGAAGGAAGTCTCCTGCTCAGAGCTCTAGACGTACGGTTCTCCCTTCCCTGTCAACTTGTCGAGCGGAAGAGCAATTTGGGCGTAGTTTTTTATGAACCATCTGTAGTATCCAATGTGCTCGAGAAAGGATTTCACTCCAGTTACCTCTATCGAGGCTTCCATTTCCACAATCACCCGCACTTTGTCCGGGTCAATCTTCAATCCGTAAGTAATTTGCCTTGAGGAACCATGAACAGACACTTCTTAGGGTTTAGTGCCAGTCCCACCTGCCGACACCTTTCCATACATTCCTGGAGTGTTGCCAAGTGGTTGTCCTATTCACTGAAGATGGACCAATCATCCAGAAATGCTCGGAAGTTTCCCAATGACATTTTGTCAAATATGTGTAAAATGATTCTCTGAAATGTGGCAGGTGCGTTACACAATCCGAAGGGCATCCGGTTGTAAGCGTATACTCCATCCTCTACCACGAAGGTAATTTTCAATTTATCTTCTTCAACAATGGAGATCTGGTTATAGCCAGAGAATCCATCCATGAAAGAGTACATCTCATGTCCTGCCACTTCATCGAGAATTGTGTCCACGAACAGAATGGGGAAGGGATCTTTTATCGTGACAGCATTTAGGCACCAGAAGCCCACACAAATCCAAATTTGGTTCCCGTCCTTCATGGATATTACGATTGGTGACACCCACTCACTTGGTTGGACTTTGAATATTATGTCAACTTCCAACATTCATTGTATTTCCTCACCTACATGTGCCATGTAGTTCTTATTCATTTTGTGCAATCACTTCAACACAGGTATGGCTTTGAGCACCAAAGATATGCAGTGAATGCACATCTCCAGCGGGACCCCTTTTAAATCCTTATAAGTTCAAGTAACTACATCCTTATACTCCATGAAGATTTTAAATGTTGCAACCTTCAGTACGGAATTCCAATCGTCTCCAACAAGTATGTTCCTCAAGTTTTCCATATCACCAAAATTGATGGCCTCCACTAAAGGCTCTTTGTATCTAATGGCTTTCCCTTCTAAGCGATGGGCGAGACTCTCGTTGATCTCTATGTTACCTTCTTTGTATTCCACAAATTTTGGTGCGAATACCTCCTCACCTTTAGGGTCCTCGATGCCAAGCATGTAAGAATGGAAGAGCTCATAGTCTTCCATCTGTCAATGGAAAAGTCCATTCATTGAACTAGCTCCTGAACATTCCTCCAATTCCAAAATGCATTCGTCGTTCTGATCCATGCGGGTCTTCCCTCATCCATCTGATGTTCCCCGTCTAACTTAGACTCTAATCACAATGCCATTTCTTCACTTACTATCTGTATTTGGAGATCAATGGCGAACTTCCGCCCTCCGCTTTCCATAGACAAAATGCTCCTTTTCCAATAGTGATTCACCTTAGCTGCTACTAGCCATCCTCTTCCAAGAATGGCATCGTATCCCTTTTTCTTCAAGGGAATCACAATGAAATCGAGCACAAATGGTTGTCCCTATGGTTACCTATTGAGCCACCAGGGTCCCCAGTGGCCGTATCCCCTATTGATCGGTGCCAAGCAAGTTGAATGTGGTTGGCATAGGGTAGGCTTGCCGAGTTTCTTCCATGTCTCCTCGGGAAGGATGTTCACTCTAGACCCACCATCCACAATGGTGTCCATCATGATGGTTCTGAGGATTCCCATCTCAACCACCGCCAGCTAACGGTCATTGCTCACTGTCAGCAACATGGGGTTTGTGGCTAACCCTCCTGATAAAGTTGGTTGTTCATTCTTCTCCGGGACCATTGGCGGGTTTGTGTAAGTGTTTAATAATGTCATCCTTAATTGTGGTATTGTTTGTAAGAGGTCTTGAAGTTTGATGGGCACCTCCATTTGCAACATCTAGTTCAATAAGTGGTTCTCCACCTCTGTTCATCTAAAAGTGGTTCCATTGTTATCTTTTCTACCCTTCATTGCCATTTCTATTTCTTCTCATGCCTCCTATAGTCTTTACTTCTCAGTGCAGGGATCTAAATACATTACCTGCTTGGCCTGGTTGTGGGTGAGGACGAGGACCTTCTCCTCAATGTTAAGGAGGTTCACTTATTTAGGGCACTTGGCATCTTCATGGTCCCCTGAACCACACCATCGACACAATTTCTAAGTGTCACCCTTTGGGCAATCTCTAGCAAAGTGGCCCTATTGGCTACATGCATAGCATTGGATTATGGGCCTTCCCTTGGAGTTATACTATATTTGATTCTTGTTGTCATTTCCACACTGTCACCCTCAATGATTGTTTCTGTAGCCGCTGGATGTGGCATTGTTGTTGTTTCCCTATGTCTCATTATTAGTGCCAGTGGTGGATGGTTGTTCCCGATGAAGAGTATTTGTTGGCTTCGTGTCTTCATGTTATAGGGGCACTCCTTCATAGAATAACCCAAAACCTGACAGATATCGCACATCGCCTTCTTAGGACATGCTCCCCTTGTGTGTCCTTTCTCTTTACAATCGATAAACCATTTTTCTCCCTCCTCTATATGGCTAGTGGTTCCCTTCATGGACTTGAATTCCATCATCCGCTCCATGTCCTTTTGGAGGACCTGTACCTTCTTGTTGGGTTCTTCATCGTTGTAGGCACTGCTTTCCTCTTCAGAGGACTCATCATTCTCAGAGGAGGATGAGGATTTTCTTTTCTTTTTCTTTTTCTGTGATGTCTTGCCCTCACTTTCCAAGTTCATGGCACGGTCATAGGTGTCTGTGTACGATGTGGGTGGGGCTATCTTCATCTCCCTTCTCAATCCCCCGTAGAGTCCTACGAACCACCGTTTCTTTAATTCATTAACGGGTTGAGTACCCATTCTGCTGAGAAGATCCTTGAGCCTTCGAATGTAGGCTCGTATGGTTTCCTTTTTCCCTTGTTTGCAATTGTAGATCTCGGTGACAACCTCGTTGTCATTCCACGCAATCAAAATTCTGCTTGAAATTATTTTTTGAGATTGTCCCGTGTGTTGATCTTCACCTTGTCCATATCAGAAAACCAATCCACTACCACTCCCCATACGGTGGCTAGAAGTTGTTGCAACCACTCGTCTACATATGTGACCGAGTTGGCAGTCCATATGGTTTCACACGTACTGCAATGCCATATGGGGTCTTCCTTCTCGTGGCTTATGAACTTCGGGAGTTTTTGTTTCTAAGACATTGTGTTTCTTGTCTTCTAATGACCAGTTGTGTGCATACCACTCGATTGTGTCCCGGAACTATTAGGAATTGGTCCTGGTGGGTTACTCTGACCATCGTGCAGTGTCCCTCTGAAACTTCCTTGTGCCCCGATGTCCTTTGTTGGCCTTGCCTCCTTTCCTACTTCTTCACCGGTTCCCTCTCACAATGGTGTACATAAATGTAGAAACTCTTCCCTTGTCTCCTCAAGCACAATTAATTTGTGTAGTATTTTCTCAAGCAACTCGTTGCTCCATACCCGTCAAGCGAACTATGGCACCCTTCAGTGGTTCCTACACCACCCATGCGGTTGCCTTCTACCACACTTGGTGATTCTTCCAACTGCCCTACAATCCGTTCTTCAACAAGTTGTCTTAGTCATTGCCTTTGTTCGGCTTGGATTAAATCTCCACACACAGATTGTAATTCATCAATATCCTCCCTCAAGTTCCTATTCTTGTATAAAAGGTTGGGCATTTGTCATAACCATTATATTAAAAAACTAAAACAGAACACTGTTTTATTTACTCAATCTGTATACATCATGTGGTTGACTCATGCGACAATTACAGACTCTTGAGTGCTCTTGGTACCATGGCTCAAAAGCTCATGGTTCAGTTTTGCGAAATCGTGTGTCTCTCTCCTCATAGAAATTCTTGAAGGTTTGTTGACAATGTTCCTCTTGTTCCACTTCTTCCCTGTCTCTTCTGCGACAAGTATGCTTGTGCAATTAAACGAAGGAGTTGGTCTAGGAATCTGTTCATTGTTGGGCTTACATGCATGGCATCCCACACAGTATCCTATGTAACCTCATTTTCTGCAGCTTCTCTCCATATGAAGGTTCTGAGCCTTATGCAATACAGGATGTGGAAGTTCTAGGTCACCTCGTGCTCACCTTCCAGGAGTTATGTCTCATCCTCATTATTAGTTTTTCGGTTGTCTAGTACAAGTATTCTCATTTATCTTTGGCTTTCCATTTGTTGCCACTTCGGACTTGTATTAGCAACGGTGCCAAATGTTCAGCCCATAGGTGAACAAGAAATAAACATATAACTTAACAAAGTAAAGTATTATTCATTCATCAAATGCTTTCGTACAAAGTAATAATATTCAATACCAACATGATGCAATTACATAAGTGTATGCCATATTTATAACATCCGACATGGTGCCAATGAAGCAACACAGTTGTGCCCGTACCCATAACCATCTAACTAACCTGTTCGTCAAACAACAAGGATCTGTTTTCTCAGACAAAGCTCTTGATACAATGATTGGCTTCAAACTCTTTCAAGCACCAACAGAAATATAATATCAAGAAATTGCTGCTTCTCTCTTAGAATCACTTACATCCCAATTATCAAAGACACTAGTATATTCATTTCAAGACAAAATACCATATGCAGCAATACTCTGCCCCTTCTTAAATAAATAGACAAAATGAGAAACCCAAAATATAAACACAACACAAGAATTAACATGGCTCACCAATTTGGTAACACCCACTAGAAAGCAAGGCATCAAACTTTTTTATTCATGTAGCATAGCTACAAAAGACTTTTCCCTCATATATATACAAGAGCCTGAAAAAGAAGATAAAGGAAGAAGAAGAAAAGATGAAATGAACAGTCGAGTAAACAGAAGAGTTGAGTAAATGAAGAGTCCGATTTCACATCCAACAATCTTCCTCTTGAAGTTTGATTCATGCTGCAACCTCACATCTGAACAACCCTGCATTTAAAGTCTGTTTTCCATGGCCTTTGACTCAAACACAATCACTAAATCCCATGGTAAAAAATAGGCGACAAATCAATCATCATAAGTTAAAATAAGCTAGTTGCTAATCACATCCAACTAACTATTAGTAAATTCATGCCAACTTATCTAGCCCATACAACTTTTATACCAACTATGCTAATCCATTGTCCAGCTCAGAAATACCATCTTCTAGGATGACAAAGCACAGCAAAAAATCATAGATGTGAAAACAAATATGGATACACTTGCAGTCTAGTGAAAAATCCTACACATTGCATAAGAAATGTTAACAGAAATAACTCAAGTCTACCAATCAGCACTTACATAAAACATGTGGCAATAATCAAATCAGAGTGATCTGCAACTACAACCAAACTGGTGCAATTCTATTAGCTTGGATCTAACTTCACTTCTTCCAAATCCTCATTAGTAGATCGAAAATAATAAAGTACAATAACAATAAATGAGGACAAACCAGTGAATAAGCCAAGAGACTCATGCAAACCATAACTCATCCTTCAACATAACCAAGAGCTAAGTTGTGCCCAGTATGATCTCCTTTAACTTCCAAAATGAACAACACCCAACCAACTTGGATGTAAGCCTCTCTAACCAAGGTAAATCAAACTCAAAATATTCAACATTTCCTACTAGAGGATAAATCCACCAAGTAGACCAAGAGAGGGGAGTCAAAATGCTCCTCCAGGATACACCAAGTCATAGCGATCCTCTCCAAAAAGAATCCCCTCTAGGTGTTGAATATGCAAGACAACTAAGAGCAGGGGGTGAATCAACTACCCACAAACTTTTGAAAACTTTTTATGACTTTAATCAGTTCCACCAAACTTACTTTAATCCTTAGTAATAGAGAGATATAAACATGAAAGCGCAATAGTCACCAAACACATGATACACTAGATTTACAAGGAAAACCATAGAGAATATTATTCAAAAATATATAAGCACCTTTTAGGGTGACACTGATTAAGGTGATTTTTATAGAGAAAGGCTTACTGTCAAAGACTTACTTCCCAAAGAAGAGGGCTCATTGTTGAAGGGCTCACTGCTTAGAAAAAGCATGAAAAAGAATAGATACACCACTGATGAACAACAACACAACCTACTGATATGTAAATACTTCCAGATTACTTCTCCTAGTAGCTAACACGTGAATATCTGCGCTGTCCTATAACACTCTTCACAACAACTCAAGCATCCAGGGAGACATATCCTCTTTCATACACCCTCTTTGCATAAGTACACACTCGTACAAAATTTGCACAAGTATAAACACATGCCACACTTCCCATTATGTTTTAACTTTTATTTATACTAATTCATAGCTTGTGAAGTCCCACTATTGGCCATGCAAATAATTGAATTAGGTCGGAACTAAACATTCCCTCAATGGAGAAGAATAACAAGAAGACACACCAAATCATAGCTTGGACCAGAAATATTATCATACATGTTACAATCCATTTGCATTTGCCAAGACAAAAGAAAAAAGTATAAACACTCTGAGGTCAACCAAACCTAGAGCAAGAAGTCAACCAGACCTAGAGAAAGAACACCATCAAGCTTTGAAACGAAGTCTCTGAAGCCACAAATATCGTGCCATCTGAAATGAATGAAACCAAGGACATTAATGACTCATTTCTAGAGGAGCGCAATCAAAAACTATCATATGGAGAAATGTGAAGCATGCACTTCATACAAAGACCACAATCAGTCACAACTATACACAAATGTCAAATCCTCTGTACTTTGTTTCGAACCATAAAACCTTGAAATTAACATCTGCAAATAGTCCTTTATAGTATAACAAAAGCTCAGCAAAAGATTCATAACATATATGATATGCAACACAATAAACTCAACACAAGTTTCACAGAAAGTAGTCACTAATGAAAACACTAGCAAGTTGACATCAATGACAATCAACCAATGCATCAATTACTCATCCAACTAATTCAGCTCAATTTTGTAGCAATCTCACCCTTTGCCATTGATGGCAACACACACCACCGACAACGTCTAGATAGATACTTTTGATCACACTACCAACTCTCCAACAACTCTCCCCTTTGAAATCAATGGAAAAGGCCATAGACGCAAATAGGTCACTCATTCTACTCAACTCCCCTAAGATGCACAAATCAGCTCATAAAAGTACACAACTCCCTCCAAGAGGAGCCAAGATTATTAGTCCAAACAAAAAAAAGGCATGATGCTTACTTGACTAATAAACATCCATATGCATTTAGCTCTGATGAGGAGGGGTGGTCACCCACGATTTGTCTTTGAGATACTCAAAAGTATTAATTAAAATATCATAGAGAAATCAGTGATAAGTTAAAATGTTGAGAGAAGTTTTCAACATCGATAAATCCTATCAAGTTCTCGTAGATAAATATCACAGAGAAGTAAGGAATTTATTGGCAATAAATCATTAAGTTATCATGAAAAGTTAAAAAATTATCACCTGCGGCCAGCTATTAAACTATAATGGCCCAGCAAAAGGGGAAAACTCATTTTTTGTTTAGAAGAGCAGATTTGGAGAGGTTAGAAAGGTTTTGGAAGAGAAAGGTCATCATTTGTAGTGTGTAGATTGATTTCTTGTGGATTTGAAGCGGATTCAAAGAGAATTTTCAAGCAAATTTGGATTCACAATTAAGTTTACAAAAGTCTTTTTCTTTTGTTTTAAAACCATTTTGTCTTGTCTTCGTTGCATCCAATTTCATTAGAACTCTTTAATACCATTTCCAATGTGCTCTAACTCATTGTAGAGTGCAATGAACAAGATCCAACACCATTTTTAGCAGTTTTTACAAATTTTTCATAGTTTTCTCAATAGTTTCATAGTTTCTTAAAAATTTCATAACCTAACACTTTGTTTTTTCCTTTCAAGTTTCACCTATGTTTAAACTTATTTAATGGCTTAAACTTTGTTTCTAAATTTGTCTAATAAATTTCTAAAATTGTGCCTCAATTTGTATATGTAGGTTGATTCTGCATCAAAATGGCAAATAGGGATACCTCTACAGCTAGGTCAGTTGTAAGGTTTGTCAATGCCCCAGTGGATGCAAGTTCATTCGGATTTGTAGAAACATGCCCTAAAGGAGCCAGAGACAAGGCAAGGGCATATGCATTTGAAGAACCCTAATATAATATTGTGATATGCATAAAGTGTAAAAACTAATTAACGGAGGCATATCACGTTCGAAATACCACCTTGGAGGGATCACAAAGCATAACACAAGTGTTTGTGAGAAGACAATGGATGAAATAAAGAGAGATGAATGCCTTTCTCACTGCCCAAGAAGAGAAAAAGTTTCAAGGGGAAAGGGAAAAATTGGCCATGAGGGAAGCTATGTTTGAATCAAAAGGTATCTCAAATTGTCTCCTATTTAAATATCATTTATTATTTTCTAATCACCATTACTTTAGATTTTGATAAAACAATGATCATAATGAAATAATTTGGGTTGTGATTGGGTATCCCAGCCACCCTCGAAGAAGAAGAAGAAGAAGACGACGAAGCACTTTGTTGATGCGAGTTTTGTGTCACTACATAACATATTAGTAATTGGATGCTTGATACAGAATATCAAATACACAATTCCTCTCTTGAAAAGTTATCTCTCATGGGACATGAGTATAACTCCAATGTTCCTTACACCGTTGGATACTCGCTCAGTTTTATCAATGTGATTTGCTGGTAATCACGTAGGCGGCCTTACGTTTTCTTGTTTGAGAAAAATTTGGATCTTGGTGAGAAAATGGAGATGGTGGTTCGGTGTGAATGCTAGATGATGTTGATGGCGCGACGATGGCAATGTAGGGTGAATGGCGATGGAAGGTGAGAATGCCGATGTTTTGGTTTACTTCTCTAACTAACCTCTTCTAAGCATGAAATTTGGCTACTCAACTACTCCTACTCCTAAGAATGGAAGGTTAGCAGATGGACGAGGATCGAATCTAATGAAGGCTAACCAGCGGCCCTACCCCCATAGATGCAACGCTTCAAAGGAAAGTAAACTAGATCACCACACAAAGCCTCCCAACCAGCCGCTAGGATGCTAGTGGCCTAGTGTTGACCCCTATCAAACATCTACCAAAGCTACCATGCAACTATCCATTTTATTTTACTCTTACTCTAACAACTTGAAATGAAATTGCTTCAACTTGAAAAGAAAATTTAACTATGTGGAAGTAGAAAACATGCAATAACACCCAATGTTCTTAGTCAACATGCAATGAAAAAGAGAGCACTTTGGTATTATTTTCGCAACAATTTCTCCAACCCCTCCTTTACAAATGAGAGCCAATGGCCTTATATAGAGGTCCAAAATACAATGGACGGTAGAGATCAAAACAAGATCGACGATCCAGATTGGATCCAAAAACCCTAATTAGGGTTGCCACCCCATCGGCCAATGAGAAGATGCCACCTCATCAATGGACCAATGAAAAAAGTGCAAAAGTGGCAACAAATGAGAAGGCACCAAAATGGTGGCCAATCAGAAACAAACACTTGTCCTATTCTAGAAGAAAGAGAAAGTTGCTACTTGGGCTTACATAAGATGATCTTCTAATATAATTCTTCCTTTTTCTTTTGTTCTTTTAGCTAAGGCAATGAACTTAGCTAGCCTTTCGTTAACTTCTTCCATAGGAGGACAAGGTGTGTGCTTCGCTCGGAGTTCTGCTGACTTTGCCACGCTGTTTGCTGCTTGTAGTATCCTTTCGTGATCCTTCTCATATTCCTTTGCAAACCCAATAAAAGCATTGAGTGAGGAAAGGGTGTTCAGATGTTTCCTTTTGACGGCAGCCTTTCCTAACTCATCCAATCTCGATCCAAATCCTGTCTCACTGACATCCTCCTCTCTAATACCCTCAAAATCAAGCGCCACCCCAACATCGCTCATCATGGTCGAAATGGAAGTGTCGACGCTTGGGCCGTGTTGTGCAATCTCATCATGAATTTCTTCAAGTGTTCTGAATCTGGTAGTCAATGTGACATACCAAGATTCAACTATGCTCAATACTCTCTCATCAACCAACCGGGCTCTTTCCAAATATGCCTCCGGTAGCCTAATGAACGCTTGCAGCCTAGGAATAACCAAATCCTTGATGGGAAGAAAATTCTTCCATTCCTCTTCAAATAATCTGAATTTGTTTCTAACATTCACCAATGACTGGAATGTTGAGATGAAGGAGGGCAAGAAATTTCGCCCATCTTGGATTGTATCATAGATCCAACCCCTTACTTCATGTAACTGAGCTGATACCTCTTCTGAATTGCTCCCGCTGTCTTGAGGAAGGGCTGCCTGATGCAGCTATTGGATTGGCTGGCAATCTCTCCAATATTTGTTTTCGGCCTCCAACTTTACTATCTTTTCGTTTGCCTTCCTCAATCTTTCTCTGATTGATGCTATGCCTTCCTAAAGCTCCTCACATTCCATATCATCTGTATTTCTTCCCAAATTATGTTCTACTATTTCGTACTCCTGGGCTGCAATCTCATCCGCTGCCTTATTGACTGTTGGTATAGCAATCTGAACCCTCCGGTGACCATCACTATCGCTTCTGATTACCTTTGCCACCGTATTTGCCATCTGTTTTTGGTTCTTGCTATCATCCTTTTCTATTAGTCCTTGGATATCATCAACTGCGTGAGCCATTACCACCTCGCCTCTCGGCATAAGCATTTGCCTTAACCATAGTGGTGCAGTGCATCTCCCCAAATCCGGATTCGGTTCGACCAACAAAGCATCACCAACGGCCTTAGACGCCTGACTTATCTCTTCAATATCAATCGGCCCATCTTCTTCTCTACTAGTTTCTACCATATTTCCTTGCTGGTTCTCCGAGAGAGGGGAGTACTCCGTACTTTCACTGTAGCCACTTGATTCCGAATCAAAGCTCACCTCCACTGCGGCCCCTTTATCACTCGAATTGACCTCTTGGCTTCTAGCCTTAGTTATACTCTCCCTTGACGGCGCTGCCCGTTGTCTCTTGGCTGGAGGTTCCGAACGTTCTTGGCTTTTCTCTACCTCCAAAGCCCTCTTCTTGCTATTTCTAACTGTCTCCGATTGCTGGCCACTTCCTTCACCCTTCTGTCCGATTGATTCTACTAGACCTTCCTTCGGTTTCATCATCTCATAAGTAAGGAGAACCTTTTGTCTTTGTAGCTTTCTCAACTTGGCATTATACCACGACTCGGTATGCAAATCTACTGTCCTTGTGACTGCCTCCAAGGAAGGATCCTGATGATCGTCCCAATCCACTGGATTCAACTCTGTTCCAACTACTGTCTCATAGTCTTCTCTCAACACACTACGATCATCCTCCAATTGATCGGGAATATCAAGGCCTCTCCATCTGATATCTCTCATCATATTCACCGACAATCTCGAGAAAGCTAGCTTTCTCACGTGAAAATCATCCTTTGCATTGGCCCAAAAGTCCTCTATAGTGGGAACATGCTTAAATTCGCTTCCATGAGATGCCTTGATAAGACCAACAGGGTCGAATCCTTGCCTTGCTCTGTACCATCCTAGATGATACCACTCCAATTCCTTTTCCGCAGCCTCAAAGGTGGCCCGATTTGGGCAACTATCATTGCCAATTATAATTGAGAAGGAAACGCCTGTTTTCCCCTCATTCCTCATTACTCTATCATAGTGCTCAAGCTGCCTAGCCAATTCCATCAAAACTACCTTGTCGGGCGGGTATCTTGGAAGCCTCTTGGGACAAACTGTACTTCCTGCCACTCTAATGTATGTGAATTGCGGGAATTGGATGAACCAACTCCCAAACTTCTTAATCCTTGCTTCTGCTTCCGATGAAAGTCTCTTAGCAGGCGCCCCTTGTAATACCCTTACTGTCTTCATGGCGAATGCATCGCAAAACATCTTGTAATCCTTGTTATTGTGCAAATGAAGCTGCGGATAGCATTCATGCACCAAATATTGCCCCGGCCCATTACCAATCTCTCCTAAGGCCCTAAGTCCCGGACTCTCATACAATCTAGCAATTAAGTAAAACAGATAGGATCCCATGTAGAATTGCCTTTGGTTTTGAACTGTTCTAAGTTGCAACTCTAAATTTTCACTTATGATCCTAGCCCAATCAAATTTTCCTTTTCCCTTTTCAATTTCATCAATGAAGAAGTACATCCAGTTTTCGAATTGCATAGCTTGAGCTAGGCCCATGATCCGGCTGAGAAGAACAATGAGATCGCCATATTCCGGCTTGAAATCTGCCACTGTAAGCCTTGTTGATTTGTTAACTCCTTTCCTCCCTTCGTGTATCCAATTCCGCTTTAGATGTGAGAAGTAGGCCTCTTGGTTACCTTGAAATGATTTGGCCACCTGATCCACCATTACAACTGTCATGCCCTTGCTCCGGGGAATATTAAATGTCTCTTCAATTGCTTGTTCGCCAATGTTGGCCAACACTCTCTTCCCTTCGCCAAAAATGATGGATTTACTGTCTAGATCAAATCTGGATGCACACTCCATAATCAATTCCGGACAAGGCAAAGTAGGAGGAAAAGCTGCTGCATGTACAATTCCGCTCTTGTATATCCTCTTTGCCAAGGGGGATTGTCCTTCCTTTAGTCTGTCCCTCATCCGTATCATGTCCACTGTAGCGATATTAGTATCGGTTATTTTCTTCATTTTCGAGAAGAAGGAAGTTTTGGGCGTCATATCCTCTTTGTCTTTCTTAGCGTTTGCCCGCTTGGGATTCTTACTTGCACTATCATCCTCCATGCTCGTCGCCCTATTACGGGATGGTAGAGTGGTGGACCAAAAGGCAAGAAGAACCAAGTAGTGCAATTCTTAGAAAAGAGCGAAAGAATAGATGTCACCTTAAGCACTCCTTGCAACTCTAGATGATGACTTTCACCTTAACTAATAATCTTACAGAAACTTTTCGGAACCCGGGATATGACATCAAAGAATTATAAATCCCTTTGCAAATTAGAAAACAAAGCCTCTAAGCTTATCCAACACTTGCCTTCTATGCAAAAATCAAACTTTCATATGTATCTCTTCTCCCAACAAAATTGCCCAAATCTGATATAAAAATTGCAGCCCCTCTAGAAAATCAGAATTTTGTCTTCCACAAATTTCGGCCCCCACAAAATTCGGCTCTCACAAAATTCGGCTAAGCATGAAAAAAAATCTGCCCTTCCACAAAATTCGCCCAAGCAAAGAAGGAGCAAAATCTGTAAAATCTGCCACCTAGGGCACAAATCGCAGCCCACAAAGTGGAGCAAAAATCCCCAAAAACGCAAAAAATCTGGCCCTTAGACAAATCGCCCAACAATGGCAATGGAGAAATTGCCCAAAAATCGCCAAAAAACTACCTTCCACCAATTTCGCCCAAGTCTGGAAATCTGCCCTTGCTTCAAATTCGCCCAAGCATGAGGAGCAAATGAATTGATGAAAATGACATGGGAGGGGACTCCCTTTATAGCAGCTTTCACCTTCCTCCCAGGCTGGCCGACTTGGTCCTATAGAGGAAAAAAAAACCAAAATTAAAGCTAAGTTAGTGGCCCACTTTAAATACTTTGCCAAAAATTTAATTTTCTAAAATGAAAACTGCACTTTTTATTTACTAATTAACCACAAATTGCAAAACGAAATTGAATGGTGCCTTGGGGATGCTAAAAATTTCTATTTAATGAGGGTTTGCTAATTAATACATCCTTGAAGTTGAATTTTGGCTAACCAAAAGCCATTTCTTAATATTAATTTACCAATTTCATTAAATACCAAAAGCTTTCAAGGCAAATTTAATCTATTAAAGCCAATTTTTGCAATTTTCCTCTAAATCGATTTTGCTAAATAATTAAAATTTTATGACAAAAAATAAAATTGCCTCTAGAGTAAAAATCGATTTTGCAATTTAACTTCATCTTACAAAATTAAATTCTATTTCACCAAAAAAAAATAAGATTTTCCAAGAACCTAAGTCTAACGAAAAATTTCCTTATTTGAAAATCATTCAAATTTACAATTAAATCCAAATTTTCAAAAGAAATCGTCTAAGTACAAAATTCACAATCTTATCTTGCCAAGTTGAAATCAATTTTGAACTTATTCGGCCTAAGGATAGAACTGATAGCTCTGGAAAATCAAGTTGAAACCGGGTGAAAAATACATCTAACCTTCTCCACTGGCCCTAAAGGCGATTAAAAAGGGGGTCCCCAAGATTTTGGGGCGATGTGTGAAAACCTCACAACACACTTGAGGGCATAGTGCACTCTCTTCGTGGCGACATATCCACAAATCTACCTTCCCCTCGGCTTCCACTTTCATTGGTACTAGTAGACCACCACCACACACATCTTCTATACCTAGAGTACAACCATCACTGATAATGGTGTGCATCGGCAAGTTGACATTCAATGTGGTGATTTATGGCTTTTTTACCAAATCCCGCTCAGTGTTCCAGCAAGTCCTTGTTGGCTGAATTTTGTGATAGGAATTAATGTGGCAGGAAAGGGCTACAAGGCACCTACTTCAACAAACTTGAGTGGGTGGTGTGTTCACTTGTTTCATTTTTTAAATGTTTTACAATTTACTTATTTTTGTTTAATGTAAGTTTCTTTTAATCAAAATTGTATACTTAATGTTAATTTTACTTCACGCTTGTAGAATTCTCAAAGATGTTGTTTCTAGGGACAAAGATAAGGTAGAAAACCAATGATCACAATGGAAACAATTTTGTTGCACCATACTCTTAAATGGATGGACAGGTGGAAGAAACCGTACCATCATCAATTTTTTCATTTCTTGCAAGGATCAAGTGGTCTTTTTGAAATCCTTGAATACCTAAGACAAGGTTAAGATAACTTAGACAAGGTAAAAGACAACCGAAACTTTGGCTCTAATGCTAGAGAAAGCTACAATGGAACAAGGGGTTAATAATGTGGTCCAAATCATAACTGACAAAGCAACATCATATGTGACAATGGATAGGATCCTTCAAGATGAGTATAGCACACTTTTTTGTCTCCTTGTGCAGCACATGTCCTTGACCTTCTTATTATGACTGAAAACTAAATCTGGTCATTACTGAAATAAATGTAACACTTGCTTCTTTTATTCTTACAATTGCCATGCCATCATCTTTGTAACTGAGTTGCAGATTTTCTCTGTTATTTTATCTGGAAAAAAAGGTTTTAAGCTTAAAAATGACTTGTCCCTTTGATGTTTTACTTCTTTGGTACTGAGACTGCTGTAGCATTTGTTCCTTGGCAACATTGAAAGTAGAAGGTTTCATGTAAAGAATATGATGTCCCTTTAATACTTTATTGTACTATTTTGATCAGCTACATAGGTAACCCTATCTCTATAGCCATTCCGGGCTCAATAACCCTTGTGGGAGCCTATGGTTATATCCACGTACCTATAAGAGATAGGACATTGCATAGGAAGCAAACATGTTAGCAATAAAACATTTGACGCGATTATGATTGCCTTGATTGCTGCTATATGTTTTTGTTTTATGCAAGACATGTCATGATGATAGCATAGAATATTTATGAGGTAAAGATTTCCCTCATTGCTTAGATCCATTGGATCTAACACATCTTTTCCATGCATACAGGACTCAGAGACTTCGAGGAGATGCATTTCGGGGCCTTGGACTAGTGGGACTAGAGCAGCAGAATACAACCAGTCATTGCAGGCAATGACTAGTGTCCAATGACCCTCTCTTATTCTATGTTGTTTTCATTGCATGTTATTTAATTTTGTAGAAAAGAGATAGATATCAGCATTTAGGGGCTACATTCACGGCCAATCCTGTGGAGACATTTTACTTTCAGCATTCATTTCATTTCAGCTTTGTACATATCAGCTATACATCATGATGTATAATACAAAGGACATTTATGCTATTCTTTTATTCTGAATGAAAATGTTTTGGCAATAGATATGAGCTGAAAGAAAAAAATGTGTACCTTATCTTCACTTGTACATTGTCTAGAACTGAACTTTGACATGTGTGAAAATTTAGTAACAATCATAACTCTTTGTCTCTATATGTGCCGACTACCAGTAAATAAACTACTGTAAAATATAGTTTGCAAAACAATAACATCCACACATGATAATAACACTTTGACACCAAGATTTAACGTGGAAACCCAATTTGGGAAAAACAACCAAGTAACATGCTACCAATTTTTCACTCTTCTGAAGTGAGCTAGGGTAATAGCCAACACTGTTAAAGGTTATACAACACACTATTAAATGTGACCCTGTTAAAGGGATTTAATCACCATGTTAGGAGTGGCCTCATCAGAGGACTTTAGAACATTCCATTAGAATGCCACCTTGATTAAAGGATTTACAAAATGGTTGTTAATTCAATTTTAATTAAAGGATTTTGAACTGATACAATGGTTAAAACATAACAGTAGATTTAATATGTAAAGTACAACTCACTTTGCAAATTCAGAATTTCATTCGCTCATTTGTTGGTTCATTGATTGGCCTTCAGTAACATCTTCATCACTGATCTACTTGGCGTCTCTTCAAGCAATCACGCTTCGCAAACTCTTCACACTTCACCTCTATTGTTTAACTCTTCATAGCTTCTCCTTAAGATCGCCAATCAACCACAAACCAACCTTACAACTCATTCCTTATGCCTCCTTAAATAGGCAATTTTGATCTTTTGTCGCTTAAACATCACCATTGATCTTAGGGTTAGGTCAGATTCACCGAATCTTTCCATCTTCTTGTTCTCCTTTTTTCATCTAGAAACTTCTGATCAAATCCTTGCCTTTTATTGCATAACAAACTCTCCTTGTGCATTAAATATACTAACTCATCAATCCTTATCTTTCACGCGCTTTGACTAATTCAAAATTCAACTGTGTTGACCTCGAAATCAAATCTTCCTCAAACTATAACTTTTTTTGTCACTCGGCAATCGCTATGTTCTTCAACTTGGTCATTATTGTGTGACTCGACACACACTATACTTTCTCACTCAACATCAACATGCTCGCTCGGCCATTACTATGCTCGATCGCAACTCGCAATAACTAGCGCTCGACTTGAACTGTTTCACTCGGCTTCCACTTAAGTTCCTTAATCTTCTGCTTCAACTCCTTCATTGACCGTGCAACACTGATACTCGGTCAAGCTTAGCCTTTTGACTTGTTTCAACTCTTAGCTTCATTCAATTATCTTCTACACTTCATGTATTGATTGAACAACACATTATCATGTCAAGAACTAACTTATCAAGTGCCCACTGTATTTCCATGAAACTTAACACATCTCAACTCAACCTTTCACTAGGTCATCTCATGATCTCTTCTTTTCAAATCCTCTTCATCAATCAAATGATATGGCAATCTACACTGTTAGTAAAATGTCTCTCCAATAGATTTGACACTCTGTCTTACCAACAGAAACAATCTTTCTATCACCTTTAACATTGGTGACTTTGTTCTTCTTGAAAAAATCCCTTCTAATTCCATTTGTCAAACCAGACACAGCCAGGTCACATAGACCTTGCATGTCGTGAAGTGTTGAGTGTAATGTCCCCTTTTCTGATTTGATATGGTATTTCACACCTCTGATCAGATTTTCAAAATCAAACAACTGATATCACAAAGATCCTCCAAATTTCTCAAGAAACCCCAAATCGGGTATGCCAGAAATGGTGCCAAAAGCTTCACAGCTTCACCTATTATTAATAAATCTGAAAATGGACATTTTTACAGAAATTTCAGCAGCATAATAGCCTACAAAATGACATTTCCAGATCTATATAGCCTTTACAAAACAGCTCACAAATGTAGGACAAAAACTATGCTCATCGGGCTCCCGAAATTAACACAAAAATGCCCGGAAACACCACAAAAACACTAATGAACTATCTCAGAAGTTTAATCACGTCCCAATACATATATTCAGCTCTATTTTAACAGCTTAAAGTCTGAAATACAGCAGCAACCAAAACTGATATGAAATGTTCAACTGAAAACACCAAACTCATGCAAAAAACACACCCAAAAACCCACAAATCTACACTGTTCAGCACAAAGGCAAACTCTGTATGAGCATGCACATGGAATGGCTTCAAACTCCCGTCCTTAGCCTTCTTGGAAACCTGCAAACTCCCATTCTTGGGTCTCCCTGGAAACCTGCAAACTCCTGTTCTTGGGTCTCCTTCTCCACAGGTTTGGCAGCCTCTGAAGAATAACAAAGGATGAGCGAAAATCAAGTCTCGAATGAACCCAAAATGCCTCCAAACCCCTTAAAAGAGGGCATAACTGTAACTCACGTCCAAGAGAGGTTAATGAAACATATTTTAATAATAATTTTCAATTATTAGTCCAACGGTTTCCAAAGATTAACCCCCTTTTTCTGAAACTTCACTTTCTTGGGCCTGCTTGCCTTAGCAAAGATTATTATTTTTTTAATTATTTGAAAAGGGGACATGACATTGAGCGACTTGCCATTGCGTGAGATTGGCAGTTCTACAGAGATGTAGATTATCAATGGTTTCCATTTCAGCAAGTCTCATTGCATTTCTAGTGAGATTGGTGGCAATTCTCCCTCATGCAATCACTTCACCCTTTTTAACAATCACACACCCAAGAGAACTTCCAATTGAGAAAGAACCTACCTCACTTCCTCCATCACCACCTCCATATATGTCATCTTATCCATTCAAGCACATCCAAATATCAGCTCTATTTTTATGAAATTGCAAAGTAGCTCCACGCTATTGAAGTGGAGGCTATTATCTCTAATCAGTGTCACATGTTCATCGTGACCACAACTGAACATGTGACCACAACTTTATTCCTTCTATTTGATTGAAGAAATTATTGTCCAAGAAGCCCTCTAGGCTCCAATCATGTTTGTTTACGCCAATAAAATAAAAACTATGCTCCTCGACATCCACAGTCTTTGCCACCTTCTCTGTGAACTCCACCATTTCTGCATAACACTCTTCCTTCTCAACTAATACACCATGTAAGATTTTCTTTGCACAATGACTCTGCGGGAGTTATTTTTGTGCACCTTTCAAAAGAAAAGGTATGTGTGACCTCTTCATAGAACTCACTAGCTCTAACACCAATTGTTAAGTAAACAAATGAATAGAGAACCACAAATATATACAAGCAAGGCATTTAACATGGTTCTCCAATCTTGCTACATCACCAAAAAGAAAGGCATCAAACTTTATTATTAATTGCAGCATAATTGAACAAGGTGTTTCCCTCATATATATAGAAGAGCCTTCAAAAGAAGACAAAGGGACAAACAAGGGAAAAATGAAATAAACGATCGAGTGAACAGAAGGGTCAAGTAAATGAAGAGTCAGGCTTCACACCCAATGCTACAATCTGTGGGCAGTTTGCAGATCAAAACACTCTCCGTTGATGGTTGTAGCACCTTAAGTCATTCAAACATAAAATTCCAGATTGCAGCTAAACTTATGTGGCTATGGTGATGCAATTAGTGGCTGACACCTCATGATCTTGAATTCATTAATAAAAATGTCTTTTATTGTTGCATAAGAATTTTGTATCGACACAAAAGCCATGGACTATGAATTGAAAGAATTCTTACTTCAATGTCAGGAGCATTATAAAAGCATCAATTCAGACTTCCATAAGAATATCTCCACTTGTTGACAAAGAGCTCAGTGGATGCATATCTGTCAATCTTAAAGAACAGCTACCACAAACTCGTAATTTTGAGATAATGGGGTGGGAAGAAATTCTCATCAGCCCCTCTCTCCAACCCACTCTAATAAGATGTCATAGATTTTGAGCAGATAATATAGAAGAAGAGAGATTTGATATGCACACTAATATTTTATTTCTATTCTTCTTGCTTTTAATTTAACACGTTTACTTATTTATAGAATTTCTATTTCCTATTTTATAGGAAACTATCTATAACAACTTGCCACTTGCTAAAGATCAAAAACTATATATATAGTCCATACAAAACTAACAAATCATAACCAATAATTAACATATGGGGGTGATGTGATATTCCAACAAATATGCATTAGGATAGGGATAAATAAAGCAAATACACATTATCAACACTATAACAATATAAAAGGACCAAGGCTCAATGAATTAAAATATAAAAATATGATAATATTCTATAACAAAAGGAATCTTTCCTATATGATGATAATAAATAGATAACAATGTTAAATTCCAATAAACGAAAGAGAAGGATGATGGAATGTAATGTCCCCTTTCTAGCATTCATAGCATGATGTTGTCGTTAGCCTATTTTCCCACAGTCCCGTAGGCTAACTAGGACATTAAAAGGGCTTAGAGGCCATTTGGCCTAGACAGTTTCAGTTGCAGGTCTTTCTGAGGGGTTCTGAGGCAACTTTGGGTATACTTACTATTTATAGTAAGTCATCTTGGACATGGCCGGACATTCAGTCACAGTGGTATGTCGATGGTAATTGTTTAAAATCGATAGGAAGACTTATTTATCATTGATAAGATTTGTTATGCATTGATAAAGCCATTTTATAAAGTTAATTTTAAATATTTAACTTTATTAATGCATAGACTATAGTTTGTGAAAAATATTTAAATTAAAAGAGTTCCCTTTATTTTTATAACGCATTGGAGACATAAGGTACATAAAGAGAGTTATGTTTTATCCCACATTGAGAAAACGAAAGCTTGAGCTCTTGTGAGAACACTATAAAAGAAATGGAAGAGCTTTTTTTTGTATGCTTGGATGAAGATTAATGTTATGTTGCTGGATATCTGATTATCGGGCTTGGAGGACGGAATCCCTCTTTGCTAGCATTCTCTTTGCTGTTGGAAGACACAGTCAGGAGGATCAAGGGTGTTTTCACTTCAGGAAACACACTGGGTTTCATTTGGGGCGTTTGCATAAAGAAATTTACAAGGGTTTGAGGTGCAGATCTGAAGTTAGTTATTGCTATAGTGCCGCATGAACAGTATTTTGCTACAGTCGGCATGAACAGCATTTTGCTACAGTACGGCGTGAACAGTGTTGGTATCAAGTTTACTTGTTTTTTCGGCTAATTAGAAGTTTGGAGGGCTGGCTGACTACATCTGCAAAATACTACGGCAACTAATTCCAGGTTTCTTCTGTCAAATTTTGATATTTTGCATAATAATTGTTGAATACAAGTCTGAAGAGTTGTTGCAGCCGTTAAGGCAGCTGTAAGTGCACATCTACATTTAAAAATCACCCTTTATTAGCAGATTGAAAGAGTTTCCAGATTTTTCATATACTATTGAATGTGTGCCAAGTGTTTGTGAAAATGTTATGATGTGTATTATGCATTTTAATGTCACTTCATAATTGTTCGTAAATCTACTCATTGGAAAGCAATTTATTGAGGAAATCAGCTTTATGAGTTTGCATACAAAGTGTTTGACAATATTCCTTAAGTTAAATTTCTGCAAGTCAAAGTTCAAATCAGGGGAGGATATTACAGTGGTATCAAAGCTATAAGTCCTGCCATCCTGTGGAGGTCTTATAGGAAATTTGGAACTGGCGGATAGAGGGGAAAGTGTTTAATGAAATGTCAAAACACTAAAATCAGAGCATTTATGTTTGAGCATGCGACAGGGGCCTTATAACTTCCGCAATACCAGAGCAAGACAAAGTAGGAGTTCAAACCTGCAAAGCAAACAGTCTAGTTCATCCGTACAGGGGGGTATAGAATCCAGTCATACAAACACAGCGGAGGTATTCTTTGATCAAGACAACAATATGGGTGACCGAGATGACAGGAATACAAGATTAGGTGGAGGCGGGAATGCCGGTCCAAAGCCTGGAGAGGAAAGATTCTTACAGTTATTAGAGACCTTGGTACAGGGTCAGCGAGTAGCAGAACAAAGGGCACAGGAACAGAATCAGAGATTGGATCTTATGATGCAGATGATGGCTCGTCAAATGGGGTTGAATGCTAACATGGGTGGAGGAAATAATCAGAATGGTAACAATCAGAATGGAAATGATCAGGATGGGACACATAATGGAGATGAACAAGTTGGGAACAATTTCGGTCATGCACCCCAGCGAGCTAGGACAGTGAGTTCAAGGCCCATGATTCCTACATTTCCTCCTAGAGCTCCAGAGCAGCTCGTACCAGAGCCCCAGATTACTGATATACAGGACCAGTTGAGGAGAGATTGGGAAGCCGGAGGGCCAGATTTTACTGCTGCAATTACCTTAGGGAGTATATGGATGTGTGGATGAAACATATGCCACGTGGACATGACAGGAACCAGAGCTATGAGCTACGGAAGAAAGTAGGGAGACTTGAGTTACCATATTATGATGGCTCAGGAAAGTCTACAGCAAGAGCTTGGGTTCAAAAGCTTGACACATACTTTCAATTGAACCCTATGCCCGAGGAAGAAGCTATTAAGTATGCAGCAATTCATCTCGATGGGTTAGCACACGAGTGGTGGCATCATGGTATGGTCACTATGGGACATGCACACATTACCTCATATGTGGAGTTTACAGAGAGGCTGATTGAACGTTTTGATAGGAAGGATCCAGAACTCCATTTCAAGGAGTTAGCTTAGCTTAAACAGTGGGGATCATTGGAAACATACATTTCAGAGTTTCAGAAACTTGTAGTGTTAGTAACAAATGTATCTGAACGGAGGATACTAGTTCTATTTATGGATGGGTTAGCTGATCCGTTGAGAGGGTGGATTAAAGCTCTCAACCCTCCCACTTTGCAGGAAGCCATTAAGAAAGCTCGTGACATGGATTCCTCTTCATCTTCAAAAAATAAATTCCAGGCAAAGAGTTTCCCTTCAAGGAAAGATAAGGACAGGAAACCTTTTCATAAAGAGGTTCAGCCAACTAAGGAGGAAAGTAAGAGGTTGGACAATGAGACACTTAATGATCTCGGGAAGAAGAAGCTTTGTTTTCATTGCAGGGAGCCTTGGGATTTATCACATCAGTGTCCATTGAAAGCAAAAGCTAAGAAGATGGAGTACTTTTCAGCCGAAGAGTCAGTAGATGGAGATTCAAAGCAGTCATCCGAATCAGATGGAGATGATGATAGTTCTTCACAAGAGGAAGCACGCGGTGATAGCACGATAGCTCAGTTGTCAAGTATACAGGAGGCCGTCACTTTCAGAGTTAGGGGAACCTTGGATGGACAGAGAGTTGTGGCACTCATTGATACAAGGGCGACACATAACTTCATTGATGAGAAGTTTGTGACACGCAGAGGGCTACATACAGAGGAGCATAGGGGATTTAAGGTGATGGTTGCCGATGGCTTCAAAATTGAATGTACCAAGAAAATCTCCAACTTGCAGCTTCGTTTGGGAGATTATGACATGACAGGAGATTTCTTTGTGGTCAACATTGGTGATCATGTTATGGTGCTTGGGATGAACTGGATGAAGTCTCTGGTAGAGTTTACATTTAACCTTGAGAAAATGGAAATGAGGTTTGAGGCAAATGGTAAGAAGATAGTGCTCAGAGGTTTGTCAGATGGGAGACTTCGAGTGGTGTCACTCAAGCGGATGCAGAGTTTCTTTAGACATGATCAGGTACAGTGGGCAGCAGAGTTTAGAGTAATGCCTGAGATGACAGAGCAGCATAAACTAGAGTATCCACCTGATGTACAAAAAATAATAACCAAACATACTAAGGTGTTTGGTGAGATACCTCCAGGGAGACCCCCGGATAGGGGAATCGAGCATGTTATTGAATTAGAGGAAGGGGCTAAGCCCGTTATCATCACACCTTACCGCCATTCGAAGAGATATAAGGATGAAATAGAAAAGGCAATTAAGGAGTTGATTGACATGGGGCACATACGGCCAAGCAAAAGTCCTTTCGCTTCGTCAGTAGTATTGATGAAGAAGAAGGATGGTACAATGAGGATGTGCATTGATTATAGGGAGCTAAACAAGAAGACAATCAAGAACCGATACCCTATCCCGCGCATCGATGAGCTTATTGATGAATTGCATGGTGCATGCTACTTCTCCAAGATTGATTTGAGATCCGGCTACCATCAGATACAGGTTAGAGAGGTGGATGTGGAGAAGACAACTTTTAGATGCCACTATGGACATTTTGAGTTCTTAGTCATGCCCTTTGGGTTGACAAATGCCCCTGCCACTTTCCAGTCCTGTATGAATAGAGTGTTCAGAAATCAGTTGAGGAAGTTTGTGTTGATATTTTTTGATGATATATTGATATACAGCCGTACTTGGGAGGAACATTTGAAGCATATTGATACAATGCTCAGTATTCTAGAGAGGGAGTCATTTTATGCCAAGATGAGTAAATGTGAGTTTGGGATGACAGAGTTGCTCTATCTAGGGCATATTATTAGTGTAGGAAGTGTTCGGGTTGACCCAGACAAGATCAGGGCCATTCTGGATTGGCCACCACCGAGGAACACTTCACAACTCAAGGGATTTCTCGGGCTTTGTGGGTTCTACCCATAGTAACGAGAATCGCCCAAAAATCGCCTGAATCGGCGATTCCGCGACCCGATTCATCCTGGGCGATTTTTTTTGAATCGTGAATTGGTATCGCCGATTTCTGGGCCATGAATCGCCTGAATCGCTGATTCAGGCGATTCATGTAAAAATCGCCAAAATTGCCTTAAAAAATCGGCTGTGAATCGCCCGCGGCATGTAAAAAGGGAAGTTGAAATTTTAAAAAAAATCACTTGTTTTTTTCACTTTGTTTTTGACCTATTCTCTTTGTTATAACCCTAAAGGGCCTTCTATTTGTGAAGCATGAGTAGAAGAGAGGAAAAGTGAGAGAGAAGAAGAGAAAAGAAAAGCCATAGGTTTCCAACCGGCAAGAAGGAGGAGCACCAAAGAGATCAGCAGGCCATTTGGGGAGCCCATCAATTGCTTTGGGAGCATTAAGGAGCCAATATCAACACTCCTCAACTCATTTGCAAGAGGTAAGTGCTTATTTTTTTTCTTGCATGTTAGTGTATTATGCATTTTTTGTTAAATTTTTAGTGTATTATGCGTTTTTTGTTAAATTTCTATAGTTTTCAAGAATTTTAGTGTAAATCTTGAATGCTCTTTATTTTTACTAAGTTGCAAGCTAGGGTTTGTTGTTTTCTAATTTTTATTAGCTTCAAACTTTGATATTTTACATAAAAAAATTTATTGCAGCAGCCTTTGCTCTCATTTTTCGCAAATTCCAATGGGTAAAAAAGATGAATGTTGGAAATATAATGAAGAGTTTCCTGGAAGAACCAAATATCAAACAAAATGCATGTTTTGTAAAGAAAAAATAACTTCCGGGGGTATTTATAGATTGAAATTCCACATTGCTGCTATACCCGGACATGATGTTACAGTTTGCACTCACCAAACTCCTGAGGCAAAACGCAATTGCTTAATGGCATTAGAAAAATTTGAAAAAGAAAAAGCAAATAGGAAAATGCAAGTTGAAGGGTTAAGAGGTATTGGCTCCCATGTTCCCGCATCCGCAGCCGCATCCACATCTGCATCTGCATCAGCTTCCGCATCCGTAGGTTGTGTTGGAGAGGGTTCTTCTAGGCCTCCTTTTTATCCTAGTTCTTCTGCTCGTGCTAGTGCTAGTGCTAGTCGGTCACATACTGAGACGGAGTCCCACACCAACCTATTGCAGCCTAGAGTGCGGAAAAATAGAATGGATAGTTACTTTGTGCCCCGCACTGCTCTTGGTTCCCAACCCACGCTTGAGGGCATGGGTTTGAACAAGGAGATTCACGATGCTGCTAGAAAGGAGATATGCAAATTTTGGAACTTTTGCAACATTCCATTTATTGCAGCCAGGTAATTGATTCTTTTTTCTTTGTTTTCTTTAAAGCTAAAATTAAAAGTAAAAGTAAAACTTTAATTATATCTACTTGTTTTATAATTTGAGTCTTTGACATCTAAACTTTTATTTGTGACAGGGCTCCTTATTGGCAGAATATGATAGATGCGGTTGCTATTTGTGGTCCGGAGTTTAAAGCCCCAACTGAGGCTGAGTTGAGCGGATACCTCCTGGATGAGATGGTAGAGGACATGAGGGTTGACCTCGAGGAGAACCGAAAGGAATAGATTGCAAAGGGTTGCACCATCATGACTGATGGTTGGACCGATAGGAGGAATAGAACACTCCTCAATTTTCTTGTATCCTGTGGAGGTGATTGATCATTCTACTTTCCTACATACATTGTAAATTTTGATTTGTTGAATGCTAATTCGTTAATGATCCATTTAATATTATAATTCGTTGTTTTGTTACTTGTAGGATATACCATGTTCATAAAATCCATTGATGCTTCCGCACATGTGAAAAATGCCACATATTTATGTGAGGCTATTGAGGAAGTTATAGCAGAGGTGGGAAAACAAAATGTGATCCAGGTGGTGACGGATAATGCAGCAAATTATGTTGCAGCAGGTAAACTTTTAACTTTGCAAGTTTTGAAAATAAATTTATTTGAATTTTGAAATTTGAGTTTCTAATTGACTTAAAATTGTTGTAGGTAAACTTTTGATGGAGAGGCACCCCACCATATTTTGGTCCCCTTGTGCGGCACACTGCATTGACCTCATGTTGGAGGAAATTGGCAAACTTGAGTTTGTCAAGTCATGTGTGGAAAGGGCAAAAAATATATGCAAATTCATTTATAATCATGCATTTGTCCTTAGCACAATGAGGAAGTACACAAAAGGCAAGGAGTTAGCTCGCCCAGGTATCACGAGGTTTGCCTCGAATTTCATCACCTTGCAGTCCTTGTTGACATCAAGGGATGGATTGAGGAGCATGTTTGTTGGGCAGGAGTGGATTTGCTCTTCTTATGCTACGACCACTGTAGGGTTAGATGTGGCGGATTGCATATTTGATGAGGATGGTTTTTGGAAACCCGCTAGAGAAATCCTTAAGGTAAATTTATTGCAATTTAACATTTAGTATTTTGCTTTTACTTTAAGTAATATTATTTTATATTTAAGTTTTGACTCAAATTTTTTGTTTTACTTTATATGTAGGTCACTGAGCCCCTTGTAGCTTTGCTACGAACTGTTGATGGGGAGAAGCCCTCTATGGGCTACATTTATGAGGGCATGGATAGGGCCAAGGAGACCATCAGAGCCCAATATGCAGGAGTGCAGGAGAGGTATGTCCCTATTTGGGACATCATCGATAGGAGATGGCAGAATCAGCTCCATCGACCCATCCACGCAACAGCTTACTATCTGAATCCGGCATTTCGTTTCCGTCCTGAGTTCAAGGCGGATGCGGAGGTTCTCACTGGCTTATACACAATGATTCAGAGATTGAGTAGCGATGAAAATAGCGCTACTGCGATTGTTGAGCTAGACCAGTTCAACAATAAGGAGGGGCCACTTTTCTCTGGCAGGATGGCCATAAATGCTCAGACAACACTACAGCCAGGTAAAAATTAAATAATATATTCAATGTTCATGAATCTAGATTCTAAACTTAAAGTTGATTATATAATGCATTAATTTTAGAGTTGTAATTTGTAAATGAGACTAATTGTTTTTATTTTTTCCTTATTTCAAATAGATGGTGGCAAATGTTTGGGGCCACAACCCCAAACCTTCAAAAAATTGCCATCCGCATTCTGAGTCAACCGAGCAGCGCTTCTGAATGTGAGCGCAGTTGGTCCATGTTCGAGCACATCCACTCGAAGAGGAGAAACAGGTTGACAGTGCAGAGGTTGAATGATCTTGTCTTTGTTCATTACAACCTTCGTCTTAGGATTAGACAGATTTTGGGCGCTGACTCCTCTCCGATCATTCTAGAGGAGATTGATCCAGAATCAGAGTGGATCACAGAGACCGTGGACCCAGTCTTCACTGAGGAAGACCGCGCGTGGGTTGACCAGGTGGATGTAGAGGCTGAGGCTGTGGCTAGGGCAGAGGAGGCAGCTAGAGCACGTTCAGGCATTGGTAGACGCACACGCGCACGCACAGACGCAGGCCCTAGCGACATTATTCATGAGCCCATTGCCCATGCAGGGGACATGGCTCGGCGGTCCTCTAGGACCTACCTTACACGCCTTTCTCATAGGCAAACTGGATACTCAGAGGCTGAGGTTGAGGCTGTAGCAGAGCTAGAGGATGATGAGGCTTGAGCTGGAGCCTTGTTTTTATATTTTGTTTACACTGTATAGATATTGATAGTGATACTGAATCACTGATAGACATATGTTTCAAACTTTCATGGATCTTCATCTTAGATTTATACATACATTTATGATTTGATGTCTTATAGATCTTCATGATTTCATCTTACTGATTCTATGATTTGAATCATTATGATCATTTGATTTTTATTTACTTCAGCTAGCATACAATTTACATTTTAGTACATAATGATAACATAGTTACGTATGTGATGGATTTTATGTTTCATGTTTACGTATGTTAGATTCTATTTGATGATGTTATAGTGTTTTTAAGTTATATTCAATAAAGGGTGCATGAAATAAGTCTTAAATTGTTAAAATCTTTACATTTAAAGGGTTTTTTCAAATTTGCCGATTCATCGCCGATTCACCGGCGATTCACCCCCGATTCACGATTCGATTCGGCCGTGCCGATTCCGATACGATTCCGATTCACGTTACTATGGTTCTACTGTAGATTTGTGAAGGGATTTTCACAGATAGCAGCACCACTTACAGATTTGACACGGAAAGATAGTTTCAAGTGGTCAGAGAGGGCTCAGGATTGTTTTGACAGGTTTAAGGAGCTGATGAGTACATGTCCTGTTTTAGCCATTCCAGATTTCACCAGGCCTTTTGAGTTGCAGTGTGATGCCTCGAGAGAGGGCATAGGAGTTGTTCTCATGCAAGACAAACATCCCATCGCATATGAGAGTAGAAAATTACGAGGTGTGGAGAGAACCTACAGCATCTACGACAAAGAGATGCTAGCAATCATGCACGCGCTAGCTAAGTTCAGGCAGTACTTAGTGGGAAGCCGATTCACAGTAAAAACAGATCATAATAGCTTGAAACATTTCCTTGGACAGAAGGACCTTAATGACAGGCAACAGAAATGGGTGAGTAAATTACAGGCCTATGATTTCGACATAGCCTATGTCAAAGGGAAAAAAAATATTGTTGCAGATGTTTTATCTAGAAGGCCTCATTTGCTTGCTGTTGGGATAGTCATGGATGATTGGAGAGAGATGATCTTGGCAGAATATGCTAAGGATAGTTGGGCATCTAGCATTATTGAGGGAGCTATTCAAGATAGTCGATACACTGTCGTAAATGATTTGATCATCTACAAGGAAAGGATTTATTTAGTACCCGGGTCTGCTATGAAGCAAAAGATTTTGAGGGCATTTCATGATTCACCAATGGCAGGACATCCCGGATTCTTTAAGACATATCGGCAGGTGAGAGAGCGCTTCACTTGGAAAGGACTCAAATCAGAGGTGCTTCAGTTTGTTAGGGAATGCCTTGTGTGTCAGCAGAACAAACAGGAACATTCTTTTCCGGGGGGTTTACTACCTCCCCTACCCATACCAGAGAAGAAGTGGGATAGCATTTCCATGGATTTTATCACAGGCCTCCCCAAGGCACAGGGTCGGGATTGTATCTTTGTTGTGGTAGACAGATTGACGAAATTTGCACATTTCTTTGCAATTTCGTCTACATATTCAGCAGCACAAACAGCAGAACTATTTTTTCGAGAGGTATTCAGACTACATGGGATACCACGGAGCATAGTCAGTGACAGAGACATCAGATTTATGAGCCACTTTTGGCAGGAGTTGTTCAGGTTATGTGGAACAGAGCTCACTCCGAGTACCAGCTACCACCCCCAAACTGATGGGCAGACAGAGATAGTGAACAAATGGGTTGAGGGGTACCTTCGAAACTACATTGCAGGAGAGCAGAAGGCTTGGGTGAAGTGGCTACATCTAGGGGAGTACTGCTATAATACCTCTTTCCATATGTCTATTCAAATGTCCCCTTTTATGGCACTGTACGGGTATGATGCTCCTAATTTTTTGGATTTGTTATTTGGGGACAGCAAGGTGCCTAAGGCCAAGGATACTTTGCAGGAGTGTCAGGACATTATGCGATCCTTGAAGGAAAATTTGCAAAAGGCACAAAATCAGCAGAAGCAATATGCTGATCAGCACAGGGTTGAGAGGTCTTTTGAGGTGGGAGATATGGTGTACCTCATGTTACAGCTGTATAGACAGTCCTCTCTCAAGAAGAGTGGAGCAGAGAAATTGAAACCACGCTACTATGGACCGTTCAAAGTAATCAGGAGAGTGGGCGAAGTAGCTTATGAGTTGGAGTTGCCTGCAGACAGTAAAGTGCATAATGTGTTCCATGTGTCACACCTTAAGAAGGCATTGGGTCACAATGTGGTGCCTTCAGTAGTATTGCCACCTCTTGATGATGAAGGGAAGCTTATCTTGGTTCCCGAGGCCATACTTGACTCCCGGGAGAGGGTGCTTCGTAGGAGGACTATCAGGGAGTATCTAGTGAAGTGGAGGAACCTACCTGTCGAGGATGCTACTTGGGAAAATGAGCAAATATTGCAGCATCCAGAGCTGAAATTGCTTGAGGACAAGCAATTTTGGGAAGGGCGGACTGTAATGTCCCCTTTCTAGCATTCATAGCATGATGTTGTCGTTAGCCTATTTCCCCACAGTCTCGTAGGCTAACTAGGACATTAAAGGGGCTTAGAGGCCATTTGGCCTAGACAGTTTCAGTTGCAGGTCTTTCTGAGGGGTTCTGAGGCAACTTTGGGTATACTTACTATTTATAGTAAGTCATCTTAGACATGGCCGGACATTCAGTCACAGTGGTATGTCGATGGTAATTGTTTAAAATCGATAGGAAGACTTATTTATCATTTATAAGATTTGTTATGCATTGATAAAGCCATTTTATAAAGTTAAATTTAAATATTTAACTTTATTAATGCATAGACTATAGTTTGTGGGAAATATTTAAATTAAAAGAGTTCCCTTTATTTTTATAACACATTGGAGACATAAGGTACATAAAGGGAGTTATGTTTTATCCCACATTGAGAAAACGAAGGATTGAGCTCTTGTGAGAACACTATAAAAGAAATGGAAGAGCTTTTTTTTGTGTGCTTAGATGAAGATTAATGTTATGTTGCTGGATATCTGATTATCAGGCTTGGAGGACGGAATCCCTCTTTGCTAGCATTCTCTTCGCTGTTGGAAGACACAGTCAGGAGGATCAAGGGTGTTTTCACTTCAGGAAACACACTAGGTTTCATTTGTGGCGTTTGCATAAAGAAATTTACAAGGGTTTGAGGTGCAGATCTGAAGTTAGTTATTGCTATAGTGCCGCATGAACAGTATTTTGCTATAGTACGGCGTGAACAGTGTTGGTATCAAGTTTACTTGTTTTTCGGCTGATTAGAAGTTTGGAGGGCTGGCCGACTACATCTGCAAAATACTACGGCAACTAATTCCAGGTTTCTTCTGTCAAATTTTGATATTTTGCATAATAATTGTTGAATACAAGTCTGAAGAGTTGTTGCAGCCTTTAAGGCAGCTGTAAGTGCACATCTACATTTAAAAATCACCCTTTATTAGCAAATTGAAAGAGTTTCCAGATTTTTCATATACTATTGAATGTGTGCCAAGTGTTTGTGAAAATGTTCTAATGTGTATTATGCATTTTAATGTCACTTCATAGTTGTTCGTAAATCTACTCATTGGAAAGCAATTTATTGAGGAAATCAGCTTTATGAGTTTGCATACAAAGTGTTTGACAATATTCCTGAAGTTAAATTTCTGCAAGTCAAAGTTCAAATCAGGGGAGGATATTACATGGAATCCAAGCAGTGAGGTAAAAAAATATATATATGCATTAAATATTAATAAAGGAATTAAATTAGAAAAGGGAAGTTTGTAGATTTAAAAAAAGTAGAAGGAAATAAAAATGAGAAAGGAATATTAATGTATGTGATAAACGAACAGTCACAACACAAGGCAATAATATATGAATAGGCTTATAAAGTAAATAATACGGCAATAAAATGATAGAGAAATAATATTAGATTCTAAGGAAGAAGATTGCAATAGGCAAAGAATGATAAGCGAGGCAATAATAGAAGTATAATCTTCTGCAAGAAATGAGAAGTTAATAGCTGAGTTAACAATTCTTAAAATACAATGTAGCTTAGATAATATAAAAATTAATTAAACTAGAATACTTATATTGAGAAAACTTTATGTAAAAGCACCAATAAACACCATTGTTAAGGCAATTAAAACAAATAAAATCCAAATTCTTTTTTTTTAAATATATCAAATCTAATTAATGTTTTATATAGTGGATCTGCTTTATACATTGGGTCTGCTTTTTGTTTTACTTACATGGATTGTGCTGACCTCCTATACACTGCCGCCACCATAGAATGCCTATTCTATTGATGTGATAAGAAAAACAACAAAGAAGAAGAGATAAGGCTGGCTACTTCATATCATAAATACGCAGAGTTCAAAGGTTATTCCAAGTTAAATTTCCAACCTTATAAATATAGACAGGAGATTATTGTGAATGAGGACAATAGAGTGCAAGTTGATAATTGATTATGATGTGTAAAATGTACAATCAATAAAGTTTAAGTTTAGCAAAATAAATCTGAGTGATTATAAAAATCATCAATTTTAGATACCATCAAACTCCCGTGGAAGTAAAAAGTTGCCAGTGTGTCTGCAAATAAGATATTCAGCATGATGTTCCAACATTTCAGTAATATACTGAATTTACATGAGTTTTAAATTCTATATATCAACTTTAATATTATCTCCTAAAACCATACAAAGATCACCTGGAAAAGATAGACTCCTAAGGCAATGCCTTGACTTTCAAAGCCTGCATCAACAAATAACATGTCATGCTTTAAAATTATTTCTCAAATAAGGGCAGAATAATCTCTGCCTGTAAGACATTGTGCTTGTTGTTTTCATTATAAAACTGAAAATAGGACGGGTTTGACAATAATAAGATGATGCCATGTCAAACAGTTTCACATATAAGTGTGCTGGTATAAAAGGCCCATGAGTGTAGGAAAAGGGGTAAAAGCATCTGAGCTATCCAATAAGAAAATTAAGATCATAATTGCAGGTGAACCATAAGCATTCGTGGTTTTTTCTGCCTTGCTTCAATTCATTCAACTAAACTAGCATGTAAGCATATCATTGAGAAAAACTTGAACCATATAAACCATACATATTCTATTAAAATAATGGTGTTCAGACTTTCTTGGGTAAAAGAGAGCCAGACAGATCGTACCGCCAGCATGGATTGGTATATAGTTTAAGTAGCATAAGACCTATATAATCAAGGTTTGTCATCTACCAATATGCACCAAAGTGATTTTTTTGCGTTAAGAGAATTTGTAGAGGTACTTATTGGCAAATTTCATACCCACATTTATGGAGAATGAGCTAGTTGCAGGGACGACTAATGGGAGATTAAGATTGATTATAAAGTTGTTTATTTATTTAACTTTTTGGGCTCTCTCTCTCTCTCCCCACCCATTTCCTTTGCTTATCTATCTACGTTCCTTTACCTCGGTTTCCTCCTCTCGAAGAAACCAACCGACATAAGTGCAGCACCCTAAGTAAGAAATCATGCCTGGAAAGTCATGGTTAAAAAAAGCCAACAGACAAAATGTGCAGTACCGAGTTTCCTCAAACAAGTTCCAAAAAAATTTTTACAGTCAAAAGTTTATCCAGAAAACTGAATTACAGATGCATTACTTCAGAATTAGGAGGATACCAAGCATCAAAGTGTCGTATTGCATGTCTTAAAAAACACTCAAAAAAAATTCCAAATACCCAGGACTCTGGGAAAATCACGGGCAACAGTGCCATGTTGCACATACTTGAATTCATTTTTTTTCTGAGGAAGCCTTATGTAGGAATTTGTGATTCTAGATGACTAAGCAACAACACTGAACTGTCCTGGAACAACATTAGACCTCAGGTGCAAAGGGACAAAAAATGGCGCAAGGGACTCCATCCCATGAAAATTGTAGCTGAAGTCTAGAAATGGGAGTGAGTCAAACTTCATTCACTTGATGAAGACTGTCAAACTGTGTAGAAACAGTACAGGTTCCAAGTTATAACAGAGGAAAGCATAACAAGAAATATATTTGGACACATTCAATTTTAGAAGGGTATAATATTTTATCCAAGGTACAGATTCAAAAGAAGTTCCTTGAGGCATAGAAAGCATTGCCAATATCACAATCATCATTCTGTATGTAAAGCATTGCATCAAGAAGAAGGGATGGATATCCAACATAAAATGAGCATATCTTTGATTGCATGATTAATGGGAAGATTTGTTCTGTAGCACAGCCATAATGGTATAGTAATGTCATAATAAGGTATAGAATATAATAAGTGCTTGGAAGAAGAGTGCAAACATTCTAAGACTGTACTACAAAGAGAAGATTAATGAGCTCAACCAAATGAAAATATGGTCCAAATTGTAAGGAATTCATGTGGACATATATGACATAAAGCAAAAGCACTTTGTTAGTAGCTGACTTGAGTATGAACTATTGGAACAAAAGATTATGGACTCAATAATATATAGATCAAGAACCACATGATCAAAAAGGTTGTGGACTAGATCATACATAGATCAAGAACTACCGGACTAGATTATACATAGCTCAAGAACTACAGGACCAAAGGTTTATGTACTCGATTAAATATAGACTTTAAATAGACCACCTACATCTAAATAAAGGACTACAGGACCAAAAGGTTTATATATATATAGTTATATATATAGTTATAGTTATGGCAATAACATTCCCCTTTGGAAGCCATCAACCTCTTGTGAAACCAGACTTATGTACATGGTGAATGACCATTAGAAGAATAATGACTACATAATTTGGCAATGACATTGCAAGCATCTCGATCGGCATTCAACGAAGGTGGCAACAATATTGGCCAGCATTAAAGAAGCATGCTCCGGTAATTGCCTTAAACAAAGGGAAGCTTGCAATGCCCACTAACAAAGCAGTCTTGGGATGCAAGTTTTTATCTTGTCATTGTTGAAAATGGTCAGCTTGTTGGGATATGAAGCCCAACGGTCATGACTGTTCCTTCTCCCTCGTGTCTCTTCGTATTCGATGAGCTTTCTATAAATGACTTGTGCAGTCATGTATTGTATGGCATCAGATATTTCATTATATAATTGTTCCCTGCTTTGAGTGTCGGCCTAGGCAAAGTTTTGTCAAACCACAATAAATAGTTGAGTCATTATATTTTGTCTTCTTCGTTGATTGATTTAATTTGCTCGTTTAATAACTTACAATTGGTATCAGAGCAAGTTTGGTTAGAGCAGAGATGGAGGAAGAAGATGATGATGCTAATAACTTACACAGCTAGCCTCTGCAAATTTTAGTTGTGCTGTACCATATTTCACAACTAGAAAACCACAAATTAGCTTACAATTGCATTCTGGCAAACCAAAATGCCATTATTTAGGGGCTTCAGCATTTTTATATTGTATTTTTAGGGTGTTCAAGAAAAGATTTTGAAATGTTTGTGAATATTTAAAACCTTTAAAATTTTGATTAAATATTGTTAATTTTTATCTACTATAAATATTGATCCAGATATACTGTTTTTTAGAGGAGATCAGATTTTCTTTGGCAACTATTTTCACAAATCCTTGGTCAATCTTTAAAAACTCAAAATGATTCAAAATAAAGCATTGTCTCAATCTTAAAATCTCACAGCTTTTATGGATATTGACGATTAATAGATTTCTATATATGTTTTTTTATATTATAGCAAATTCAAGGTCTCTCTGAATTGAAGATAATTTTTTATTATTCATCCAAAAATTGGCAAAGTTATCTTCATTGGTTCATATTTTTATTTTTTGAATTAACAAAATCGTGGTAAATAATACCAGAGTAAAAGAAAATACAGGTATATGAGCAACAACATTCAGTCGCTCTAGGATGGTTGGAAGAGAGGATGCAGGAAGATCCAAAGGAAGAGATTGATCTTTCACTAGAGTTGCAGGAATTCTTTAGCAAAATCAACAAACCAGCAAAGAAAGGCAGGGCAAATAAGTTTCCAGGGTCACTAGGGAGGAATCAGGATTGAGACCCTTGCATGTAAATGTGCCAAAAGTTGATAAGGCAAAGGATGAAATCACCCTCAAGGAGTATGATGTCACAACAATTGACATAGGGTGTGCCACTAAGGCATAAGTGATGGAGGAATTTGATGATTCCACCCAAACCCTCAAAGAAAGGATGAAGAAGATGGAGGAGAAGAAGAAGAAATTAGGAAGAAACAAAGCTTTCTGGCAGATCTAGTAAGGCAAGAAAATCAAGCATTTGTTCCCCCTAGAGCTCTTCCAAAAGAGCCAGTGGATGACATTGAAATAATGTGGAGAGTTGTTACATCCCAAATTTTGCCCTAATTTTCAAATTGATCATGACTGTTGGTTTAATGAATCATTTTTCCTGATCATGTGAAACGAGCTATTTTATTATATATGTCGTATCAACTGTTAACAGATTATTTCTTTTCTTGATCATATGAAATGAGTTAGTTAATTATAAACGTTGTACCAACTGATAACAAATTATTTCTTTCATGATCATGTGAAATGAGTTAGTTATTATAGACATTGATGAAATAACCAGTACTCTATAGCTGCCATTAGATGATTAACAATCGTTTGATTTGAATTAGCAATCAATATATTTTGAATTAATGTGTGGGTGAGAATGTTTTGATTGGGTGATTGCAGGAGAAGACTAAAGAGGGGGGAAAGCATTGTTAAATAGGATCATCGGAATGGGATGGTCGTTTGGTTTAGTCATCAAGATCAGTAGGTATGACCTAAGACTTTCTTGGAAAGGATACGAAGACTTGACCACAAGTTACACTATGGACACACATGAGCTATTAGGAAAAACAACATAATAAAAACATAAAGTAATCTAAATTAAAATATAATTCATACCTTGGAATTAATATTAAATCTCCTTATTTTATCATTATAATAAACCCTTAGATACGAACACATATATAAAAATGAAGTGGCACCAATAAATTATAATTATATAATTTAATGATGTCACCTCATCAATATACATATATGAACGTACATAAGAGCATATAATAATAAAATAAAATTTAAACTCTTCAACTTTTTAATTCTTTTCCCTCTTTGTTTCTCTCATTTTTAGATTCAAATTTATTAACTATCCAAATGATCTTCTTGATAACCGATGGTAGCCAAAAGGTCACAACTGACCATTAAAAAGAACATCTTGATTCGATTTGGAAACAACTTCCTTTTTTTCCCTTCGGGATTCTCCTTAACTTTCCTTTCTTTCCGCATTGCCTCTACCTCTTCTTCCATTTGCTACAACATCTTAACAAGCCAGGTGATAACATTCTCAGAACGATATTGATTTAGAAATTCTAATTCCAATTTATTCCTTTCTCCCTTTAATCCATCAATGAAAGGAGTACAGAGCAAAGGATATACCGCAAGTGATCATTAAATTCCAGCCGTGCGAGGAAGAAATCATCTTGTTGTAGGTCATGTGATTCTAGCTAAGTCCAATCCGATTTTAGTCAAATATCTTTTTTTCTTTTCTGAATATTATACCACGAAGACAATGCTTTGTTTGGTACGTCTACCATTATTTGATATTGTTGTTGCTGAATGATTTAAAGACTAGTCTGAGTATAATGTGTAATATAAAAAATGTAACTTCCACCCTTAGTCAGAACTTCATAGGGATTGATATCTTGCCTTCTGATTTTTCTATCAAGTAAACTTGAGATTGTTCTCAGTTATGGATTTGAAAGATGGAAAAATTTAATGAATTTCATGAATCAATATTCATGCCTATGTTATCACCATTTTTCCAAACAATTTGCAGAGGTGTAAATAATATCATAATGCTCGAACACCAAGGAACTCACCGGCAAAGAAGCCATGAAAGGTGAAGAGGTGTAAATAAAATAGAATGGATATAATCTCTCAAGCACCTAGGATTCATCGACAAAGAAGCCATGAATAGTGAAGAGGTGAAGATAACCGGCAAGAACCAAGAATGAAATTAGATAACTATGTAACGAAAACACATAATAGCTCATGCATGTCCTGATAATGAGATTTGTTGTCAAGTCAAGTGGTGGAGATCGGATTTACAAACCCAAATTGAAATCCTTGGCCAAAGTAGTTATAGGCATATGTGCCAATCATGAGATCTTTTTGTTTGTCCATAAGCTTCAGTTATATAGGTATAACTGATGGAAACTCAAACCACTGGGTAGCTTGGATGGTTGGACTTAAGAACATCACAAGCCCGATCCCGAGGTAGAGAGGGTCGTTATATTAAGTTAGGATGTGTGCGAATAAGTATGGTTCAAGGTTGGGAGGTTAAGCCTATGTCAATGCTTCTCCTCTCACCAATGTCGAGACTTGAACAACATGATAAAGGAATTCCTCCATTATATCTCTATGTTTTCTTTTGCCCTTTTACCCTTTAAATCTATAGAAGAATAAATAGATAATTTAGTTTTCTAGTAGCATAAATTAAATGCATATATTGGTTAAAATAGAAATAGTCATTGCTTTATTTTCAACTAAACATGTTTTCAGTTAGCAATGGTTAAAATGTTAGCAATGTATTCATTTATTTATTCCGTTATATCAATTGAATATGAATTACAGTTAGAACAAAAATCAGTTTCTTTATCCTAGCTAAATTTAGTTAATGGAAGTCATTGTCATGTGAAATGGAATCAGTTACTTATTAAATCAGTTAAATAAGTGTTTTAATTTGGTTATGAAAATTCGTTTGTTAAATATGGTATCAGAGTGTTGGGTTCAACATTGAACCTAGGGCACCCTACCTTCTTTGAGAACTTGAAAGATTCTGGACTGACTATACAGGATGCAAGTACGTAAAACACCCCGCAAGAAGACTCGACACCCCATCTTTCCCTATCTCATTAAAAATATGACAAAATATGACTACACCTGTTGTTCCATACCCCGAGATAATGAAACTCTGAACCAAGAAATTCAACGGATGAAGAAAGAAAGAGTCAAGTAGACTCCTGCTATCAAAGCAACATATAGAAACAAGCTGATCCAAAACTGGAACACTCAGCAGAGCAATCCCCTTTTACAATTTCATAGATCCTAGATGGTGTGGGATATGTACCAATCTGGGCCAAAATTTAGTGCTGCCAAGCAAGACTAAATGTTATTTTGATGTAAACATCCTCAATAGAGGAAATTTAATAAATAAGGTTGCTCTAAGTGAAGCAACGAAGTATTAAGTTAAATTAAGTTATTTGAAATTCATGTGTTTGCAAAACTTGTTCTTTTTGTAAAAAAATCTTTTCTTCACTTAATTGACACAATTTGTAAAATAACAGGTGAAAACCATAAACATAAAATGAACAACAATGAGAACAATGTAGATCGAAACATAATTTGTGATAACACCCAATCTTCTAATGATTTGTTACTTCAGATCTTGCAAGAAACACAACTAAAGTTAGAAAACATGGAAAGAAGAATGAGTGAAATGGTGGCCCAAATAGGGTAGAACCGCGAGGAAACTCAAACCTCACCACCTCCTAGAGCGGAGACAGAAGTCTCTAAGCATAACAAAACCTACTCTCCCAAGCAATCAAAAAAACAAAAGAAGGAGATCGTGGCTAATTTGTTCGGGGACATTAAGAAAATAAAACCACCTAAGTTCTCTGGTTCTAAATCTAGGGAGCAAGCAGAAGCTTGGTTAACTGAGATGGAACAGTACTTCAAAATGAGAAATTTCTCTGAAACCTCAAAGGCAGTTTGGGGAATATATCATTTTACCAAAGAAGCTACAATCTACTGGGGAAACACCAAAGTTGAGCAAAATATAAAAACCATTGACATCACTTGGGAGAAATTTGTGAACATTTTCCAGAACCGTTGGCTGCCTCAAACCTTTTATGATCATAAACTTTTAGACTTCCAAAACTTAAAACAAGGAGACATGTCAGTACATAAGTACTGGAAGAGGTTCACTCAATCGTTAAAATACGTGCCACCATATCAGCAGGACACCAATTTGAAGGTGAGGAAATTCATCATATGTTTGAACAATAGGACAGGATGAGCTATTGATGTTCTCGCTCCCCAAACTATGGAAGAAGCTCTAGAGAAGGCTATTCGGAAAGAACACAGGATGAGGGAGGACGATTCCATCTGAGACAACAAGAGAAAGACAACCTAGAATTCAAAGGGTGCTCATTCTGGGCCCCAGAAAAAGCAATTTAAGGACTACAAATATAGCAAACTAGAGTTAAAGGGCAATGGAGTTAAGGATGTTAAAAGAAATTTCAATATGAACAAGAATAACAAGAATAATGAAAAGAAGGGACTATTAGGAGGATGCTTTAATTGTGAAAGAGATCATTATGCTAATAGGTGCCCCACTAAACCCAACACCAACCAGCCACAACGACCACCTCTACCACAACAACAGCAAGTCTTTCAGGAGAGGATTCATGCGGCCCTCACTAATAGGCAGGCAAAGCAGCAAATAGGCCCCATTGAAACTTTGGGTAGGATCTATGGAAATCCTATGTCCATTTTAATTCATACTGGAGCTTATGAATGTTTTATATCACCTAGACTATTAAGTAGGTTTCCGAAAAGATCTAGCTTTATGGCAAAACCATGGACAGTCGAGTATTCAAACCAATCGAGGGCTAAGGTAGAGTAGTGCCTGTTTGAAACTCAAGTTCACTTCCCGAATTTTTCAATAGAATTAAACTTATATGTAGCACCTCTTGGGTCATACAACATTATTATAGGAATCAATTGGCTCAGTAAACATAAGGCCAAAGTAGATTGCCTTGCTAAAACGGTAAGCTACATGGATGATTAGGGTAGACTCACAAGCATTACAGGGATTAAACATGAAATTAAATCAAAACAGATTTCTGCAATGCAACTTAAAAGGTATGGAAGAAAGAGTTGTGAGATTTTTGCAATTAGGATTGAGGACACAAGGGAACCTAAAACCACCACTTACGAAGATGACTACATTTATGGAGATGGGGAAATCAAAGAAAAGTTCAAAGAATCCTTCGAGGAAAAATATCCCTATTTAAAGAATTATCAAGACGTATTCCCTAAAGAACTTCCTGCACTGCCCCTTTCCCGAGCATTTGATTTCACCATAGATTTGATACCAGGAGCAAAACCCACATCTCAGGCACCATATAGGATAACAACTACAGAATTAATGGAATTACAAATTCAACTTCAAGATATGCTAGATAAGAAATTAATCCGGCCCAGTGTCTCACCATGGGGTGCCCCAATGTTGTTTGTGAGGAAGGATGGAACCATGAGCTTATGCATAGATTACAAAATGCTAAATAAAGTCACCATCAAAAACCAATACCCATTACCAAGGATAGATGATCTCTTTGATCAAATGAAGGGTGCGACAGTGCTTTCAAAAATTGACTTAAGGTCAAGGTACCACCAACTTCAAATAAAGGAAAAAGAAATACATAAAACCGCATTCAGAACCAGGTGTGGACATTACGAGTTTACAGTATTGCCATTTGGGTTAGCCAATGCCCCAACAGCTTTTATTAACTTAATGAACAGCATATTTCAAGACTGCCTAGACAAGTTTGTATTGGTCTTTATAGATGACATCTTAATATATTCTAAGAACGAGGAAGAACATCAAAGGCACTTAGAAATAGTTCTGCAAAGGTTAATAAACTATATGGGAAATTATCTAAGTGTGCTTTCTATCAAAAGGAAATCTAGTATCTAGGGCACATTATTTCAGCTCAAGGTATAGCAGTAGATCCATCAAAGATAAAAGCAATTAAGGAATGGCCTATACCTAGAATGTATCCGAAGTTAGGAGCTTTATGGGATTAGCAGGATTCTATAGAAAGTTTGTTAGAAATTTCTCAAGGATAGCCTACTCGATCACCTCACTTCAGAGGAAAGGGAAGAAATTTATCTGGATAGAGAAGTGTCAATCAGCCTCAAGTTTTTGAAAGAAAAATTGACTACAACACCTATACTAAGGGTACTTGACCCACAAAAACAGTTCATAGTTATAATAGACACATCCGGAGAAAGATTAGGAGGTGTGCTAATGTAGGATCAACAAATTATTGCTTATGAATCTAGGAAACTGGAAAACTATGAACAGAATTACACACCCCATGATCTTGAATTAGCAGCTATTGTGCATGCCTTGCAAATGTAGAGACATTACCTAATTAGAAAACCTTTTGAACTTAGATCCAATCATCATGATTTGAAGTATATTTTCACCCAACCGAATCTTAATGCTAGACAGAGGAGGTGGCTGGAATTTTTTGCAGATTATGAGTTCGATATAAGTTATATTAAAGGCAAAGAAAACAAGGTGGCAGATGCCCTAAGCCGAGAAGACACATCTCGGTGATAACTACTATAAACTTCAGGTTAAGGGATCAGATTTTACAACACTTATAGCGTGATGAGCTTTATGCAGAAGTTAGCCTAGCTCTTATCAAGGACCCACAAGATCCCAAGTATTCAATCTATGTACCCATAGAATCTATGTACCCAACAACCCTAAACTTCGAAGACTAATTTTAGGTGAATTTCATTCAGCCCCATATTCAGGACATTCGAGAGTGACAAAAATGCTATCTGATATAAAACCTCTCTAGTTCTAGAAAGGGATTGAAAGGGAGATAACCGAGTTTGTCGCAGGTTGTTTAGAATGCCAGAGAGTAAAAGCAGAAAATTGGTACCCAGCAGGTCTGTTACACCCTAATGAAGTACCCGAGTGGAAATGGCAAGTAATATCTATGGATTTCGTACAAGGATTACCTATGACACTGAATCGACATAATACCATTTTGGTCATTGTTGATAGATTGGCAAAGGTTCCTCATTTTATACCAGGGAATTTAACTGATGGGGCACCAGGAATTGCCCATAAATTCATGAAAGAGATTTTCAGATTACATGGAATTCCAGAGAAAATTATTTCAGATAGGGATGCTAAGATAACTTTCAGATTCTGGCAAACATTATTTAAAGCCTTGGGTACTAAATTAAACATCAGTTTAGTTTATCATCCTAAGACAAATGGTCAAATAAAACGGGTAAATTAGGTATTAGAAGATCTCCTAAGAGTATACTGTATGGACCGACAGTACCAATGGGAAACATACTTACCCTTGGTAGAATTTGCATATAACAACTTCTATCAGTCCACCATTAAAATGGCTCCCTTTGAGGCCTTATATGGTCGTAAATGTAGAACTTTGGTAAGTTGGAATCGGTTGGAGGATAGAATCATTGTTGGACCTGAAATGCTTCAAGAGATGAAAGAGCAGGTAATCCAAATTTGACAAAGGTTAAAGAAAGCTAATGACAGACAGAAAAGTTATGCTGATACCAAAAGAACACCTAGAGAATTCTCAGTAGGGGACAAGGTATTACTAAGGGTTAAAACTTAGAAGAGTACTATCAAGTTTGGCAAAAATGCTATATTAGCCCCGAGATATAAGGGACCCTTTGAAGTCCTGGAAGTTGTGAACCCAGTAGCTTATAGGATTGCTTTACCACCAACCCTTGCCAGGATGCATGACGTCTTTCGTGTGTCATATCCTAAAAAGTATATTACCCACCATGAACATATGATTGATTGGAAATTATAGCAGGTGTGAGAACCAAGGGTGGTAGAGGTAAGACCACTCAGAAATACTCGAGGTGCGTAAGCTATGCTTACAAAATTGAGAAGTGACTCAGTGCAAGGTCCAGGGGGGACCAGTATGTTGAGGATAATGCCACTTGGGAGGATTATCGTGACATTGTTCAAAGATACCCCCATCTTTTCTCTAAAACTGAAAATTGAATATTTATTTTCTTCCTATATAAACTAATTAAGTATTACTTAAGTTTGTTATTATGTTCATTGAGGACGATGAAAAATCTACGGGGGTGGGTATGTTACATCTCAAATTTTGCCCTAATTTTTAAATTGATCATGACTGTTGGTTTAACAAATTATTTTTCTTGATCATGTGAAACGAGTTAGTTAATTATTTACATTGAATCAACTGTTAACAAATTATTTCTTTTCTTGATCATATGAAATGAGTTAGTTAATTATAAACATTGTACCAACTGATAACAAATTATTTCTTTAATGATCATGTGAAATGAGTTAGTTATTATAAATGTTGATGAAATAACCAGTACTCTATAACTGCCATTAGATGATTAACAATCGTTTGATTTGAATTAGCGATCAATATATTTTGAATTAATGTGTGGACAAGAATGTTTTGATTGGGTGATTGCAGGAGAAGACTGAAGAGGGGGGAAGCATTGCTAAACAGGATCATCGAAATGGGATGGTCATTTGATTCAGTCATTAGGATTGGCAGGTATGACCTAAGACTTCCATGGAAAGGATACGAAGACTTGACCGCAAGTTACATTATGGACACGCATGAGCTATTAGGGAAAACAACATAATAAAAACATAAAGTAATCTAAATTAAAATATAATTCATACCTTGGAATTAATATTAAATCTCCTTATTTTATCATTATAATAAACCCTTAAATACGAAAACAAAAAGAAAAAATGAAGTGGCACCAATAAATATAATTATATAATCTAACGATGTCACCTCATCAATATACATATATGAATGTATATAAAAGCATGTAATAATGATAAAATAAAATTTAAACTCTTCAACTTTTTAATTCTTTTCCCTCTTTGTTTCTCTCATTTTTTAATTCAAATTTATGAAGTATCCAAATAGTCTTCTTGATAACCGATGATAGCCAAAAGGTCACGACTAACCATTAAAAAGAACATCTTGATTCGATTTGGAAACAACTTCCTTCTTTCCCTTCGGCATTCTCCTTAACTTTATTTCTGCATTGCCTCTACCTCTTCTTCCATCTGCTACAACATCTTAACAAGTCGGGTGATAACTTTCTCAGAGTGATATTGATTTAGAAGTTCTAATTCTGATTTATTCCTTTCTTCCCTTTAATCCATCAACGAAAGGAGTACAAAGCAAAGGATATACCGTGGGTGATCATTAAGTTCCAGCCGCAGGAGAAAGAAATCATCTTGTTGCAGGTCGTGTGATTCTAGCTAAGTCCAGTCCAATTTTAGTCGGATATCTTTTCTTTCTTTTCTGAATATTATACCAAGAAGACAATGCTTTGTTTGGTATGTCTACCATTATTTGATATTGTTGCTGCTGAATGATTTAAACACTGGTCTGAGTAGAATGTGTAATATAAAAATGTAACTTCCACCCTTAGTCGGAATTTCATAGGGATTGATATCGTGCCTTCTGATTTTTCTATCAAGTAAACTTGAGATTGTTCTCAGTTATGGATTCGAAAGATGGAAAATTTTAATAAAATTTCATGAATCAATATTCATGCCTGTGTTATCACCATTTTTCCAAACAATTTGTAGAGGTGTAAATAATATCATAATGCTCAAACATCGAGGAATTCACCAGCAAAGAAGCCATGAAATGTGAAGAGGTGTAAATAAAATAGAATGGATATAATCTCTCAAGCACTTAGGATTCACCGGCAAAAAAGCCATGAATGATGAAGAGGTGAAGATAACCTGCAAGAACCAAGAATGAAATTAGATAACTATGTAATGAAAACACATAATAGCTCATGCATGTCCTAATAATGAGATCTGTTGTCAAGTTGAGTGGTGGAGATTGAGTTTACAAACCCAAATTGAAATCTTTGGCCAAGGTAGTTATAGGCATATGTGCCAATCATGAGATCTTTGTGTTTGTCCATAAGCTTCAGTTATATAGGTATAACTGATGGGACATTCAAACCACTAGGTAGCTTGGATGGTTGGACTTTAGAATATCCCAAGCTTGATCTCGAGGTAGGGAGGGTCATTCTATTAAGATAGGATGTGTGGGGATAAGTATGGTTCGAGGTTGGTAGGTTAAGCCTATGTCAATGCTTCTTCTCTCATCAATGTCAAGGCTTCAACAACATGATAAAAGAATTCCTCCATTATATCTCTATGTTTCTTTTTGCACTTTTACCCTTTAAATCCATAGAAGAATAAATAGATAATTTAGTTTTCTAGTAGCATAAATTAAATGCATATATTAGTTGAAATAGAAATAGTCATTGCTTTATTTTCAGCTAAACATGTTTTCAGTTAGCAATGGTTAAAATGTTAGCAATGTATTCATTTATTTATTCCGTTATATCAGCTGAATATGAATTACAGCTAGAATAGAAATCAGTTTCTTTATCCTAGTTAAATTTAGTTAATGGAAGTCATTGTCATGTGAAATGGAATCAGTTACTTATTAAATCAGTTAAATAGGTGTTTTAATTTGTTTATGAAAATTCGTTTGTTACAAAAGTCGTCCAACATTTTGAAAAATAGGTAAAGGGTGTCCAAGATACAGCATATAGATATATTGAAGATCTAACTCAGATATATTGATAGATCTAAATTTTTGACCTGATTTAAAATTTAGCCGTTGTGGTTCACATGAAGTCAGTTAACAGCTAAATTTGTTATAATCCTGCGAAATGGTAAGATGGTTAGTTGTTATAATTATTTATCAGAAATTCATGAAATTGAATAGGCGATTAGCCGTTATGATTATTTATGATTAAATAACTTGTTATAATAATATGATTTAACTGCAGAGAATTTCCTTGTAGGAAGCACGTTGAATGGATGGAAGCATTGTTAGAAAAAAATTAGGCACAGGAGCATCACCATCACTGGGCAAATGGGTTGAGGACCTACTGACTTGAACATCAGGATACAATCGATGAAACCGTATGAGCTATTAAATAAATAATTTAAAATGTCAAATAATTTAATTGAATTATAAAATGTACCTCAAAGAATCTCTCACCTTATTATTATAATAGATATATCTATATACGTACATATAGATATAAAAATGAAATGGCACCGTTATATTATAATAATTTAATAAAGTGATGTCACCCCATTAATATATTTACATGTACTTATATAAATATAAAATTATAATAATATTCAAAATATAATAACATTCAAATTATAATAATATTTGAATTATAACCTTCCAACTCTATTTCCATTCTTTTATTCTTTTCCTTGTTTGTAACCGATTAAACACTTGGCATTTTTAATTGCCAAGATATTCTTTATGTTTCGGAAGCCAAAGAGTCTCCTTAGACCTTTTGATATCTTAAGATGGGTGGAGACAAGGAGGCAATAACTCTCATACCCAATTTATATTTTCATGGTACCCGACTACCTTCTTCTCAATTCTGACTCTCTCTCCCTTTTGTTTCCAACTTTCTTGCTTAAGTCGATAACCTGCAACTTCAATTGGAAAATCACTGCCACCATAGCAATCAAGTTTTATTTATTAACTTGATTTCAGATTACGTGATTCAAATATACTTGGGATATTGGCACCTGAATAACGTTTATGGGAGGCTGAAACATAGCGGCCAGCAAGGTACATACTACCTTGTTCATGCTACGATTTTTCTATGATCACTTCCGCCTTCTACCACAACACCTGAATCCCTTCTTCTTAATATCGATATCCCTGCCAATACTAGTCTATACCTTTCAATAAATTCTTCCCGCAATTTCATGCCCATTCAGATATTCTGCTAGAAATCGTGAAGTTCTTTTATGTTGGAGCTGTGTTATTTACTTTACAAGAGCTCAATCCTTGAAGAGTACATAAATGGTATTTTCTTTTGATAAATACTGTTGTTCTTTAACCATGAATTTGTGTCAACCATGGAATGGGAAATGAAACTATAATGTTAATTACGAATAAATGATCCTGCCCAAATTTACTTCCTTCTTTTATTTCACCATACAGAGATGAGAGTAATATCATGAAGTCCAAACACCAAGGAATTCACCAGCAATGATGCCATTAAAGGTGAAGAGGTGTAAAGCAAATATAGTAGATATAAAACTCGCTATCACCTAGGAACCACCAGCATGGCAGCCTGAAATGGTGAGGAGTTGTAGATAGCCTGCACAAACAAGAGTGAAATCAGATTAACTAAATAATAGACAAATTGTTTAATAGCTCATGCATGCTTCTAAAATGAATTATGTTGTCAAGTTGAGTGGTGGAGATCGGGTTTGCAAACCCAACTTTGAAATCCTTGGCTAGGGTAGAAATGGGCAGATGTGCCAAACATGTGATCTTTTTTGTTTGTCCAGACGCTTCAGTTATTTTGGAGAATAACTGTTGGGACACTCAAACCACCTAATTACTCAGATGGCTGGGCTTATGAACATCCCAAGCCCGATCCCGAGGTAGGGAGGGCTGTTCTATTAAGTTAGGATGTGTGGGGATAAGTAATGGTCCGCGATTGGGAGGTTAAGCCTATGTCAATGCTTCTCCTCTCACCAATGCCGAGGCTTGGACAACAAGATAAAGGGATTCTTTCATTATTATTGTATGTTTCTTTTACACTTATACTTTTAACCCTTAGAAGAATAATTAGACATTTTAATTTCTAGATAGAGTAAACATTTACTTTTATGTTGAATAGGCATTTCAGTTGATATAATTTAGTTAAGGAAAGTTGGTCGATACTTTATTTTCAGTTGAATATGTTATTAGTTAGAAATAGATAAATTGTTAGCAATATATATATATTTCTTTTTGTTTCTCATTAAATCAGCTGAACATGAAAGACAGTTAGATTGGAAAGAGTTTCTTTTCAGTTATAATCAGTTGGTAGAAGTCATTGTCATGTGAAATGGAATCAGTTACTAAATCAGATTATTAGGAGTTTAAAATTTTTTATGAAAATTTGTTTGTTACAAGAGTGATAAGAGAACGTGAAGCCTATGACTTTGCTCGATGGTATGCTTTGGCAATCATAGGGAAGGAGTTGTAAGAGACATCCAATGAAGAGTCTACTAAACTATAATTGAAAATATTCAGGAAGGAGTCCTCAATGCTGATGATGCAATGTTTGGAAAGAGGTTAGCTAATGAGGAGATGACAGTAGAAAGATTAAACAGTGGAGTAGAAGAATTCTTCAGTGCAGAATCTTTCTTGGCAGAAGACTTGGAGAGTATTTCCATATTCTCGAACATCGTATACAGGATTCAGGAAACAACACTGGATTGGGAGAGGAACTTCAACAAGTGTGAAATGGATATAGCCATTATGGAGTTTAAAAAGGAGATTGAGTTGTGTCTGCGTGGATGAGCTGGAAATAGTCATGTCTAGATTCTCACCATTTAAGGAAAAGAATCAAATTTGAGCTATTTTGGGCAAACAAGAATTTAATGCATAGTGGGAAACCCATTTCATTAATGGTCACTTTGACCACTCCCACACTAAGGGGGCAACCCTCTTCTTATTGGTCCATGTGGACCCACTGATTTATGATAGACTCTCTACTTGACCTAACACTAATCAAGGCTTATGTGGCAAAATCTCGTCCATTCATTTAATTTGATCTTGTCTGCCCATTGAAGTCTCAGGGCCTATATAAGGGGCTCACCCCTTGTTTGAAACATAGTAAACTTGGATGTTTGGCTTCTATCGTTTAAAGTGCAATTAGATGATTTTTGTGCACAATGTAAGGTTGGTCATGATCATTTATGTGGTTGTTTAACTTCTACCATTTGATGTGCAGTGCTCCATGATGGTGTTCATTTGGGATATGAAAATTTCTTGCAAAATTTTTGAAGATTGCTCCTTTATGTAGTTGGTTTGGTGAGGCAAAATGTGGTATATCTTTCCAAAGCAATTGTTCTCTTTCAAGTTGTTAGGATTAGAATAGGATCTCTCAACCCTATATATTTCACTTTTTGCTTAGCTCCTGGAAACACTCTGAAGTGCTCCCCACTTCTAAATAATTTGAACAACTCCCAAAACCAGCATTGTTAAGTCATCTTGAAGAAAATTACCTAAGTTCATTTGCATTATCAGCATATCACAACCATTCAGCTTACCCACATGTCAAAACCTAACATAAAAGAACCTTGGAGTAACCTGAATGATCTTTTGCAATCTTAACATACAAAGGATTTTGCTCAAGAGAGGATAAGACCTTTGTAATATCCTCCCCTGATTTGAACTTTGACTTGCAGAAATTTAACTTAAGGAATATTGTCAAACACTTTGTATGCAAACTCATAAAGCTGATTTCCTCAATAAATTGCTTTCCAATGAGTAGATTTACGAACAACTATGAAGTGACATTAAAATGCATAATACACATCATAACATTTTCACAAACACTTGGCACACATTCAATAGTATATGAAAAATCTGGAAACTCTTTCAATCTGCTAATAAAGGGTGATTTTTAAATGCAGATGTGCACATACAGCTGCCTTAAAGGCTGCAACAACTATTCAGACTTGTATTCAACAATTATTATGCAAAATATCAAAATTTGACAGAAGAAACCTGGAATTAGTTGCCGTAGTATTTTGCAGATGTAGTCGGCCAGCCCTCCAAACTTCTAATCAGCCGGAAAAACAAGTAAACTTGATACCAACACTGTTCATGCCGTACTGTAGCAAAATACTGTTCATGCGGCACTATAGCAATAACTAACTTCAGATATGCACTTCAAACCCTTGTAAATTTCTTTCTGCAAACGCCCCAAATGAAACCCAGTGTGTTTCCTGAAGTGAAATCACCCTTGATCCTCCTGACTGTGTCTTCCAACAGCGAAGAGAATGCTAGCAAAGAGGGATTCCATCCTCCAAGCCCGATAATCAGATATCCAGCAACATAACATTAATCTTCATCCAAGCATACAAAAAAAAAGCTCTTCCATTTCTTTTATAGTGTTCTCACAAGAGCTCAATCCTTCGTTTTCTCAATGTGGGATAAAACATAACTCCCTTTATGTACCTTATGTCTCCAATGTGTTATAAAAATAAAGGGAACTCTTCTAATTTAAATATTTCCCACAAACTATAGTCTATGCATTAATAAAGTTAAATATTTAAATTTAACTTTATAAAATGGCTTTATCAATGCATAACAAATCTTATCAATGATAAATAAGTCTTCTTGTCGATTTTAAACAATTACCATCGACATACCACTGTGACTAAATGTCCGGCCATGTCCAAGATGACTTACTATAAATAGTAAGTATGCCCAAAGTTGCCTCAGAACCCCTCAGAAAGACCTGCAACTGAAACTGTCTAGGCCAAATGGCCTCTAAGCCCCTTTAATGTCCTAGTTAGCCTACGGGACTGTGGGGAAATAGGCTAACGACAACATCATGCTATGAATGCTAGAAAGGGGACATTATAGTCCGCCCTTCCCAAAATTGCTTGTCCTCAAGCAATTTCAGCTCTGGATGCTGCAATATCTGCTCATTTTCCCAAGTAGCATCCTCGACAGGTAGGTTCCTCCACTTCACTAGATACTCCCTAATAGTCCTCCTGCGAAGCACCCTCTCCCGAGAGTCAAGTATGGCCTCGGGAACCAAGATAAGCTTCCCCTCATCATCAAGAGGTGGCAATACTACTGAAGGCACCACATTGTGACCCAATGCCTTCTTAAGGCGTGACACATGGAACACATTATGCACTTTACTGTCTGCAGGCAACTCCAACTCATAAGCTACTTCGCCCACTCTCCTGATTACTTTGAACGGTCCATAGTAGCGTGGTTTCAATTTCTCTGCTCCACTCTTCTTGAGAGAGGACTGTCTATACGGCTGTAACATGAGGTACACCATATCTCCCACCTCAAAAGACCTCTCAACCCTGTGCTGATCAGCATATTGCTTCTGCTGATTTTGTGCCTTTTGCAAATTTTCCTTCAAGGATCGCATAATGTCCTGACACTCCTGCAAAGTATCCTTGGCCTTAGGCACCCTGCTATCCCCAAATAACAAATCCAAAAAATTAGGAGCATCATACCCGTACAGTGCCATAAAAGGGGACATTTGAATAGACATATGGAAAGAGGTATTATAGCAGTACTCCCCTAGATGTAGCCACTTCACCCAAGCCTTCTACTCTCCTGCAATGTAGTCTCGAAAGTACCCCTCAACCCATTTGTTCACTATCTCTGTCTGCCCATCAGTTTGGGGGTGGTAGCTGGTACTCGGAGTGAGCTCTGTTCCACATAACCTGAACAACTCCTGCCAAAAGTGGCTCATAAATCTGCTGTCTCTGTCACTGACTATGCTCCGTGGTATCCCATGTAGTCTGAATACCTCTCGAAAAAATAGTTCTGCTGTTTGTGCTGCTGAATATGTAGACGAAATTGCAAAGAAATGTGCAAATTTCGTCAATCTGTCTACCACAACAAAGATACAATCCCGACCCTGTGCCTTGGGGAGGCCTATGATAAAATCCATGGAAATGCTATCCCACTTCTTCTCTGGTATGGGTAGGGGCTATAGTAAACCACCCGGAAAAGAATGTTCCTGTTTGTTCTGCTGACACACAGGGCATTCCCTAACAAACTGAAGCACCTCTGAAATGAGTCCTTTCCAAGTGAAGCGCTCTCTCACCTGCCGATATGTCTTAAAGAATCCGGGATGTCCTGCCATTGGTGAATCATGAAATGCCCTCAAAATCTTCTGCTTCATAGCAGACCCGGGTACTAAATAAATCCTTTCCTTGTAGATGATCAGATCATTTACGACAGTGTATCGACTATCTTGAATAGCTCCCTCAATAATGCTAGATGCCCAACTATCCTTAGCATATTCTGCCAAGATCATCCCTCTCCAATCATCCATGACTATCCCAACAGCAAGCAAATGAGGCCTTCTAGATAAAGCATCTGCAACAATATTTTTCTTCCCTTTGACATAGGCTATGTCGAAATCATAGGCCTGTAATTTACTCACCCATTTCTGTTGCCTGTCATTAAGGTCCTTCTGTCCAAGGAAATGTTTCAAGCTATTATGATCTGTTTTTACTATGAATCGGCTTCCCACTAAGTACTGCCTGAACTTAGCTAGCGCGTGCATGATTGCTAGCATCTCTTTGTCGTAGATGCTGTAGATTCTCTCCACACCTTGTAATTTTCTACTCTCATATGCGATGGGATGTTTGTCTTGCATGAGAACAGCTCCTATGCCCTCTCCCGAGGCATCACACTGCAGCTCAAAAGGCCTGGTGAAATCTGGAATGGCTAAAACAGGACATGTACTCATCAGCTCCTTAAACCTGTCAAAACAATCCTGAGCCCTCTCTGACCACTTGAAACTATCTTTCCGTGTCAAATCTGTAAGTGGTGCTGCTATCTGTGAAAATCCCTTCACAAATCTGCCGTAGAACCCACAAAGCCCGAGAAATCCCTTGAGTTGTGAAGTGTTCCTCGGTGGTGGCCAATCCAGAATGGCCCTGATCTTTTCTAGGTCAACCCGAACACTTCCTGCACTAATAATATGCCCTAGATAGAGCAACTCTGTCATCCCAAACTCACATTTACTCATCTTGGCATATAATGACTCCCTCTCTAGAATATTGAGCACTGTATCAATATGCTTCAAATGTTCCTCCCAAGTACGGTTGTATACCAGTATATCATCAAAAAATATCAACACAAACTTCCTCAACTGATCTCTGAACACGCTATTCATACAGGACTGGAAAGTGGCAGGGGCATTTGTCAACCCAAAGGGCATGACTAAGAACTCAAAATGTCCATAGTGGCATCTAAAAGTTGTCTTCTCCACATCCACCTCTCTAACCCGTATCTGATGGTAGCTGGATCTCAAATCAATCTTGGAGAAGTAGCATGCACCATGCAATTCATCAATAAGCTCATCGATGCACGAGATAGGGTATCGGTTCTTGATTGTCTTCTTGTTTAGCTCCCTATAATCAATGCACATCCTCATTGTACCATCCTTCTTCTTCACCAATACTACTGAAGAAGTGAAAGGACTTTTGCTTGGCCGTATGTGCCCCATGTCAATCAACTCCTTAATTGCCTTTTCTATTAAATCCTTATATCTCTTCGGATGGCGGTAAGGTGTGATGATAATTGGCTTAGCCCCTTCCTCTAATTCAATAACATGCTTGATTCCCCTATCCGAGGGTCTCCCTGGAGGTATCTCACCAAACACCTTAGTATGTTTGGTTATTATTTTTTGTACATCAGGTGGATACTCTTGTTTATGCTGCTCTGTCATCTCAGGCATTACTCTAAACTCTGCTGCCCATTGCACCTGATCATGTCTAAAGAAACTCTGCATCCGCTTGAGTGACACCACTCGAAGTCTCCCATCTGACAAACCTCTGAGCACTATCTTCTTACCGTTTGCCTCAAACCTCATTTCCATTTTCTCAAGGTTAAATGTAAACTCTACCAGAGACTTCATCCAGTTCATCCCAAGCACCATATCCTGATCACCAATGTTGACCACAAAGAAATCTCCTGTCATGTCATAATCTCCCAAACGAAGCTGCAAGTTGGAGATTTTCTTGGTACATTCAATTTTGAAGCCATCGGCAACCATCACCTTAAATCCCCTATGCTCCTCTGTATGTAGCCCTCTGCGTGTCACAAACTTCTCATCAATGAAGTTATGTGTCGCCCCTGTATCAATGAGTGCCACAACTCTCTGTCCATCCAAGGTTCCCCTAACTCTGAAAGTGACGGCCTCCTGTATACTTGACAACTAAGCTATCGTGCTATCACCGCGTGCTTCCTCCTGTGAAGAACTATCATCATCTCCATCTGATTCGGATGACTGCTCTGAATCTCCATCTACTGACTCTTCGGTTGAAAAGTACTCCATCTGCTTAGCTTTTGCTTTCAATGGACACTTATGTGACAAATCCCAAGGCTCCCTGCAATGAAAACAAAGCTTCTTCTTCCTGAGATCATTAAGTGTCTCATTGTCCAACCTCTTACTTTCCTCCTTAGTTGGCTGAACCTCTTTATGAAAAGGTTTCCTGTCCTTATCTTTCCTTGAAGGGAAACTCTTTGCCTGGAATTTATTTTTTGATGATGAAGAGGAATCCATGTCACGAGCTTTCTTAATGGCTTCCTGCAAAGTGGGAGGGTTGAGAGCTTTAATCCACCCTTTCAACGGATCAGCTAACCCATCCATAAATAGAACTAGTATCCTCCGTTCAAATACATCTGTTACTAACACTACAAGTTTCTGAAACTCTGAAATGTATGTTTCCAATGATCCCCACTGTTTAAGCTGAGCTAACTCCTTGAAATGGAGTTCTGGATCCTTCCTATCAAAACGTTCAATCAACCTCTCTATAAACTCCACATATGAGGTAATGTGTGCATGTCCCATAGTGACCATACCATGATGCCACCACTCGTGTGCTAACCCATCCAGATGAATTGCTACATACTTAATAGCTTCTTCCTCGGGCATAGGGTTCAATTGAAAGTATGTGTCAAGCTTTTGAACCCAAGCTCTTGCTGTAGACTTTCCTGAGCCATCATAATATGGTAACTCAAGTCTCCCTACTTTCTTCCGTAGCTCATAGCTCTGGTTCCTGTCATGTCCACGTGGCATATGTTTCATCCGCACATCCATATACTCCCTAAAGGTAATTGCAGCAGTAAAATCTGGCCCTCCGGCTTCCCAATCTCTCCTCAACTGGTCCTGTATATCAGTAATCTGGGGCTCTGGTATGAGCTGCTCTGGAGCTCTAGGAGGAAATGTAGGAATCATGGGCCTTGAACTCACTGTCCTAGCTCGCTGGGGTGCATGACCAAAATTGTTCCCAACTTGTTCATCTCCATTATGTGTCCCATCCTAATCATTTCCATTCTAATTGTTACCATTCTGATTATTTCCTCCACCCATGTTAGCATTCAACCCCATTTGACGAGCCATCATCTGCATCATAAGATCCAATCTCTGATTCTGTTCCTGCGCCCTTTGTTCTACTACTCGCGGACCCTGTACCAAGGTCTCTAATAATTGTAAGAATCTTTCCTCTCCAGGCTCTGGACCGGCATTCCCGCCTCCACCTAATCTTGTATTCCTGTCATCTCGGTCACCCATATTGCTGTCTTGATCAAAGAATACCTCCGCTGTGTCTGTATGACTGGATTCTATACCCCCCAGTACGGATGAACTAGACTGTTTGCTTTGCAGGTCTGAACTCCTACTTTGTCTTGCTCTGGTATTGTGGAAATTATAAGACCCCTGTCGCATGCTCAAACATAAATTCTCTGATTTTAGTGTTTTGACATTTCATCAAACACTTTCCCCTCTATCCGCCAGTTCCAAATTTCCTATAAGACCTCCACAGGATGGCAGGACTTATAGCTCTAATACCACTGTAACATCCTCCCCTGATTTGAACTTTGACTTGCAGAAATTTAACTTAAGGAATATTGTCAAACACTTTGTATGCAAACTCATAAAGCTGATTTCCTCAATAAATTGCTTTCCAATGAGTAGATTTACGAACAACTATGAAGTGACATTAAAATGCATAATACACATCATAACATTTTCACAAACACTTGGCACACATTCAATAGTATATGAAAAATCTGGAAACTCTTTCAATCTGCTAATAAAGGGTGATTTTTAAATGCAGATGTGCACTTACATCTGCCTTAAAGGCTGCAACAACTATTCAGACTTGTATTCAACAATTATTATGCAAAATATCAAAATTTGACAGAAGAAACCTGGAATTAGTTGCCGTAGTATTTTGCAGATGTAATCGGCCAGCCCTCCAAACTTCTAATCAGCCGGAAAAACAAGTAAACTTGATACCAACACTGTTCACGCCGTACTGTAGCAAAATACTGTTCATGCGGCACTATAGCAATAACTAACTTCAGATCTGCACCTCAAACCCTTGTAAATTTCTTTATGCAAACGCCCCAAATGAAACCCAGTCTGTTTCCTGAAGTGAAAACACCCTTGATCCTCCTGACTGTGTCTTCCAACAGCGAAGAGAATGCTAGCAAAGAGGGATTCCGTCCTCCAAGCCCGATAATCAGATATCCAGCAACATAACATTAATCTTCATCCAAGCATACAAAAAAAAGCTCTTCCATTTCTTTTATAGTGTTCTCACAAGAGCTCAATCCTTCGTTTTCTCAATGTGGGATAAAACGTAACTCCCTTTATGTACCTTATGTCTCCAATGTGTTATAAAAATAAAGGGAACTCTTTTAATTTAAATATTTCCCACAAACTATAGTCTATGCATTAATAAAGTTAAATATTTAAATTTAACTTTATAAAATGGCTTTATCAATGCATAACAAATCTTATCAATGATAAATAAGTCTTCCTGTCAATTTTAAACAATTACCATCGACATACCACTGTGATTGAATGTCCAGCCATGTCCAAGATGACTTACTATAAATAGTAAGTATGCCCAAAGTTGCCTCAGAACCCCTCAGAAAGACCTGCAACTGAAACTGTCTAGGCCAAATGGCCTCTAAGCCCCTTTAATGTCCTAGTTAGCCTACGGGACTATGGGGAAATAGGCTAACGACAACATCATGCTATGAATGCTAGAAAGGGGACATTACAACCTTGGTATTTTATTTTGTGTCGGTGTAGTCACAAAACACCCGTCAACACTACCATGCAAGTTATTTCATTATAAGTGGCATTAGATCATGATGTTGCCATTATGAAGTTAAAGTGATTTTTTCGAACTTTGGGGGTCATTTTGGGAAGTGAATATTTCTCTGAATTTAGTATTAAAAAAATTGGTTTTTCAAGGGTCTTTCAAGGTAATACTGAGTCTACTAGTGCATAAATTTGACAGAAATTGGAGCAGGATTCAAGGTTTTATTGAGCAATTAAGGTGACATTAGGGGTTTCCACATATTTTGCTCCCAAGGCTACAATTCAAAAAACACTTTCTAGATTATCAGAGGGTTTACAAAGAGATCATTTGTACACCTGCAGTCATGATTTGAAAGATTTTAGAGCGGCTATAAGGAAGTTACTGAAGTTACTGAATAATTAGTATGATTATCAGAGGGTTGACAAAGAGATAATTTGTACACCTGCAGTCATGATTTGAAAGATTTTAGAGCGGCTATAAGGAAGTTACTGAAGTTACTGAATAATTAGTATTCTCACCAAATTATCTATAGAATTTAATGAACATGTTTGAGATTTTTCATAATAAGTTCTACCTGGGTTCTATTAAGATAAATTAAAAATCTCAGGTTGACTGGATACATTTTGTGTGAACTATCACAAAATCAATTCAATTATCAATTCTTAGATTATTTCTTTTGTGATCATGACTAGTAACAGAAAAAGAAATAGAAAAAGAAGAAAAAGAAAGAGGAAAAGTAGAAAAAGAATGAGAAGAAGAGCAAGAAGGAAAAAACAAGCGGCCCAAAAAAAAAAAAGAACAGGCAGCAGTAGAAGCGAAAGGAAAAATAAACAGATGAAGAAGAAATATAAGAAACTGAAGAAGTGAAAGAAGACAAGGACTCCTTGCAGAAGCATCCACAATTAATCAGCATGGAAAACAATGCTTTTGTAAAGAGGAAGAAAATGCTATGCCCTAAACCTATAGTGTATTGGATTATGACTACTGCCTTGTGGCTACCTTACTCTTAAATAAGTTACATAATCATCTATAAATGTTTAGGTTATCCTACAGGTTATAGTTGAGTATCTAAATCAATCTAGATGGCAACCAAGGCATAATTAGTTATATAGGAGTTGTTGGTTAGTTATTATCATTATGTTGAATATTGTGTTATTGAAGACTATTAGAGATATTCCTCTTAAAGTGGATTAGGAGGTTGCCCCCTCAAAGTAGTATATTATTATAAAATATGTGCTGCATATTTCCTGTTATATTCTTCTATTGTGCAAGTTGTTAAACTATATCAAAGGGAGCAATGAAAAGAATTTTCTCTTCATTAAAACTACCTCTGCAAACTTTGCACCCACCTTTGGATGTTGTAATATTAACATATTATTTGCAAAGGAAAGGAAAGCATCCTAAAATCTTACATGTTGTAAGTCGACGCTCATGTTTTTGGTGCTCTTTCTGTTGTTAATTGTGTTTTCTAGCAGACCTGTTATGTCAACTTTTGATATTCTAGCTTGCATTTATCATCTTCCACAACATACCATCTCTTAAGAGTCATCCATCCTATATATTACCTTGATGACTTTTATTGATCAGATGTCATCCAAGCTCCTCTTCTATGGTGCAGGATGTGGTGTACCCTAAGCTGATCTCATACGTCTCTGGAGATCTGTAAAATGGCAACTCTGCTAGGGCTCTATTATTTCAGAAATATTAATTTTTGTTATTAAAAAATTACATGCAAACTAGTTTCTGATAATCTAACACCAAGGCATCTAAACTCGGCTAATGGCAATTAAACGATTCAAGTGAAAATGACAGGATGGAATTATACTTCCACAGGTTCCAAGCACACTGTCCGATTTTGCTGATCAATAATTTAATTCATAATTGAAAGCCAAGACGAGGACTGCGAAATATGTTGTATTTCTCAGCATTAGCACAGCATTCCAATTCTTCCAGAGATCAAATTTTAATTTTATACCCATCCTTTGAGATTTTGACCAAGAGAAATTTTGGACACTCAACCTTTGGAAGACCCAACGTTTCACCATGCATGCTTGCTTTCCTTGCTAATGCATTTCCCAAATTTAAGTATTTTGTTGATGGGTACGATGGGTACACCACATTTGGATCATCTGTTTACAACAAAGATCATTACCAGCCTTAATCTTGACAATGCATTTTGGTTTATGTTGTTTGTGTCGTATCCCTCCATAAATCAAGTTAAAAGAATGTTTGTGGGTTTTATTCTTCAGTGTAAACCTCCTGCCATCAGTGATTGTCGATATCTCAGTTTCATCTTGAAGTCAAAAAAAATTTAAAATAAAAGACTACAGAATTTTCTTAAACCACGGGACCAGTAACAGCTAGTTTAGCACAGTTGCGATCTGGTGATCTAATTTGATGACAGCAAATTTGCATAGTTTGATATAGTAAAAACAAAGATGACACTAAACACAGAAGACTGTCTAGATGAATGCCTTGTAAATAACATCGATATGACATATAAGTAGTGAAATAGAATCCACCCCAATTATGATCCAACTGCAAAAACTACATAAGCATTATCAAACGGAAATGATACAGAACTCAAACATGAACCTCAAATACATTTTGACTGACATTGCACCTTTGACCATAAAATAAACAAAAATCAGGACTAGGATTAAAGGTTCAGAACTCGGTCCTCTAGATTCTATTGTTTTCTGTGGGACTGCCTGGATTTCAAAATTTTGAAAATGTGACACTTCACTTCTGGTCTGGCACGTGGCTTGTCTTGGATAAGGAACGTTTGTTTGGTAAGCAATATGATAATCAGAATAGTGGCTTAGGTTTGCTCACCCATTAAAGAAGCTCTGTAGTTTACGACTCATGTTAGTGGTTTTTGATTTTCCATGTCCATGTTATATGCCTGCTCTTAGACTTGACCATTTCTAACTGTAGCATACAACATAATATCACCCAGCCTTATTCTTTGAAATACAAGGTCACACTTCATTTTTCAAGGCTAAAATATAAATATTAAGACTAGAGCTAGCACTGACCTCCACGAATCCAGACCCGCCAAGCAGCCACGCCCATCATAGCATATAATATTGTCCACACGACAGGAAAAGCCCAGTTCTGGAAAAAATGCCACAGTAAAAGCACATAATAACAGTTGAAAGGGTTGTCATTTGAGCTAATTGCTTGTGGTACTAAATCCACTCTACTCAACAACACATTCAAGATGCCAATAATTTCAAATTTCAGAGAAATTGTTTTAACTATCGAGCTATTTCAATTGGAAAACATATAACCACCCGTGTAAATAGGTCTTAAATCAAAACATCCAAGCTGCTCAGTACAAATCATTATTATTTCATATAAGATCTTGTGAATATTGCAAAACGTATTAGTAATTCAGCATATTCAGATTGCTTACTGGTGGAGTCCATGGTGGTTTCTTGAGCTGCTTGTACCATTCTGCACAAACCAAAAGCCATGGGATCAAACCCGCAGGAATACAATGAAAACCACTCGAACCCATTTATTGAGTATAACAGCTAAAGAAACCCAGATCGAATTAATCCCCAACAGTATATGACTGATCCAAACCCACCTTAATTTTTGTTGATTTAGACAAATGCAAGAATTGGTAAAGATACAATACCACTGTTTCCTCCATCCCCTGTTAGAGTTCCAAGGAATCCCACACCAATAGGCAGAGCCACCGAAAGAATTAAAGCAGATACATCGACAAGCTTCATTTTTAACTGTTCTTCTATGAGCAATTAAGACAACCCGGCACCTCAAAAACTGTCCTGATATTATTATCTTACCCATTTTGCAAGCAAAGAGCTCGCCTAATGTCCTCGTACGGACCTATGACGCGATCTGGCTGTTTGTTAAGTTACAATTACCAGATTATAAGGATAAAACATTATCCTGTCCGTTAGTGTGCAGTGTTTGACGATCGGCAAAGTCTAACAGCAAATATGACCAGTTTTTTATTAACTAATTGAAATTTGAACTTTTAATTTAGTGTTTGAGCGAGCAATTATTTATTAGCTAATATAGGCTATTTAGATAGATAGATAGATAAAAATTTAACGTCTGCGAGGCTACAATTTAAGCAGACTTAAATAGTTTCGTTCGTTTAATGTTTAGTGATGCATCAACAAGAACCAAGTTAAAAATCAATCAGTTGATGCAGCATAATCAAGAGAATATTGCATATGAATCAGTATTCAAGGTACATTGATACAAATTTAGCATGTGTTGTCTTTGGCATGTGTTGTCAAAGAGGGAGAAGTTTACTATCATATCTTTATCCTTCTGAAATTTTGTAGAAGGAGAAGTTTGAAAATAAGTTATGCAAAGGAAGAATTCAGCATAAAGAAGAAGTTCTTGTGCAAAATCAAAAAGGGAGAACCTTTCTATCAAAGGGAGTCTTGTTCTCAAAATTTTATTGTCTGATGACATGTTGTGTTGCCATCAATGCCAAAAAGGGAGATTGTTGGATATAATTGATTAATTGTGTGTTGTCTTTGATGTTACACAAATTTCATATCAATTGATTAATTGTGTGTTGTTTATCAAGTGTTCACAAGTTTACTCTAAACAAATGATAGTGTCTATCGAGCTCACTCAGGCATCAAAGGAATTTTGGCAAGAAAGAGTCTTAACCGCTCACTCGGTCAACAAAGGGAAAGTTGGATAGGATTAGTATTCACCGAGTTCACTTGGTTGACAAAGGATTTCTACAAGTTCGTAGTGTTAACCAAACCTCTGTTGGTTAACACAGAAAATCGTTCCAAAGTTAGTTTCTACCAAGTAGGGTCGACTTATGAAGGATTTTTCTTATCTTGGCATATGAAGTTTAATTACTTTATGTATTGATTCTAGTCGACTATGATGATGAATATTAGTTATTGTAATTTGAATTTGGGCCAACTTGACAATTTGGAAGGTATAAATAGAAGGTCAAGATGAGATTTCTAATGTGTGTGCAAGTGTGTTGATTGAATTGAAAAGAAAAGAGAGGGAGCGAACATGAAGGATAAGTAGGTATCCTTGTGGAGCAAAAAAGTAATATTCAATCAGAAAGGATCAAGTTTAAGCAAAAAGGCGATCTAGATTCAACAATTCAGTTGCATCACAATCAAGTCATTTTATTGTTACTCTCTAACCATTGTAGTAGTGATCTAAAATCTCTTAACAGAGTTGGTTTAACAACCAATTGTAAATCCTCTAACAAGGTGGCAATTCCATTGAATTATTTAAAGACCCCTTGCAAGGCCACTTTTAGTAGGGTGATTAAATCCCCTAACAGGGTCACACCTAACAATGTATTTTGTAATTTTTTAATAGGGTTGGCTCCTAAGAGGGCTCACTTCAAAAGAGTAAAAAATAGTAACTAGTTACATTGGTGGTTTTTCCCAAATTGGGTTTCTATGTTAAATCCTAGTGTATTTCTCTTATGCTTGCAAGTTAATTATTATTAATGTTTTAAGATCTACTAAAAGTAATTCACACCCTGCATTTATTGAGTAATAACATTTTATTTGTGTTTACTGAGTAACAGTAGCAATCAGTTCTCTCGGTCTAAATTTATTGTTGACATCTAAGGGTTCTAGGATTTATTTTAGTGGTAACTGATTCACCCCCCCCTCCCAGTTACTCCTATATTTCCAACAAGGGAAAGCCTATGACTTAAATTTGTAATGGGATGTAAGCAATATTGTTTTAATTATATCCTTCCTCGAGTAGTCTCGCAATAGATTGGGCAAAACATCCTCTGCATTGGTGGGAAGCTCTCTTTGTAAGAGAGGTAAAAATTTGGATGATATTGGAAACACTGTCATTAAAACTTTGTAGTTGCTAGCCCATTTAAAACCATTAACAATACAATCCATCACTTGAAATAGCATATTTGAAATTGAAAGGGGAAAAATGCAAACAAAGGCTACTTGCACAATTGGATACTATTTTTCCCGATCTACATCCTACAACTTGAAGGAATCAAAAAAACCATAATCTCCTCAAATTTAAGAAAAACATTTCACACGATCTTGTTGGTTGCAAAAAACCAAATTCAAGTCCCACTAAACAACATCTCCGAGTTTCTTTATGGTTAAACATCAGGATATTTACATCCTCTCATCCCAACTTTAAAGAGCTTATTGTGATTTGTCCTATCTAAGTAACTTGCCGATTTTGCTTAAAACTTTTTGCTCATATTTAGTCCAAAGATTTTACTCATTTGGTAGTATGAAGACATTTGAATAAGGGTATACCTATTTCTCATGTCACCAAGAAAATTTTCTAGTACCCGAAGAACAAGAGCAAATAGATCTACTACTTCGAGAATAGGACTAAGAACAATTCCCATACGAATGAGTACAAGAATATCTAGACAAGTTGCAACTATAGAATCCTCACAATATTCAAACACTTTTGGTCTAGAGATTGAACTTGACTCCTTTTCCATATTCATTGAACCAATATACCTCAATCAAACACCCAAATTGGACCAAGTTGAACAATCAAATCCAATTGAACAATCAGATTAGGAAAAAGAATCATCAACCAAGATGTCTTCCCTATTCTTTCTAGGGAGTGATGAGTATTACAATGCAACTTCAATAAACCCTGATTTACTTGACGTAATGGATAAGATGATGGAACAAAATAAAGAACAATACTTCTTGTTGCTAGCAAAACGAGGTGTTAAATTTCCCTTAGATTTTGACATTTCTGATATAAAGAAAGACCATGATGATACACCCTTTGAGGTTGTTACTCAACAACTCCAAGCTATGGATTTGGAATTTTGTACCCTACAACAAGAAAAGACCCAACTGATACAATTTAGTCTAGAAAAGATATGCCCTCTCCCCTTTGACGAGAAAGTCATATTAGTACTCTTCCCACAAAATGTGCAAATTCCAAAGTATGATAAATATCATGATACATCGGATCCCGAAGATCATTTAAGAAAATTCTATATGTTAAGTATGTATTTGTTCATGAGACTACTTACCCAATGCACTTGTTTCCACAAATTTTGGGGGTGGCAAGCCATGGATCGGTTTTCAAGACTTCCATCTAATATTAGAAATTTTGACCAACTAGCTTCATTAAAAAAATTATTTAAAAATGAGGTGGAAAGTGCAACATACCTAACTAAGAGGACCCAAGAGCCAAAGGAGTACAAGAGCACTAACAAGAACCTATACAAAGAGAAAACGGGGGAAACCACACCACCAAAGATGAGACAAACACAAACAAGACAAGCAAGAACAAAGAGAAGAGAGGAAGAACCAAAAAGACACTAACATTGTTGCCACCCTAGAGGAAGGGGAGCACAAACCACCTATGGAGAGGAAGAGGAGAGAGAGGACAAGAAACAAGGAGGGGGAGAGCAACCGAGCAGGAAGGAAAGGTAGAGAAAGAGATTAACCAACACAACGAGGGGGTTTTTCCCTTGAGGACAATGTAAGATGCCAAGAGGGGTTGAGAATCCAACCATCATCATGATTGAGGTTGACAGGGTGGTTATTAATTTCAATGGCTTCTTTGAGCTTCCTTTTGAAATAGTTGTCCTCTTTGGAAATGATTTGCATGTTCTCCAAACATATGTGATGTTTGGTAGAAAAAGAATGTTTGGCTAATGCTGATTTGTAAACCCTATCGTTCCTAATGTCCACCACATGCTCTTTGATCCGAGTGTGGAAGGAGCGGCCCATTTCACCAATATAAGGTGTGCTACAAGAGAAAGCTAAACCTTATGCCAACCCCTTGAAATATATATAAATACAAGACATTTCAAGAGCAAGAAAATCCAAGTTTTATGTATCATTTTTATAGGCATTTGTAGAGATAATTCAATATTCATATATTGTTGTTATAGCCATTTTTAGGATCTTTAGATTTAGTCATTTACATATAAGTTCAAGTTTCATTGTATCATTATCACCATATTTGCGTGCAATATCATAGTTTCATTCATCATTTTAGATAGGCTTGCATTACTTCATCTAGTATTTACATATCTCATCCTAAGATGTCACTGAGATGCTTGATTTGAGAGCAATTTAGCCATCATAGTTAGGGAGACATGAGATGGTTTTGAATATGCTTATACTTTGATAGACATGTACTTTCATTAACCATTTACATTGTTTAAGCTTGTTACGCATAGGTACATCATTCAGTAGATCAAAGGTTTACTAATGGAATTTGAAAACTTCAAGGTTTCCCATACATTTCGAGAAGCGAATAGGGTGGCAGACATGTTGGCTAATATGGGCACAAATGCAACAATGAGTTCTCAGAATGAAATTTTTGAGGACCTGTGACACCTTGTATTAGATTAAAGAGAGATTTTTTTTGCCTTGGCCAAAGTTAAAAATTAAAACATTTACATCTTGGCCTTGTTGATCTCAAATTGGTTTTGAAAAGTGAGTGTTAACACACTTAAGTTGTTTGATTAGTTCATGATAAACAAGTAGTATATGTCGAGCACAACATATATATTATAGAGCATGTTGAGTCAACAGTGAGTGCAAAGCCACTCATTTGCTGAGTCACTCAAGTTTTGAGTAGACAGTGTGTGCTGAGTGACATAGGAGCCAAGCAAACAGTGTGTGTCGAGCATCAAAGACTTTAGATGTTGAGTGACACAGTATTGACATAATTGCTTGTAATGGCACAAACAACTATGTAAACCATTTTTTAAGCTGACTTAAGTATGAATTATGATATTTTGGAGATAAGGACAAATCTTATGTTGGATTCCCAATGCAATTACATGCAACCAGTCAGAAAAAGGGAAGGTTTAAGTAGAAAAATGAATGAATCACAGTCTTTGATTCATATCTAACCCTACATCACCAAAGTATTCTTAAGAAGGACAAACCCAAAAATCTCTAGCATATATAAAGAGTATTAAGGAGCAAAGAAAGTAGCTTGCATGAGAAAAATAAAGCATTCGTGGTGGCTAAGGAGTTAAGAAGTGAGATTGCATGACAGAATTAGTTAGAGCAAAATTAGCAAAACATATGAAAGAGAAGAGTATACAAAAAAGAGACATATAATCAAGAAGGATCAAGAAGACAATAGTTTAGAGATTATCTATTATCAAGCAAGGAAATGTTAATTATAGGATCATTGTTGAATCATTCTAGTAGGTGAATCAATCAAATCTCTTAACTTCAGTAGTCCTAACAGGTTGTGTTAAAATCCTATAACAAGGTGCTTACTTAATTGTGAGTTGAAGTCCTTTAGCAAGGCACACTTCTAACAAGGTGTTCAAATCCTTTAACAAGATGAGATCTAATAGTCTTTGTAAGCCTTTAATAGGGTAGACCTTTCACAAGGTAGATCATGTTTCATGGTCAAAACATTGTAACCTTCATTTGATACACTTTATTGCTGCAATAGTGAAGATTTGTGGCTGTCATCCCCACCCCAATTTTACCTTCTTATTGGAGGGTTTATGGTTATCATATTCGGTGTTATATGTGTGAATTTTTACTTGCTTATATGTTTTAAATTTACATGCTTTACATGGTATTTCAGTTTACTTAGTAAATGTATAAGATGGATGTGTGGTGAAAATTTTATGGGTCCAAGTGTAAACTACTACTTCACCACTCCCCTACCCCCCTCAAAAGTTTACCTTTCCTATTGTAATTACAACATGCCTGAAATGTCCCTTTCTCTGATTTTATATGATATTTCAAGCCCCAAAATCAGATCTTTAAAATCAAGCAACCAATATTTTAAAGTTTCACTAATTTCTCAATAAACCCCAAATCGGGTATGCCAAAAATAGTGCGAAAAGTTTCATAGCTTCACCTATTATTAATAAATCTGAAAGTGGACATTTTTACAAAAATTTGAACAACATAATAGCCTATAAAATGATATTTCTAGATCTGTATAACATGCACACAATAGCTCCCAAACGGAGGACAAAAACAATGCTCATCGGGCCCCCAAAAATAGCACAAAATAGCCCGGAATCACCACAAAAACTTAATAATCTATCACAAAAGTATAATCATATACAAATACATATATTCAGCTCTATTTTAACATTTAAAAGTCTGATATACAGCAGCAACCCAAACTGATATGAAATACTCAACCGAAAACACCAAACTCTTATAAAAAACACACCCAAAAACTCACAAATTTGCACTGTTCAGCACAAAGGCAAACTCTGCATGAGTATGCACATGGAATGGCTTCAAACTCCAGTCCTTAGCCTTCCTATAAATCTGCAAACTCCCGTTCTTGGGTCTCCCTGGAAACTTGCAAATTCCCGTTCTTGGGTCTCCTTCTCCACAGGTTTGGCAGCCTCTGAAGAATAACAAAGAAATGAGCAAAAATCAAGTTCTGGAATGAGCCCAAAATGCCTCCAAACCCCTTAAAAGAGGGCATAACCCTAAACCATGTCCAAGAGGGGTTAATAAAACATATTTTAATAATAATTTTCATTTATTAGTCCATTAGCTTCCAAAGATTATCCCCTTTTTCCAAAACTTCACCTTTTTGGGCCTGCCTGCCTTAGCAAAAATAATTATTTTTAATTATTTGAAAAGGGGACATGACAAGTCCCCCCCTTCCAAATATTTCTTGTCCTCAAGAAATGGCTGAACAACAGACCAATCAATCCACCTAGATCCCAAATGTAGTCATGAACTATACTATTGTCAATTAACACAGGCTCCTGCAATATCCTCTGCAATATAACCAAGAGGAATGCATAATCAAACTGACAATTACTGCTCAACCAAACTCTAAAGTCACAACTTCCACAGTCAGAAACCCACGAGACACAAACTCTTAGAACATCAAAACTCAAGTAAAGTGGACAAATCAAATTGCCAACATAGTAAATACCATCAACGCATCCCACGGACCTATATGAAATGTACAATCCAACTCTACAACAATGGTGAATGCTCCTGAATGAAACTGTACCAAGTATGGAGAATCCACACACTATACAACTCCTGCAGTCAACGCAACTCTACAGATCACTGGCCACTGTCTCATAACCATAACTCCCATGCACCCCTGATGGTGAAAAGCCATCACAAGATAAACAGCAAGAAATGGAACCCAAACCAAGTTTTTCTGCCATCAACTCCTCAACACAAGGATCAAATGCTAACTGATGTACATACCCTGCAATATAATGTTGATAAAAAAAACCAACCTCAGTCAACAGCTCACGATGAACAAGTGATACAACCCACTATGACTGATCACCAGCTAAGTCAGGATATGTCATAGCTAAAGGAGTAGAATCAATAACAACACCCGTTGAAGCATCACTCCAAAACTCCTGCTCTAAGTCATGTATTATCAAGCTGTCAACTGCAGGACCTATCGCCATTTCATGCCCATCACAACTCTCATCCCGAGGCATCAAACTATCCCATAACTGATGATAAGCACTAGGAACCAAAGTACATCTCTGTATCATTATCTCATCAACATGGTCATCAAAGGTGAATTGATGAGCATACCTCACAATGTAATGTTGATAGAATGTGCCAATCTCAGTCAGTGGCTTAGAATGCAATCCAGATGTAACTAACTGCAATTGATCACTAACCAAGTTAGAACTGACTACTACCTCTGAAGACATCGCCAAGGGAGTAGTATTACTAGCAGGAACCATGCCAACTGTTAGCTCACAAACATCACACATGGTCTTTGATACATCATCTCTAGTCTTCGTGCCATTAGTACTAGAGGTCACCACCATGTCAGGCATACCACAACAATTTGTTGCAGCACCCAACTCAATTGAACCTGACTCTAGTGGGGACAAACCTGATATGCCAATGTTAGTATCAAGGATCGATGCATCCCCATTTCCACTGTCTTTGACAATCTCGACCATGGACATCCTCGGATCACCAGACACCATAGCTTGTGACTGTATAGAATCTGGTAAAGACTATAGTTTCTCTAACTCCATGGTCACCTTAGCCAAATGAAACTGTGACTCCTTGAAAGCCAACTGTGTACTCTCAAGAATCTCAGAAGTCACCTCAAGCTGCTGAGTAAGCTCACTCACCTCATCTTCCTTGGCCAACAATGCATCGTATGTTGTACTACCCCACTCCATAAGATAATCTCTATCGGCTACCAACTGCATATAATCCTGTCTCAAAATCTGGATAACCTCCCATAAAGAGTGGAACTCTGTCAAGGAAAGATAATTGCCTCCCTGCTCATCACTAGTAGGAGAACCCCATCCATAAACTACTAACAACTGACGAGGAGCATCAAAATGCTGGCAAGCAATAGCAATGTCTTGTTCACTAACTCTTAATTGATTAGACACATGATGGCACTGGCTAGACTGTCTCCTACAAACCTCCTCTGATGCACTGTCTAAAGGAGTATCCTCAAAGTTACTAGTCTCTAGAGTATTACCATCCATATCCTGTGAATCAACTCCAAAGCTCATATCAACATATGGAGTATCAAAAACTGTAGCACTGATGTCTAACTCCTCTGTACCAAAAGAAATTGCCAAGGAAACTAAGTCTTCAAAACTACCCACTGCATCCTCCTGGATGTCATCAATGCCAATATGATCCTGGGACTCATTTGTACACACTGCCAAATATGATAGATCATCAACACATTCTAGCAAGTATGGTCGACTGGATATATGAACAAAACCCAACACCGGTGTATAAAAACTAATACCAGCATCGGACAAGCTGTTGGCACAAGAAAAGACAACACCCTGCAATCTACTAATCAAATCCATGATAGCACCCAAACAAACACTACTACCAAAAAGTGTTAAAGATCTCCAATCAGCTGAATCCCAAATGCCAATATAACAATCTTGAGTCCATATATGTAAACTAGAATCAGCTGGTAACTCAAGAAAACTCCTCACCTGAGTAACATGACCAATACCAACTAACTCCATATACCTGTCATGATGAGATAATGAAGTCACAATACTATCTTTGTCCACTTTTAGCCGGCTGGACAAATCATGTGAAGTACTACTAGCCTCAACCTCATGTGTCGAAGCATCTAACTGTGCCTGGTACTCTTTCTCAGCAAAGTCATGAATGCTCAATGTCTGCTCATCTCTACCAAGTATCTCACCATCATGCACAACAACATCCTCATAATCATCATCTGAACCCACTACGTTGTAGTCACTACCTGTTGTAACTATACCATCCTAAATACCTGTGACATCACCCTTTGACAACCTGTATACAATTGTCTCAATTTGAGTATCAGGTTGACCATTACTATCAATCTGCATAATATCCTTTCTCACTACCTCCTGTGGCGGAGTAGAATCTGAGACCTCAGCCTGGCTATAAGCTAGTTTCTCAAACTCCTCATGCAAGTTCTTGGTAATTGTGTCATCTGCCCTATGAGAAAATCTGCCAAATAGAAATCCAGTCAACTTATCCACCTTAGTTGGGTCAGACAACATGTCATTCATTATACGGTGGTGCTCAACCAACTATTCAGACATGTCATGGCTTATTTTCCTAAGTTTATCTCGAATGTCTAAATAAGCATCCTTTCTACCGTTCTAACTCTGGATATCAATTGTCCAAGATCGTGTCCTCTGAGACTCTGTACTATACCTGTCCATTCTGGATAAAGTAGAGTGTAACCTCAATAGGTTATAACTTCTTCAAACACCAAGAACTAACATGCAATTGATTAGAAGTAGCATGCAACCATAGATTTTGACATGCAGCTGATTAGAAGCAACATGCAACCACCAAATTCACCAAGAACTAACATGCAAATGATTAGAAGTAGCATGCAACCATAGATTTTGACATGCAACTGATTAGAAGCAACATGCAACCATAAATTATGACATGCAAGATTTGGGTAGTTATCAAAACTGACATGCAAGATTTGGGTAGTTGTCAAAATTGACATGCAAGATTTGGGTAGTTGTCAAAACTGACATGCAAGATCTGGGTAGTTGTCAAAACTGACATGCAAGATCTGGGTAGTTGTCAAAACTGACGTGCAAGATCTGGGTAGTTGTCAAAACTGACATGCAAGATTTGGGTAGTTGTCAAAACTGACATGCAAACTTCTACAAACCCTCAGGCTGGCAAGATCATGGCTCTAATACCACTGAAATGTCCCTTTCTCTAATTTTATATGATATTTCAAGCCCCAAAATCAGATCTTTAAAATCAAGCAACCAATATTTCAAAGTTCCACCAATTTCTCAATAAACCCCAAATCGGGTATGTCAGAAATAGTGCCAAAAGCTTCACAGCTTCACCTATTATTAATAAATCTGAAAGTGGACATTTTTACAAAAATTTGAGCAGAATAATAGCCTATAAAATGATATTTCCAGATCTGTATAACATGCACACAATAGCTCCCAAACGGAGGACAAAAACAATGCTCATCGGGCTCCCGAAAATAGCACAAAATAGCTCGAAATCACCACAAAAACTTAATAATCTATCACAAAAGTTTAATCATATCCAAATAAATATATTTAGCTCTATTTTAACATTTAAAAGTCTGATATACAACAGCAACCCAAACTAATATGAAATACTCAACTGAAAACACCAAACTCTTCCAAAAAACACACCCAAAAACTCACAAATCTGCACCGTTAAGCACAAAGGCAAACTCTACATGAGTATGCACATGGAATGGCTTCAAAATCCTGTCCTTAGCCTTCCTGAAAACCTACAAACTCTCGTTCTTGGGTCTCCCTGGAAACCTGCAAATTCCCGTTCTTGGGTCTCCTTCTCCACAGGTTTGGCAGCCTCTGAAGAATAACAAAGAAATGAGCAAAAATCAAGTTCTGGAATGAGCCCAAAATGCCTCCAAACCCCTTAAAAGAGGGAATAACCCTAACTCATGTCCAAGAGGGGTTAATAAAACATATTTTAATAATAATTTTCATTTATTAGTCCATTAGCTTCCAAAGATTATCCCATTTTTTTGAAACTTCACCTTTTTGGGCTTGCCTGCCTTAGCAAAGATTATTATTTTTAATTATTTGAAAGGGGGACATGACAAGGCCATTTTTTGGGGGAAGGCACCATGACTCCTTCCCCAGATGGCATTTATCATTTTATGATATGTAGAGATTCCAATCCTCCATGCGTGCCAACTTGTGTGAAATTATTTTTTGTTACTCTGGTGTTGTAATCACCTAAAAATGGTCATTTAGATCATTATCCCCCTTCTCAACATTTTGGCTAAATTCAATTAATCATTTGCCTAAACCAAATTGCTAATAATCAATTAATTTGATTAACCTATAGTTTGACAATGCTATCCTAAGTTCATTATTTTATTAAAAGAATGTGTCCCCTTTTAATTAAATAAAAGACCCCATTCTTCTAACCCACTTAAAGTGCCCACATAAAATCCTTTTCTAATTTTCAAATTAAAAGAAAAAGGCTTTGTGAATTTTTTCTTATATGACAAGTCAACTTATATTCTGTTGGTTGACTTGTGTGTGCACATGGATCACTCCTCTTTTTCGAATTTCACTGTTGATCATCCACCATCTTCATCTTGATCTTTATTGTCATATGACTTTAAAAGAGTGAAAGCTTTCCCCCTCAAAGGATCCACACTCTTGAGTATTGTTATTCTATAGGTTTACTATACAAATTCTTGAGAGCTTTTTGTGCAGAACTTCTATTCTTGTCTATATTCTCTCATCCATGGCATTTTTAGCATATAGCATTCTAGCATAATTGTATGCTAATGTAGTTTCTTTACAATAGCTTAGCTCTCATTGTAAATAGTTGGATTTGTAACCCTTGCATATTGTTTAGAATAGTTTCACCTTGCATTCTCGTTTGAGCTTAACTTCATCTTGCATTGCATCATTGAGGAACTCCTTGTGGACATTTGCATTCTTTCATCTTGTCTTTGGAACCTCCCATTGCATGGTTTACTAGCAAGAAGTGTATTCCTAAGGCTTAGCTAAGAGCTATTTTACTTGAAACACACTCTCTTGCACTCAGTGGATAGGAAGCTCCAAGTCGGCATCCAAGCATTCCAAATTCAATGGAATCCCTTGGATAGAAGGGTTTGGAGAGGGACACTTTTGAGTGTACATTTTTGGCACCCACCATGGGGCCGAACATCAAGTTTTGTCCCATGCTTTACCATTTTCATTGCATTTTTCTGCTTACTTTCTATGTTTCCTTTTTTGTTTTAGTGATAGTTTTCGAGTGACATTTTTCCAATTTCATAGGACAGTTCCTATAACTACTATGTGATACATTTTGGAAATTGTGTCACACGAATATATATAAAACTATTGCCTCAACATTGTTAATTATGTCACCTAGCATAGTGCAAAATATTGCACTAGAATATTATGTCACCCACGTATACTTAGAAGTATCGTATGATAGGTTTCTAGCATAAACTATCACTTGGTTTGAATTTGTTGGATTGTTTGGGGTGTTTTGGTTAGTTTTCTCAGTTGTTGCTTGTTGTTTACTAGTTTTGTAGGTTTTTAGCTATTTTTATAGAAGTCCATTTACATATTTGTTTTCATTTTAAGGGTAACTTGTGGTGCTAACAGTTTGGTTGCAAGGTGTTGTTTTGAAGCAGTAAACATTGCCTAAATTGCCTAAAAGAGCGCATGTGAAAGCTTCAAATGCATAAGGGCTACTAACGACTGTTTGTAGGGCTACCTGATGCATAAAAACACGACTTGTTTTTTTTTTAGACACATTAAACTTATGATTAAGGTTCTTTGGTGATAGTAGAGTATGCTCTTCATCCTTGCAGTGAATTAAAAATCTTGACCCACCTTTGGATTTCAAATGCAAGCGGATAATTGAATCTTCTTAGCATGTTTGGGAAAACGATCAAGGTAGGAGAGTATGCTCTTCACCCTTGAGGTGAATTAGAAATCTTGACCCTTGAGAGGTGATCCATTTTGTGGTAGTTAGGATCCTTTAGAGGGCCTACTCTTGGACAACCTGAGAGGAATGACCCAAGTGGGGACAAGAAAATTATCCAACTCTTCCAACCCACTATAAACTCAAGGCTACCAAGGTCACAAAACCTTGCTAGATGTAGTGTTTGTCTTTGTTTAGTGTGATTGCTTATGGGATTTCAACCATAGAGAAATCACTAGGCAAGAATGCTTAAGGTGCTCTTGTGGCCGTGAGGTCTATTACCCACCACAAGGTGGGGTGTCCCTTAATTGGGTGCAAGAGGAACATTACAAATGGAATCCCCTTCTAAACACCCTAGGTTAGTATCTACCTTATTTTTCTACTCAACTTCTTGGTGCAAGGATCGATTCTAGTGGACTACTTAGATCACCCCAAGATTTACACTCACCATATGTGCTCCCTTAGTTGTGCTTATGGCACTTCCATGAAAAAGCCAATATCTCTTGTGGGCAACCACTTGGTGTGAGGTGAAAGAGCATCAAGAATGGGCCAAGTTGTTGAGTAATGAACCATGACTCTAAGGTAGATTGCTTGGCTACTATTTTCGAATGCACTAACTAGTGTTAAAGTTCTAACACATCAAACATCTCAATAATATTGGTAGAAAGGTTGTTCTGATATCAGAAGTGCATGTTGGCAAGGTTGTTTTTACCCTTGTTCAACTGTTTGAGACATGTTAACACCCCTATTATTTGCAAACCTTGTTGATAATTGACACAAACTAAAATCTTACACTATCTGATCCAAAAATTACTTGATTATCAAACTGAAACACAAACTTTTGGAGTCAAAACTAGTCCTTTTTGTAGAAAACTAACACTTTATTGCCTGTTCTTTGGAGAAATATTGCATGACATTACTTTTGCAAAATTATGTCACCATCTTGTTGTAAGGTCTATTGCCCTGCTATACTAAGTTTTATCATCTCGCCTTTGTGTGAACTATCACCCGAAAGAAAAGTGTTGCACACGTGTCCTAAACTATGTCGTACGACATCTTATGTTGTCTCACTATCACCTTGTCTCTGAGAAAGTATCACTTGGATTATTTACTATCAAAATAGGGTCTGTGTTTTGATTTTTCTGATTTAAGGTCTTGTCATCTCAGTCCTTCCTAGTTCTGGTTGCACACCTGTCTGTTAAGTTTTTTCTAAAGTTGAAAAGATGGGTTTAGTTCATTAGATGTAAATCCTAAAACATCATTGAGGAATCACTTGTCAAAATCTAGTTACTCTTCTATATTAGCTGCTTGCTATTGAGCTTCTTGTTTGCTCGCTCAGCTTGAGTCACTAGTGCTGTAAATTCTTGAGCACTGTTTGACAAGCCATCTATTATACTTTGACAAGTGACTAATCTTGATTGTAAGAGCTTCAAATCTAACTTACTTTCTTGTCCTATTAAAAAAAGACAAGTCCTTACATGTTGGTTACACCTAGATTTCAAGTTGGAAGTGGTAGTCAAGACCCTTTTGTCTTCAAACAATTGGAAACCCCACCTAGGCATCCTCATAGACAACTAACATTAGGCATAATGCACTCTACAGTTTTGAAAACCCGTTCAACACACCTTGTGAGACACCTAAGGGTGAGAATAGTGTGGTCACCATGGTGCACCCCAATGAAGTCCAACACCACTTAGAAGAGCAAGCACGTGAAAATCAATGAATCCTAGAAGCCATGTATGCTAGGGAGAAAGAACATCAACAAGCTAAAAATGGTAACCATATCCGCCATGAAGGGAATAGGGGGACTTGCTCTCGAAATCCTTTTGATGGAAATGATGGCAACAACACACCTCTAAGAACCCGTAGAGTCACCATGGGCACATGCCCTTCCCATCATGAAAGTGATGAAGAAGTAACTAGCAAGGACGTTATAAAATTCCAACAAGACAACTTTTCTCAAAAACTAATGCTTAGAGCTTTAGAGGAAAATGGAGACCAATACTTTCAATACATGGTAGCAAGAGGATGGAAACTCCCTCAGGATTTTGATGTAAAATGCATAATTCAAAAATGAGAACCCATTGAGGCTGAAATCTTAAGGGAAAAAATACAAGAACTGAGGAAACAATTTGCACAACTGCAAACTTCAAAAGAAGCACCCAAAACTTCCTTTTTTGAATCAATATGCGCTCTTCCATTTGATAAGAGTCCCTAAATTCTACCATTTCCTAGGGATATAGAGGTTCCTAAGTATGACAAATATGATGGAAATGGTGATCCTTACAATCATGTGAGGCATTTTTACGCTCTTAGCATGGATTTTATGCATGAAGACACCTTTCTTATGTGTTTATTTCCTAGGAGTCTAAGAGGGCAAGCTATGGAATGGTTCACAAAATTGAGCCCTCATCTTAAAACATTTGACGAACTCGCACAATGCTTTATCCAGAAATACTCCTACAACATTCAACATCCTGCAATAGTGTTGGATTTATGCAACATCAAACAAAAATCGAGAGAACCCTTTGCGACATATCTTCAATGATGGAGATCCTTATATTCTCGATATCCTTGGCAAGTTCCCAAGGCTGAAAAAATTGGCATTTTTGTCAATACCCTTGTACTAGAGCCATACTTTGATTTAAGAAAATATTTATTCACATCCTTCAATGCCATGGTTGAGAGTGCATATCACATTGAAGATGTTACTATCAAGAAGGGTGACATTGTTATAAACAAAGACATAAAAAACAATGGAAATGGTAAGGACAAAGGTAAACCTTGGAACAAAAATAAGTATGTTGTCAATGATGGAGTTTTGGACACTCCTAAGACCAAGGAACCTGCGTTTAACCTTTCTACTGGCATCTATGCTACAAAGCAACAAGAAAGTGTAAAACCACAAACATTTGTCAAGAGCTCCAAGTTTACTAAGAAATTACATGTTTATACACCAATGGTTGAACCTTATGAAGTGGTCTTAAAAAATTTAATTGCAAATAAGATGATTACCATTACAAAATAATTCTCAACCCTATGAACCACCTGTTAAACCCCTTATGGTGGAGAGAGGATCATATCTACATTTATTATCAAAGTAAGGGTCACAACACTGAAAACTATTTCAAGCTCAAAGATATAATTCAAGATCTTATTGAGGAAGGAAAAGTTGTCATAGATGGCCTCATCAAAAATATTAATCATAAAGATTTTAAATAACCCTTACTAGAATATGAGAAAGGTGAAACTTCAAAAGCTGCTAAAAAGAATCATGATGCCAAGATTAGCTATGCTTATGCTAACATAGACAATGTTATAGGCATGGCTGAGCCCGTTGAATATTTATGCATGGAAAGTTCTAGTGATGACAACCAACATGTAGATGGGCAACCCAAAGTTGTCTTAAAAACGTGCAATATTCTTCGACATCATGAGGACTCTAGACCTAAGGTGGTGCTCTGAGTGACCAACTCTTTCTCATCACAAAGTGAACCACTTAATGCCATCACTAGGGGCCAATCTAAGGTTGTCCTAAAAGTTTCTCATGATCCTAAGAATGCTTCATCTTCTAAACAACCAACTACTTCTAGGATCTCCAACTATGACCTTGTCAGTCAACTACAATGTACCCTGGCTCAAATTTTGATTTTTGAGTTGTTAGGACTATCCCCTTTGCATAAGGATATCCTCAAAAAAGCTTTACATTCTACCAACGCTCCCACAGATATTGATTAGGAATTATTCCAAGCTATGGTAAACCATATCTCTTCACCCCATTATCTCACTTTTTCTGAAGAAGATGATTGAGATCTCAGTCATCCCCACAACCTTGCTCTCCATGTCGAAGTCCAAATCTTTCAAACTCGCATTCATCAAGTCTTGATAGAAAATGCTGCAGGATTAAACATAATTTAATTCAATGTGATTCAGGGTAAAAGCACAAACCTGTGTCACCCTTTTGTAAAGAAAAAGGATAAAAAAATTATAATTGTTCACCTTCAATGACATGAAATTAATATTATTATTTTGAATTTGAAAATGAAGTAAACTAATGAAATGTATAGAAATGGATGAAGTTTAGAATTATAATTTTTAATAATTTTTTGGAATAAGAATTGATATATTTTCCTAATTTTTATAGATTTTTTTTTATCTATTGAAAAATGCTAAAAAGTAGGGGTATAGTTCCCACCACAAAAATAGATGGAAATAAAATTATTTCCCTTTGATCTCAGACTATGTTATAGATAACATATATAGATAGAACAATAAAAAATAAAAATAAACTTTAGACCTATATTTTGCCTTTTATAATGATTCAAATTTCACCTCACCTAAAATCAATAATTTTCATTTCCCACCACATTTTTGAAAACAAATACATTCTAGCCATGTAAAAAATTATACATTCTAAAAGAGAACTCTCTCCTCTAAAATGTCATATAATTCTTAAATTTTTTTGATATGATTTAATATTTTTTTCTTTCTCAATATTCACATCTTTTTGAATGTTAAAATATGTAACTATAGAATTTTTTAATTACAATATACTATATCTAATTAAAACACTATAAACTCTATATGATAATATTCTTGACTCTAAGCTCTATAAAATGGTGTTTATATCTTATTAAAAATAATAATAAAAAATAGTAAGAGTTATTGAAACACCACTTTTTTGAAATAATTTTATTTCTTTGGTAATTGGATACAAACTAGTATAGAACATGCATTTAATAGACTTTTCCAATTGGAAAAGTGTGAGACCATATATAACATAGCTAGATTAATTTATCTAGATCATATATTTGGACAAACATGATTTGTAGATAGAAATACTCAAATTCAGTCATTCTAATAAGTCAGCCTGAAAGGTGACACAACTTTTTACTTTTACCCTTCAACAATTAGGCATGTCTAAATTTGCCACTGACCTTAGGCGCAAGATCACTATAAAAGCCTATGATGAGGTCAAATGACCTTCCAAAGGTCTAATTGTACTTCCAGTCAGAGTGGGTCTAGTTGAGAAGGATGTCATTTTCCAAGACTTAGACATACCACTTGCATACAATTTGTTTTTGTGATGACCATGGATTCAGGACATGAAAGCAATACCTTCTACGTATCATCAGTGCATCAAGTTCCCTTTTAATAGCACTGAGATAGTTGTCCTTGACAACAACTCCATCTCTATCAACACAATATCTACTGCTGAAACATTGGTTCCACATAATCAGTCCTCTCATGAGCCGACATCATCCTTTATAGAGTGTGGACAAAATTTGAAAATGATGAGACTTGGTATGGGCGAATACACTCTAGACTCCATTATTGCTCTACCTATTTCTCCTCGGTCTTATGGGAAACCATCTGCTAAAAAGAATCCCACTACTTTTGCCATGACCCTTTTTGGTACTTTTGTGTAGTCCTCAGTTCCCCTAGATGCAAAGAAAGAAGAACAAGAAATTAAAGATTGGATATATAGGGGAGAGGAAGATAAGGAGGACGTCACAGTCACCACTCCCATTTCTCCCAAACAATATGGAAAAGGATATAACATGCTTGCAAACATGAGCTATCAGGGCCATGGGTCCTTAACTGGTAATAAAAAAGCTCTAGTTGAACCTTTAAGTCATATTCAAGGTCATGATGCTCAAGATACTACTAGCCTAGGATTTGGGTTAGAGGATAATATACCAACATTTGATCAAAGTGTGCCTATATCTAGTGAATCGAAGGATGATGATCCTCCCTTTGTTGCTGCCACTTCACAAGATGAGGACTTTATGCCCATAACTTCCCTCTTTTGGGGAGAAGAAACATTTACCATCAATGATGATGTTGAGGCTTCCACCTATAGATAGGTAGGACAAGATGAATCTGACTAGGAAGACTTGAATAGAGGAGAGATTAGACAAAATATTGCCCATCTAATTGTTAGAGATTAGAGTATAGACTCTCAAGAGTATGAATGGAAAAATTTATCAGATGCCTCTTGTAAACTTGGGATAGATGTCATTGATGCTTAAGAAACCCAACCAAATGTGGTAGACAAGTCTAGTATAGGGTCAAAAGAGTTTGGCTTGCAAAATGATTTAGTGGACCACATTGGTCCCTCTATGTCTATTCTTGATTTGGACTCCTTTGTGACATTCACTATAGGCTCAACTTAACATTTCACTAGAGATGACTCTTTTTGCATCAATAACCTTGAAACTTCTTCCTCACTCTCATTGATTCATCCCAATCTCGTAGATTGGTCCATTCAATATCAAAGATTGGAAATACAGTCTTTCCAAAATGACTATGAGATCGCCTGTTACCTAAATGTCATTGAACCTGTCACTTCTTCCACCACTAAACTAGTGATTCATATGATAGAATTAGATATCAAGTACTTTCGTCATAAAATCAAAAGAAAAAATAAATAGTCAGATAGCAAAAACCACATTGTGGCGATATCGGAGCCTAAAAATGGTAAAAATAAAGATGTATCTAATGGTCAAAACCTCTTTGAGGCACCTACAGATGAGGTACTTGGTAGTTTGCTAAGCTATTTTCAGGACAGATCATCAATTTTCATTGAGCCTACACAACCTATCAACTTGGGGATAGAGCAATCTCCTAAAATCATTCATGTAGCTCAATCATTGTCAGCTGAAGAAAAGGAACAATTTATCCAATTCTTTCAAGACAAAAAGCTCAATTTCACATTGACATACTTAGATATGTTGGGGCTTGACACAGATCTTATCATGCATCATTTTTTTATTTCTCCTGATATCAAGCCTATTAAACAAAAGTTGAGAAAGATGCATCCACATGTAGCCTTGTTGGTGAAATAAGAATTGGAAAAACTGTTGAGAGCAAATTTTATTAGAGCTATTGACTATGCAGAATGGATTTCCAACATTGCACTTGTATCCTTATGGACATACTCAAATATGTTGGGGCTAGACATAGATCTTATCATGCATCATTTTTTTATTTCTCCTGATATCAAGCCTATTAAACAAAAGTTGAGAAAGATGCATCCACATGTAGCCTTGTTGGTAAAATAAGAATTGGAAAAATTGTTGAGTGCAAATTTTATTAGAGCTATTGACTATGCAGAATGGATTTCCAGCATTGTACTTGTATCCAAACATGATAAAACTATATGAGTTTGTACTGATTTTAGAGAGCTTAACAAAGCATGCCACAAGGATGCTTTTTGATACCAAACATTGATATGATAGTGGACATGACTACGGGTTATGAAATGTACTCCCTTATGGATGGTTTTTCTGGGTATAATCAAATTAAGATAGCTCCAACTGATCAAGAGAAGACAACCTTTACATGTGCATAGGGTACTTTCTAGTGGAATGTCTTGCCTTTTGGGCTCAAGAATGCTGGTGCTACCTATCAAAGAGAAATGACCACCATATTCTATGATATGATGCATAAAAATATGGAAGACTATGTTGATGACACCCTGGCAAAATCTAGAAAATGATATACACATCTTGAAGACCTTAGTCTGATATTGGACCATGTGGAACAATTTCAACTTAGGCTAAACCCAAAAAAGTGTGCCTTTGGTGTCACTTTTGGAAAATTTCTAGGCTACATTATCTTAGCAAAAGGTATTGAGGTTGATCCTAAAAAGGTCTAGGCTATCATGGAGATGCCTACTCCAAGAAATATCAACCAAATTTGAAGTCTACAAGGACGTCTACAATCCATAAGAAGATTTATTTCTCAATTGGTTGATAAAGCTCAACCTTTTAACAAGAATTTGCATAAAGGCTCTACTCATATCTAGAATGATGAGTGTCAAAAAAGTCTAGACCAAATCAAAGGATACTTGGCAAAACTTCTAGTTTTGATGCCACCTATTCTAGGCAAACCTTTGATCTTATATATCTCAGCTACAACTTCTTCTCTAGGAGCGCTATTAGCCCAAAGTGATGGGACTGGTAAAGAATGGGCCATATATTATATTAGTTGAACTTTGGTTTCTTAGGAAATGAACTACACCAACATCAAGAAAGCTTGTCTTTTAGTGGTCTTCACTTCTCAAAAACTCTGACTTTACATGTTGGGACATATAGTTCACCTAGTTGCTAAAATTGATCATTTAAAATATCTGTTGAGTAAAGCTACACCCACTAGTCATCTAGCTAAATTGATGATGATTCTTTCAAAATTTGACATTCAGTATGTTGAACATAAAGCCATCAAAGGACAAGCTATAGTTGACCAATTGGTTGATTTTCCACTAGAGGATACAACACCCATACAAGCTGAATTACCAGATGTCTCAATTATGTACATCACTTAGAGAACTTGGAAAATGTTCTTTGATGGTTCTCACACACAAAATAGATTTGGAGCAGGTATCTTGTTTATTTCCCTCAAAATCTTATTCCCCTATACAAACAACATTGCAAAATATGAGGCATTAATAAATGGGATCAAAATGGCTCTTGAATGGAGAATAACTAAATTGCATATCTATGGAGATTCCCAACTTGTTATCAAACAAGTGAACAATGACTATCAAATGAAGGGTGATTGGTTGATACCTTACAAAAGGTTGATAGATGCTCTAAGGAACTACTTCACTTTTGTGACATTCCAACAAATTCCTAGAGCAGAAAATATGGCTACTGATGCTATGGCCACTCTAGCATCTATTCTCTAACTACAAGAACATGAATCATGATTTGAGTTCCTAGTGAAGAACTGCATCATCCTGCTTATAATTCCTTAGATAACCAAGTGATCTACACTATTTTAGGTCACAATTCCTCTTGCTATGTGGCCATATTCTCTTACCTGTGTGATCAAATTGTTCCTAAGAACCTCACGCACAACCAAAAAAGCCAATTCCTCTGCAATGCCTCACATTACACTTTGGTCTCTGGTGACCTACATAGGAAGAGTCTAGATGGAACGTTGCTTAGGTGTTTAGAACTAGAAGAGTTTGAAAAGGTACTCGCTGAAGTCCATGATGACATTTTTGGGGCACATTCTAATGGCCTTGCACTTGCTCAAAAGCTACTTAGGCTGGGTTATTACTAGCCAACTATGCAAGTTGATGTTGTTCATTATGCCAAGTCCTATCAAAAATGTCAACTTCATGGTAATTTAATTCATGCTCCTAGATGTGAGCTGATTCCTTCTATGACATATTGGCCATTTCAATAATGTTCCTTTGACTTGGTAGGTAAAACTCACCCAAGTTCATCTAGTGGTCACAAGTTCATCATTACAACAACTGAGTATTTCACCAAATGGGTTGAAGTTGTGCCACTATCTACTACTACAGGTAGACATGTTGCCCTGTGTGTTGCATAAAAATGTAACTAAGGAATAACACTAAGCAACTAATGCACATTCCTACATTATCATGCAAAACCTCAAAATATGAAAGAAAGACATGTAAATGAACAACAAAATAGCACTATGCAAAACTCATAAAACCATCAAGTGTAGATGATTTCTTTACTCATGGGATGTGGTTGCTCACAAGTCCAACAACATAACAATAAGGTAGATAGTGCTTCTTTTGAAAATGAGGAGAGGGCTCTCCTTTTATAGGAGAATGAACGGCTAAGATCAAATGCAAGATAGAGGGCTAGGATCTCTCAGGATCAATGAGGTGTCAATGAGGTGGAGGACAAGTAGACTCCACATGGATTAGGGTTTTGACCATTCAAAGGGGGAAATATGCTCACACATGTGTGAGCAACCTTTGATGGTGACATGTCAATGACAGGTGTAAGAGGTGTGTAAGATCATGTTTCCTCACACATGTGTGAGACACCTTTGAAAGTGACATGATCAATGAGGTGTGAGAAGCATGGCTTCTCACACATGTGTGAGACAACTTGACTCTCATGCAAGAGGACAAGTGTGCAAGAGGCATGCAAGATATGAGGGGTGAGGAAAGTGTGAACATCTCTCACACATGTGTGAGGATTGCTCACACATGTGTGAGAACACACTTAGGATCAAGAGGTGATTAGCTAGGATGATTAGGAAAAGAAAGCATGATTAGGAAGTGGGTAGGTTTAGTAAGATGGGTTAGGTAGGCTAGTGAGGTTAGGTGAGGGTTAAATGTAGGAGCCATGTGCTCAAATAGGATTAAATGCAATATTTAATTCCTAGTGGGATTAGGAGGGAATTAATTAAGTAAATGACATACTTAATTAAAGTGAAAGGGGTTAGATGCAAGGGGAATTGGTTAGAATTTAAATAAACCTTAGTTTATTTAAATAAAGGAAAGGTGAATATAATAAAATAAATGTAAATTTATTTAATTAAATGAAAAGGTAATTAAATAAATAATAAATATTTATCTAATTGGTCAGAAAATGGGTTTTAGACAAATTTTGGTGTCTACATTTTGCCCCTCTTTGATATAGCATTAGTAATGTTATATCAAAGAAGAATAAAATATAGTGGTTAGGAGGATAAGGCTAGTAGCATGATGCCCCAGTCATGGAAGGATGAGGAAGGATGAGGAGGGTGGAAGGGTATGCCCCCTCGAGAGGACATGCAGGTTAGGAGAACACGGATGTTCTCTCGAAATGGAAGGGAGTTATGCTGCAATGGAGAACCAAGGTATGAGGAACCAAGATGACAATGTGTCAAGTACGTGATAAAAAATGGGTCTAATACAACCATATGTCTTATGAAACCATGATATGGAAGACCATGATTCCTGGGACAATAGGATGCAAAGACCATGATACATGCAAAAAATGCTAATGCATACAAGTAATCAAGCAACCATGCACAAAAGACTAAAAGCAAACCACCATTTTGCCCCTAGTCAAGCTGAAAACCCATGAATGGACCTATTGATGATGATTGATTAAGGATGACAAAGCTAATGCTAAGCGTAATGCACATCCAATGATTGGGAAGGATTCATCCCATGATAATGATGTTTGAATATAATAAATGGATTATCAGCTAATTGGGTCAAATTGATGAACTGATTAAGGATTGATGTACAAGATTACAAGATTAGATTGATTGGATTAGTATTGATTGCACAAGTGATATTTTTTTTTTTGATTTTTTGATTTTATGGTGGATAGAAGAATGAACGTGGATGAGAGTGGAAAAATGATGTTGATAGGATGAAGAATGATGAGAGTAGAATCGATATTGATTTGATGAAGAATGATGAGAGTAGAATAGATATTGATTTGATGAAGAATGATGAGAGTAGAATTGAAATTGATTTGATGAAGAATGATGAGAGTAGAATTGAAATTGATTTTATGTGAAAGGATTAGAAGCATGGAAATTTGATTGAAGTATGAATGTGATTGAATTGAGTGGAAGAACTAGATTGAATGTGATATAGAATGAATAGAATGGATAGAAATGAATTGATTACATGAATGTGGAATAGAATGGATTGGGACCAATGACAAGGGAGAACCAAGGCATGGTAAATGGAGGAAAAGCAATGGGATGTTGGTGGATGCAAGGAATGGTGAAAGGATATGAGTGGCCCAAATGATATGGTAGTGGAAAATGTGGAGCCAAGGACCATGTTTCGAAGGAGTCCAAATGCCCCATACCAAGGATAGGAATATGGTGGGAAAGGATGTGTGAAAATGGAAAGATGGAATGAAGGCGAGCGTATGGAGGAAGAGAAGGCATGTGCTCTTCCAAAGCATGTATGAACCTTTTGATATTGTGCCTCTAGTATGGATCATGAGCATGGGGATGAAAGCGATGGAATAAGGGATATGGGAGGGAGGGTATGAAAAAGGAACAAGTAATGACATGAAGGATATGGATGAAATGTGGAATATGAAGGGGATGAAATGGAAGGGATAACCAAGATCAAGGACATATGAAAAAAAGGATGGAAAGTATGTAGGAGTCTGGATGGAAAATGGATGAAACGAACATGATAGGGACTATGGGATGCAAGATATGGAGAACATGTCAAGATCAACGATGTGAAAGTGGATGGAAATATGTAGGATAATGTATGGATAAGGGGAAAGGGACATGGAAAGTGTATATGGATGAATGAAAGGAAAGTGAAAGTCAAGATCAAAGATGGAGAAGGATGATGAATGGTAGATGGAAGGAGGGAAGATATGCAAGGAAGAGTGGTATGGATGACACTTGCCCCCAGTGTAGAGTGCAAGTGGACAAGGAAAAGTGAATGGAGGGATACATGATAGGAGAATGAAGGGAGGACTCAAGCATCTATATACGTAGATGGTATCCCTTGATATATTTTTCCTTTTTTCTTTTTTATTTTCAAGGAATGTTTACTATTTGCTCATAGATGTTGATAGGATAGTGAACGGAGGAAAATGGCTTATGAAAAAGGTTGGATTAAGGGAATGGAGTGGGAAGGAGGAAGAACTGGTTGGTGGATGCTAGGTTGGAAGGCTTGTGGATGGATGGATGAAGGAGTCGGAAAGATCATCATTGGCACACACCTTGAAGGGTGATGGAAAGGAGGAAATTGTGGAGGACATGTGAGTTTGGATTTTGGGATATAAGGACCCAAAATGGAAGAAGGCGACAATGGATTGGGGATGGTGGATTTGGGTATGCAAGGACCCAAAATAGATGTGGAAGCCTTTGGATTAGCCAAATTGGATGTCATTTTGAATCTTTATTTGAGATTCATTGCTACATTAAGTAGCTTTGGAATCCACATAATCTTTGTATTTTTTATTTTCAACCTTTGTGGCCTTTGGATTTCGCTTTGGATCAGATTTTTCTTTTCTTGAACATGTCTTTTAGAGGGGACATGTTGATCCTTGGGCTTTTGTGGATTTTTAACTTTATTCACTTTTTCTTTAGCATCCAATTTGCTTCCATTGATCATGGTAGGGATGTATGAAGGTAAGTGGGATGGAGAGCATATGGATGGTGAACATTGGAAGGAAGTTAAGGATGTGTGCCGTTGTTGATCTATAATAGGGGATGAAGGGGAAAACATGGGTACAGTGGATGGATTTATGTAAGGGCCCAAAATGGATGGAAGGGATGAAGGGTTTGAATGTGGAACATAAGGACCCAGAATGGATGGAAGATAAGGACCTAGAATGGATTTGGAAGATGAAGGATGAGAAGCTTTAGGTTTTTATGGAGGAATTGTGGGGTTGGAAGAAGTGGAAGATGTACCAACATCTTGAGACATTATTTCTTCAATGGGATAGTTATCATTTGAAACACAAGATGTGAGTCCAGGTATATGGGATACATGAGTGGACTGGATAGGTATGATAGGATCATGTGGAGGATTAGGATTATGAGGGATAATAGGATTTGGAGATGGAGTGGGATCATGAAAAGAAAATGAAGGGGTGCTTTGATCTTGACTTAGAAAAAGATTATGGAGTGGAATGCATGGATCATGAGATGGAATAGGATCATTGAATGGAGTGGAGGGAATGGAGCCATGAGATAGGGTGATTTGATCTTGATATGGAGGAACATGAGTGGATGGAGTGGAAGGAGAATCTTCGTGAAGCAGAGGAGCTATGGAGGCTAACTCTTGAGATGGAATGGAATTGGTGGAACATGGAATGTCTTGATCATGATTAGGAAGGGAATCATGAGATGGACTAGGGGGGATAAATGGATCTTGAGGGATAGGGGACGGATGGGATGGAGAAATGCTTGGATCTAAAAGAGAAGAGGCATCTATAATGTCATGCTTTGGATGAAGGTCATTGGGTGCTTGGCTCTCTTTATTTTGTATTTTACACTTAGACAAGAACGATGAGAAGTACCCCTTACGAGGTGGGGATGATGTGGATTTTGGAGGATGAGGATCATGTGAAGGTGGAACTATGGGTAGGGGATTGCATGGAGGGTTGGGGTTGAATGGCACATGAGGACTAGGATCTTCGAAACATGGGGGAAGAGGACACATGGCATGGAAGTTGGCCTCTTGATGTTGGCTTGCCAATAGATAATTCTTTAATTGTTCAATTTCCATGGCAAGGGCATTTGTGTTGGAGGAAGTGTGTGGGCTATGAATGGAATTGTGTGTAGTGGAAGGGTAATGAAGTGGATTTCCCTTGTCAAAGGTAGAAGAATAATGCACATGAGATGGATGAGAGTTGGATATGAAGTGTGGAGGATGGATTTGATATGTAGGTTGATCAGGAGGTAGAACTCCATATTGTCTTTGAAGATTGTCAACCATTTGATTAAGCAAATTCAAATCCATAGATGCTAGAAGAAGAGTGATGAAAGATTTGATGATGGATGGAAGATGAACTTAGGACTAGGAGCTTTGGACTTTGTGTTGACTTGATTTGAATTTGATATTGATTTGATTGAATTTGATTGGATTTGATTGGATTTGATTTGATTTTGATTTGATTGGATATGATATGGATAAGGGTTTGATTTGATTTGATAAAAACCCTATGATATTGCAAACAAGTGAATGTTAGATTTGAATTAAAGTCCACTATTTATGAAAATGCTCCTATGACCAAAGTAGAAGATTGGTGAAAGATTGAATTAGAAGAAACGTGCATGAAACTAAGAAGATTGATTGTGGAGGAATATGTAAATGGATTAAATGAGAAATTGATTAGAAATGAATGAATTTGACAAGGGGTTGAATTAGAAGAATGATGATGATGTGGAGGATTGAATTATGAATGCATTATGAGATTGGCGGAGGAAATTGGATCTGGATGATGGTGAAGCATGACTAGGATGAAGATTATGGAATTAGATTGAATGATGAGGAAATGATTTGGACAAATGGAGATGATTAAGACGTCAAGTAATGCTGTGAATGATGAAGACAAGAGATGTATGAAGGTGATGAATGTGATGGAAAGAAGAAGTGATGTGGAATGATGTGGACAACTTGACTAAGAGGTCTTAAACCAAGACTTTTTTTTGTTGTTTTTGAAATTGTTTTTGATGTTTTTGGATTTTTGAAGTTTTATGATTTTTTGAATTTTTAGGTTTTAAGATGTTTTTGGGTTTTTAGGTTTAAGATGCAAAATATATACAATGAAAAATGTACAAGGCAAGTGTGTTTCAAACACTCAAGAACGTCAAACACACCAACAAACCTATAAAGTTTTGACTAGGATGTACAAGGTTCAACTAGAGGGCGTCCTCGATATACACAAAGTACGTGAGGCCCAAATCTGTAGATGAAAGAAAATACTGCCACACAGCCGAGGGGAGATGGTAACCCAAATCTCCTCCTTCACTTCCCAAAGGTATAAAGTTCTTTGGGACTTAGCCAAGAGTGACAATATTTTGCTTCCAAGAGAGGTGTCTTTTGATTCACCTCTTGATTTTTATACTCCGCCAGAACGCTGGAGTTGAGGTTGTCCCAAGGGGTGATGAAATCCCCAAGCAGGCCTCCTAAAAAAAGAAAAACAAGACCACTTATTTCTTGTGCACCCAAGATCACCCGAAGGCGCGAGGGGAGAGAATACGTAAGTGGCCTCGGGGTTCAAAAAGACACGCGTTCATTCCCAATGAAACTTTAGGTTTTTGTAATCTACTTGAAGACACACGTGTTTAAAGCATACAATGTTCTTTCCAATTTGAAATAGTGCCCACGTAAATGAAAATGCAAATTTGTCAACAAGAAAGTAAATCGAGCATGTGCATAAGCAAAATTGCTGAAAATGAAATCAATTTCCCTTAAGGCATTCAAGATTGTGTGAGTTCGTTTTAAGCACCAATTCGAAATGTTTGCTAATTTAAGCATTCCCTTAAGGCATTCGAGATTGAATTTGATTATTTTAGCATTTAACCATGCATTCAAAGATGAATGTTTATGCATACATGTTCATTCCAAAATAAAATTAAGGCAAAAACTTGCAAGCAATATGATTAGTGACAAGATATCCCTGCAAAAACATAAGTTAGTGCATCAAAAATGTAGAGCGAACGTGAAACAACCCTGCAATGAAAAGGTTAGCACAAAGTTTGGACTTTGAAAAAAAAAATAGAGGTCTAAACTATATCAAAATTTAATGAAACCAATATCATCATGACGGGCTCAGAACCAGCTTTCTGGCGATATTTCATTTTGAAAAAATGGAGCTCGTATGCTCAAGTTATGAGCAAAAAATGAAAGGTTGCTCCTTATGGTTTAAATGGGCATGTGGACTGCTGATGCAGTGATGATGTCAGCAACCTGCGAGGAACAATTTGACGGTTAGGAGCACGTCAAGCAAATTTTTTTTTTTTTGAATGTTTTTTCTTAAAAAATGAAATCTCATTTTATGAAAAAGATAAAATTATGTTGTTGTTGATTGAACCTGTATGGGGCTAATTGAAATATGAAAATTTTAAAACAAAAAATGAAAAAGAAGGGGGCGAGAGATTTGGTCGGAGCGAAGAGAGGGCGGAAAGGGGAGGAGCGGTGGGCAGAGGATTAGGGGTTTGAAGCCATGGTTGAGCGTGGGGAAGGGTTTTGCAGGGGAGGTAGCGGGAGGCGGTGGTTTGGACAGTGGATCGCGCGGAAGAGGTGGTGAGTTGGGGGGTCTATAGTGAAGCCGCGGGGAAGCGCAGCGTGGGAGGCAGGCTTTGGCAGATGCAAGGGTTTAAAATGGGCCACATCCGCGGGGGCGGCACTTGTTGGAGGCAAGTGGCGAGTCAGATGACGGGGGCAGATGATGGCAGGGGCGGCGTGGCAGATGGGAGGAGGAGCTGCGCGGGGAGAGTAGAGGTGGAGCGGCGGCGGGGGTTGTGGGCCGCACGGTGGAACAGGTGGCGGCAGGGGTTGTTTTGGCAGCGGGAGGTGGAGAGAGGTCGCAGCGGCGGCGGCAGAGAGGTAGGCGGGAGTTGCAGGCGCCGCGCGGGGGAGATGAGCGGCGGCAGGTTTCAACCAGAGGGGTGCTGCCAGGGAGAAGAGGGAGTGGGGGCGGTTCGATCGTAGCGGCTCGGCCACAGTGGTAAGTGCAGGGGGGAGCAGGGGCCACGACGGCGGTTGCGCCGCTCCTGCCTGCGGGTGGTTCCATGATCGACCCGTGGCCTAACTAAAATGTGTTTTTTTTTTTTTTTTTTTAATTTTAATTTTTTTTTATTGTTTTGTTTTTGAATTTTTAAGTATATATAAAAATGGTAACAAACAACCCTCTTCTTTTTTTTTTTTTTGGCTTTAAATTTCATTTTTGATTTTTAATTAAGCTAACCTCCTATTTTTTTATTTTTTTTTATTTTTAAACATAAATAACATAAAGCAAAAATAAAGAAAACACCCCCCACTTTTTTTAACCTATTTATCTATGAACAAAGGAGTAATTTTTTTTAAAATTTTAAATTTTCCTAATAACGAAGAGGATATTCAATGCATTTGTACCCTAAAACTTGAAAAAAAAGCCATAAGCAAGATATAAAGTGTTTTATGTCAAAAAACTTCTCTTAGGTCCTCCAAAAGCAATGATGGGCTCCTTGACTTGATTAGATGCTCCTTTTGAAACTTGACCTCCAAATGCATGCTTCAACCTACAAGCTCACAAAATACTCAAAAACACATTAGATTGTTAATTTGAACCCGTTAAGTGGGTCCCACCGGGCATGCCAAAATGTGTTGCATAAAAATGTAACTAAGGAATAACACTAAGCAACTAATGCACATTCCTACATTATCATGCAAAACCTCAAAATATGAAAGAAAGACATGTAAATGAACAATAAAATAGCACTATGCAAACCTCATAAAACCATCAAGTGTAGATGATTTCTTTACTCATGGGATGTGGTTGCTCACAAGTCCAGCAGCATAACAATAAGGTAGATAATGCTTCTTTTGAAAATGAGGAGAGGGCTCTCCTTTTATAGGAGAATGAACGGCTAAGATCAAATGCAAGATAGAGGGCTAGGATCTCTTAGGATCAATGAGGTGTCAATGAGGTGGAGGACAAGTAGACTCCACATGGATTAGGGTTTTGACCATTCAAAGGGGGTAATATGCTTACACATGTGTGAGCAACCTTTGATGGTGACATGTCAATGACAGGTGTAAGAGGTGTGTAAGATCATATTTCCTCACACATGTGTGAGACACCTTTGAAAGTGACATGATCAATGAGGTGTGAGAAGCATGGCTTCTCACGCATGTGTGAGACAACTTGATTCTCATGTAAGAGGACAAGTGTGCAAGAGGCATGCAAGATATGAGGGGTGAGGAAAGTGTGAACATCTCTCACACATGTGTGAGGATTCCTCACACATGTGTGAGAACACACTTAGGATCAAGAGGTGATTAGCTAGGATGATTAGGAAAAGAAAGCATGATTAGGAAGTGGGTAGGTTTAGCAAGATGGGTTAGGTAGGCTAGTGAGGTTAGGTGAGGGTTAAATGTAGGAGCCATGTGCTTAAATAGGATTAAATGCAATATTTAATTTCTAGTGAGATTAGGAGGGAATTAATTAAGTAAATGACATACTTAATTAAAGTGAAAGGGGTTAGATGCAAGGGGAATTGGTTAGAATTTAAATAAACCTTAGTTTATTTAAATAAAGGAAAGGTGAATATAATTAAATAAATGTAAATTTATTTAATTAAATGAAAAGGTAATTAAATAAAAAGATAATTAAATAAATAATAAATATTTATCTAATTGGCCAGAAAATGGGTTTTGGACAAATTTTGGTGTCTACACCCTGTTTATACTAAATCATATCATTTGTTGGTATGGTGTTCCTTCCTCCATTGTCACTGGTAATGAAGGACATTTCAAGAATAAGGACCTCAAGTAGTTGTGCAAGAAATTTTGAATCAAACTACATTGGTCTTCTATTTACTACCCTAAAGGGAATGACCAAGCTGAGGTCTCCAACAAAACATTGCTGAAAATATTGCATCGCATAGTTCACAAGTTTGGGAGAGATTGGCACCTACAGATAAATCCAACACTTTGGGCCTACAGAACTACCATTCATACTCCTACAGGGGTCACCTCCTTTTTCCTAATCTATAGTTTTGAGGTCATTCTCCCATTAGAAGTAGGGATCCCCTCTTTGTGAGTCTCCTTACATGGGTTGATAATTGATGAAGATCATAGAGCAATGTAGGAATTAAAAATCTTGATGAATGTCATAAGGCAACTTTTGGTTACATGAGGGCTTATTAGAAGTGCATGTCTACTCAGTATAACAAGAAAGTTCACCCACGTGAGTTTCAAGTAGGTGACCTTGTACTTAGAGAGAATCCAAAAAATCAACAACATAAAGAGTAGAAGGGAAATTTTGAACCTAAATGGTTAGGCCCATATGTTATCACAACATTATTTGGGTCTGGTGCTTATCAACTATCTACTCCTAAAGGTGAAGAACTTGTAGAACCTACCAATTTCCTACATTTGAAAAAGTTCTATACTTAGAGGTTCACTGCTTAGCCAACTTGTACATATCTATGATCCTAAACAAATCCTAAAAATCAGAAAATGTCCTAAAAAAATGATCATCTTAGTGAAAATCTAGAAATAGGCACTTTGATGTATCACCAAAAAAAAATCCAAAAATTCAAAAATCCAAAAAAATTGAAAAAAGCCCTAAATTTTTTTTCCAAGTGGTGAAAACCTAGAAACAGATGCTACTTGAGACCCTTTCACCTATGTCTATCAATCTCAATCACCCATTTTGCTACACACTTCCTAGCTTGGGATTGTTTCTTGTCCTCATCTTAGGGGCACAACTATTTAGCCTATTGAGGTTTTCCTTGTGCATTAGGATTTCTTTGGCAACTCACAAAATAGTGTTTCTCAACACTACTCCCCCCAACTTGATATCAAGTGTTTCTCAACACTTTTTAGATAGTTTACCTATAGTCTCTGATGTGATGATATTTCTCACTATCAGATTCAAGTCTTGAAGAAATGTCCAAGTGACTTACACACATGCACTTAAACATTTAAACAACTAAGCTATGATGAACTTTATCTTCTTTGTGTGCTATCTATGCTGAATTTTGCTATATGTTCCCTCCCTAATAGTCTTTTGAGGATGTCATAGACTAGAAGACTAGGGGCATGGGGCATGTTTTCTTGATTTTTACTTGTGGGTATACTTTGTTTGTCTAAAGTGTTTTTGAGAATTCAAGCTTATCCTATTTGACACTTTGACTTGAAAAATGTATTATCCTTGACTCTTTTTGCAAGCCCACACTCGGGGGTTATCTTGGTGCTTATGCCTTGATACAGGTGTAATCTTGCTATACTAAACTTAGGGAGCCTAATCATTTAGTCATCTTGACTTATATGTCTTTGATGCTTAGATTGGATTTCCACATACCTATATGATATAGATTATATTCATATCTTCAAATTTATACTAGTGACAGTTGTATGATCATGATGTCCCTAATAAATGCTCAATGATGGAATAAGAGTCTAAATGTTATGCATTTCTTGCTGGTAAACCACTTTGCATATTAGCCTACATTTTAGGTTCATTCTCTAGTTTAGTTTTACATTCATACATATGGGGTGAGCTCTCTCTTAATTCTTTTTGCAGACATATCAACTAACTACTTTAGCATCTTTCTTTTCTTTCTTTTTAATCATGTCTTTTCATCTTCTTTATCTTTCACTTCATCTCTATTTTTGCTATCCTGTCATCAAAAGGGGTTAATCTAAACATCACATTCAATCTATCCAAGTGTCACATATTTTTAGAAACATACGTCTATATCATACACATGAGAGCTAAAACACCATCATGAGAGAGATATATGAGCATATACACATAAGTATCCAAGCAATACATACGTGAGAAAGATATAGAAACTTAAACATCACATGAAAACTATAACACTAAAACATCCATTTGAGACAAGTACACAAATCTATCAATCAAATCTAGTATCTCATATATATACATATATATGTACATAAATATGTACATATATATACATATATATGTACATAAATATGTACATATATATGTACATAAATATGTACATATATATGTACATAAATATGTACATATATATGTACATATATATCTCTATATATATATATACATATATATGTGTACATATATATGTACATATATATGTATATATACATATATATATATACATATATATGTATATGTATATATATATATACATATATATGTATATATGTATATATACATATACATATACATATATACATATATATATATATATATATATAGTTATGTATGTATATCCCAATGTGTCATAGTACATATATACAAAAAAATGAGATCCAAAATCTAGATATTCATCTCAAAAATACATGGAGTACAATCAACAATGTCAAAACTATGATAATCAATGTATGACTAGCTCACACCCTCTCCAGCTAGTGGTCGCCTTGGTGGTGGAGCATGTCTCCTATCTGGTGGCTGCATCGCACCCTCTGACCTACCTGCCCACTTTGAGTAATTAAGAAGTCCCTACCCTAGTGGCACCACACCCCTATAAGCAACATAATAATATGTAGTGTGCACAATGATGAGATGCCTCTCACCTTGCTACATCTCACTCCCTACAGCACTCATCTCCCTGAGCCTGCTCATCCATAAGTTGTTGATCTCGTACTACAACAGTGACCCAAGTTGCATGTAGCTTTGCCTCCAAAGTATGAATCCTCACATCTCGGTCATCATCCCCTCGGGCTGGTTGGTCTACCTACACCTCCGCTCACCCTACTCATCGCCACCTTAGTGGCACCTCCCCCTCCTCCTCCTCTTCCTCCCTGGTGGCCTATGCTCACATCCTCCTCCTCCCAGAGTGAGAACCCTCTCCAACCTCCATTTGTCTCCCTCCACCACCTATATCTCCTTCTCCCCCTCCTCCTCCATGCTCCCCTATTGTGGGAAATGCATCTAGATTAGTAAAATGTGGAAATGGATGTCTCTACATCTCATATAAATATGTCGGGTCTACTCCTACATCTACCACATCTGGGTGATAGTCCCAAGGAGTTTGCACTAGAGTTGTTGTCTCTCGCACTGTTGTCTGATAGTCTAGCATAGGAAACCATCCCTATGCCTCATCCAAATAAAAACAAGCTTAAGTGGTGGTCTTTATAGATATCACTCGATGCTCTACAAATTGTCACCAAACCTAACTTATCACAAATCACTCCACGATCTCTGAATGCCTGCCTACTAGTGGCCTACTATATCTCATGTAATCCAACTCCCAAGCATCTAACCATTTGTGGAAATCTCGATAAGGCCACCATGTGAACTGTCAACTCATCAAAAATGCACCAATAGTATGTCACATCCCCACTATGAGTCCGTGGGAAAAATCCTTTGTAACCAAAAATATATGGCTGGCTCTGCTCCTATGGTTGCACTCATGGTCAGATCACTGCAATATGCTCCCAGGCCCAGATCTCTGCCAACATTAACTCACATGCCCAGGAATGACCACTATGGTATACTACCTCATGGAGGTCATGGTACATATCTACAAGAATGACTAGCCCCCATGCCATCCTGCATTGCCACCAATCGACCTCATCCTAGTGGGAAGCCCTTCTCCCTCATGTTTGTCACCAAGGCATGAGCTACTAGAGAACATAGTAAGCTAGGAACATGGTAATATGCTCCATACTCATCAATGAGTCACTCCTAACTCAGATGGTGACCCATGATGGTAACATCTTGGAACAACTATTGGATTACAACTTGCCCCTTTTTCAGGGTTTGATCATAGTAGACTTGTGACATTTAACCAAACTTAGCATCAGTATCCCTTGCACAATATCAGAACTTGCAAAGCATGACAAGAGCAATTAAGAATAAAACTTACAAGATCACCATAGCATGGCACTTAAAGAATTGATAAACATCCTCCAATGTAATTGAGGCCTCTCTGGTTGGTAGATGGAAGGTATTATGCTTACTATGCCACTACTCAACCATTACAGTCAACAACCCATGGTTCACCAGTATATGGGCCATTTGAATAACCCATCTCAATCCCATGGCCAATATCATTGCAAACTCATCATCGGACAAATACTACACAACTTGCAACCCCACCACTTTGGGGGCTCTAATAAGAAGTCCTAGAAATACCTCCTGCAAACATAAAACATGTAAAAATTAGTACACAATAAAAAACATGATCACAATGAAAAATGCTCAAAAAATAGGTTGTATGATACTTCTCCTACATGCAAGCGATACAAAATGCTGAAAAGATATCGTGTGATACTTTTTGTGAAGCAGTGCAACACAATTATGTCATGCAATATTTTGCACTAGTTAGGGCAACAAATGGGTATGTCCCATATGAAACATTTCAAAACATCTGTGTGATACATTTATATAAGATGATGTATCGTGCAATATTTTGTAACGTACCCATGTGATACTTTTAAAATATTGCAAGATATTTTGCATTTAAAACTTTAAAATGTGCAAAAACGACCAAAAAGCTCAAAAAATGACAAAAAAAAAGTAGCCACTTACTGGTGCCCTATAGTGGTCTGGTCGCTTGTGCAACTAGCTGCACTCAAAATGGTGTCAATGAAGCAGAATGTTCACTAAGGCCATGATGCTCTCTCAACCACTCACAAGCTCTCATAAATCACAAAAAGACAAAATGATTTTGAAATTGACACTTGGGCCCCTTTTATAGCCTCCAACCTCATTTTGACCTAATTTTCAAACTCCTCAGAATTTTGCAAAAATTGCACCCTTGGCTAATTTCAACATCCTAGATCCATTTTTAGAATCAAAATCAAAATCTGAGTTCATCTTGATGGTCAAATTTGCATTTTAAAATTCTACCTTCCTCTAAGCAGTTAGCTGACTTTCTAATGTCTAATCTTTGAATCATTGCTAGGGCATCTTCATTTCTTCATGTCTTCATCATTTCCATGCTTCATATCTACTCAAATTCACTCTCTCATGTCTACAATAATTTTCTTACTTGATTTGACCTCATTTTTATGTTTTATCATTTGTGGTCAAATCTAGTCAAACTGGGGCATTTTGTCATTCCTTAATAGTCACTCTTTGGTTATAATCATATATTTGTCATCTTGGATGTTGCTATATCTCAATTTACTCATATCATGCTTGTTTTTGCATCTCCTTACCTCATTTCAATTTTGATCTCAAGGGGGCATTAATACTCTATCATCACTCGCTATAGCTATCTATTTCTTAGGAGCATTTGTTTGATCTTTTGCACTTGCTCTTTGATATATCTACTTTACTAGGTGTTAGGATTCTCCTTGAACTTTGACATCATCTTTTCTCCTAGTGTTGAGTACTACCGCTATTAGGCTGTACATTCAAGATGTGTTATCTCTTTTTGCATTTTGTTCTTCAAAATCAAATATCTATATCTATCATGACTTACTTGGCTTCTATTTTCTTTGACGTAATGTGTTCTGAGATTGAACACACATTAGTCAAAGAGGAGCAAATTTAATCACCTAAAAATGGTCATTTAGACTATTTTCCCCCTTCTGATCAGTATTTTTGCTAAATTCAATTAATCATTTGCCTAGACCAAATTGCTAATAATAAATTAATTCGATTATAACCTATAGTTTGACTATGCTATCCCAAGTTCATTATTTGATTAAAAGAACGTGTCCCCTTTTAATTAAATAAAAGACCCCATTCTTCTAACCCACTTAAATTGCACACATAGAGTCTTCTTCTAATTTTCAAATTAAAAGAAAAAGGCTTTGTGACTTTTGTCTTTTATGACAAGTCAACTTATATTTTGTTGGTTGATTTGTGTGTGCACATGGATCACTCCCCTTTTTTCAAATTCTACCATTGATCATCCATCGTCTTCATCTTGATCTCTACCATCCATATGACTTTAAAAGGAAGAGAAATTTCCCCCTCAAAGGATCCACACTCTTGAGTATTGTTATGTTGTAGGTTTACTATTCAAATTCTTGAGAGCTTTTTAACTTCTATTTCTTGTCTACATTCTCTCATCCATGGCAGTTTTAGCATATAGAATTCTAGCATAGTTGCATGTTAATGTAGTTTCTTTACAATAGCTTAGCTCACATTGTAAATAGTTGGATTTGTAACCCTTGCATATTGTTTAGAATAGTTGCATCTTGCATTCTCATTTGAGCTTAACTTCATCTTGCATTGCATCATTGAGGAACTCCTTGTGGAAATTTGCATTCTTGCATCTTGTCTTTGGAACCTCCCATTGCATGGTTTACTAGCAAGAAGTGTATTACTAAGGCTCAACTGAGAGCTATTTTATGTGAAACGCACTCTCTTGCACTCGGTGGATAGGGAGCTCCAAGCCAGCATTGAAGCCTTCCGAATTCAATTGAATCCCTTGGCTAGAAGGGTTTGGAGAGGGATACTTTTGAGTGTACAGGTGTTAGCTTGTTTCTAGAGAGTTCTAAGCACAATAAATTTAGGCAAAAGACATGCCAAACTCAGTAGTTTTCAAAGGCAATAGAAATGGAGGCTAATATTGCTTTAGGCTCTGAGAATTAGATGCCGACTTATGAGGGCAAGATCATTGTTTGGTGCCTTCAGAGCATATTTGTGTTTGATGATCTAGAGTTCTTGGAGGGAGTTCAGTAGATGTTTGGGATGGAGTACCTGGTTACATATTGGAAGCAACAATCAAACTAGATGTGGTGTCTCTATTTTTGGCATTGACACTATTGGTAGGGGAAACAAAGGTGAAGGTTCATCGTGTAGTTAATGCTTGTGTGGATATGCAGTGGCTTTTGGGGCTAGAGGATATTATTGAACATGTTGTCTTGGGCGTGGATGTAGAGATTGGAGAGAAGCCTTGGAGGTTGGTTGGTAGTGGGTTGGTAGTGTGGTCCTCTACACATCCACAGTGAGTGCATCTCCTAAAGGCAGAGCAAGGTTGGAGAAAGATTGTGAATTTTTTGCTTGGGCAAATTTGGGTGTCGGTCAAGAGCAAGCGAGGCTTCATGAAGGCTACAACAAGAAAGAGCATGCTCACTCTAGGGAAACCATTATGACACCAACTCATGAAGAAGAATTGATAAGAGGGGGGAGCTTCCACATCAAAGGGAGTTTGGGTGGATGCCTTGCTACTTGAAGAATATGAGGATGACAATTGTAAGCGTCATCAAGTGAGTCAGGGGATTTTGGTGATGGATGATCACTCAATGCCAATGTTTACATGTGAGGAAGTAGTGTGTTGGTTTAAGGAGTAGCAACATATGATGTTGGAGACAATTATGTTTGCATGCGGGCATCTTTGCGCCTATTTGTCTTTGGTTTTTTATATCTAGGTTGGGAGGTCTAGGCTTTTGGCAGTGTTAATACTCTGAATTTTTGTAATGTCAAATGTATGGCCATGGAATAGGTAGATTTATGATAGTAAGGTATATGGCCATATCATATATATTGTAATCTCTCTTTAATATCAATATAATACAAATAATGTTACCTATAAATAAAAAAGTAATTAATAAGATTTTTAATTTTAAAAACTATTATTAAACCATTAATGAAATTAAATATTATTATCAACATTTAATAATAATTATTAATTATTAAATATAATATTAATTATTTTATTAATAAAATAATATTTTAATATTAAATTATTAATAATAACAAATTTTTAAATTTCAAAAAAAAAAAAAAATTAAAATAAATAATAATATTTTTATTAAATTAATTATTATTAAATAAACTAAATTATAAAATTAAATTAAATTAAAATAAAAAAACCAAATTACCAAAACCTTGAGCATTTATGACCCGTCGACCTTGCTGCCTATGAGCAGTGCTAGTTGTTTAGGTATATTTTTGGAAAGAGGATACCTAAATAATATTATTTAAAAAAAAACATTCTAGCCTGGTCTCCTCTTTCAAAAAATATTATTTTTAAATATGTTTTTTTTAAATAAAAACATAAAACAAATCGCCCCACTTAAAACCAAAAAAAATGATTTCCACAAATTAATATGCAATAAAAATTATTACAGTAAATTATTTACTATGGTAATTTTTATTAACATATTTTTTTTGTAAAATTTGCATAAAAGATCTAATAGGGAAAACATGAACAACCAATCAAATTTTGCATATCAAATTTTGATCTCTTTTCCAAACCCTCCTCCCGATTTTAACAATCCAAATACGAATCCCCAAATTCATCAAACAAGGTTTTTAATCTCAAATTTTTTCACAGATGTTTTTGAAATGAAAAATAATAATTACAAAAACAAGGGTTTCAACCCAATTGAATTCAGAAAACAATTTCATTCAGACACAAAGAAGACAAAGAATTCAAAGAATGAAAACTATTGCACAAAACCCACAAGATCCTACCTAGATCTAATGCTAAACAATTGAAATGCACAGAACTCGTAGGCAATTCCATTTTCTTTCAAAATTCTCTTCTCGAAAATTAGCTACTCAAAATCTGTGTATGGAGAAATGAGCTCTAATTTCCTAATAAAGAGCTTCCCCCAAATTAGAGCTTCGACTTTGCAATCACGAGAAACCCTTTTTCCTTTATTATTTTATAAGACACCTTTGATAAAATATTTATTAATTTAAATAATATTATTATTAAAATGAAACTCCTAAATAAGTTATTATTAAATTAAATAAATATAAATACACCAAAATTAGACTTAATTACATCTTTTAAATTTAATTCTTTTATTTAATTAATTTTCTCAATTAATTAACTATAATTAAATATTAGATTTTCTTTACTAAATTTCATTAATTAAATCATTAAATTATCTTTTAATTTGATTTATTTTTAACTGAAAATCATAATAGACCCACAAAACTAAATAAGAAAACCCATTATAAAGAACAGAGTACTAGATCAAACTCAAGGGTCAAAATCATGAACTCACATCATTTGATGAATTCGGAAGGGTAAAACTCATATACTTGTCCTACATTCTAAGACAAATGTCTTAAGGTTAGGATTTGGACTCAAGAATTATCTCCCCTCTTTTACCATTGAGATATTGCAATAGGGCATGCTCATCCTGGAAATTCAAGGAAGTTGATGTCTGGTACCGGAAATCCACATAAAATTTGAGCATGTACATACACATATAAATCTAAACTAAATAGACAATGGCAGGCAGTGGTGCATCATGTAAATCCTAACTAGCAGGTGACTACGACTCCCTCCCTCAACCACATCAAGAATGTCAAACATAAAGTTAAACATACAAGTACACGATACACATGCAAGTATGTGGCAAGTATCCATAAAAACTACATATAAATCACACATCTAACTATCATCGTAAGATAACTGAAAACCACTAATTGAACATACATATATCATCATCGAAATAATCATGAAGACATGAAATAACTAAAAAACTCATCAAATATGACAATTGAGTATGAAATAACATCTAATCAAATCGGCTAACCAAGTACCATTAACCATAAAACATTATCATAAAACCTTAGCTAAAAAAATTCAGCAATACAACATGAAAATTCAACTAGGGGTAGGTATTACATGTGACAAAGAGGGTTTTTATATTGGAATATGTATGCTAGATGGAGAACATAGATTAATTGTTTAGTAGACAACAAAATAAAATGATATTTCTTCCTTTCCTTTAGCAATTGGAGGGCTCACATTTGAGAGAAAGGCTTTCAATATGGAAAATGAATTGGTGAATTTGTTTAGCTTTGATCTTGTCAATTACTAGAATCATGATCCACTCAACATGATAAAAGCAAGACTAATTGTCATTGGGAACTTTGCAAGCAAATATCAACATCTAGAGATGTAATTGGTAGAAAAGTTTAAAAACATGGATTCATGGGATGAGGTTAAGAAAGATATGGAGAAACAACAACAAAGAATAATATTTCAATGTTAGAATTGTCACCCCAAATTACAACATTGCACATATTAGAGTCACACAAATCAAAGCATGTGACACACTTTAACTTCTACAAGAATTTTTTTGAACCTTCTAAGAAATCTATGCCGAAAGAAATTAAAGAGGCATGCAAATCTAAATATTTGTGTCAAACCAAAATGACTATTATTTGGGAAACGAGGAAAAATATGGGTGAGCCAAAGACCTCAGCACCTTTTGGGAAAATCGAGGAGGATGAATATTTTAGTGATTATTGGAATAAAGAGCATCCATCTATAGTATATCAATTAGGCAGTGGTAGTAGCAGTGATAGTGAAAGATAGAATGACTCTAACTTTGATGAAGATACTTAGGATCCTAAGTCAATCAAGACTATAAGAAATATTATTAAACTTCAAATGAGTGATATTATTAGACAAATGTATATTAAAGTGGAAACTATGATTTAAAACATGGGTTATGTAGTTATAGGGTCCCTTGGTCCAAGTGTTGAAGGGATTTGGAATCCAATTACAATACTAGATCGATCACAAATTGGAAGTAAACCAATCATTTGAGTCTCCAATGAGATTGAAGTTGGTTCGTCTAGAAAGGGCAAAAAGGTTATACTTCTTAAGGTCATCCCAATACAATATTTTTAAAATCTTTAAATATAGTTGATGTTGATCCCACTGGTAGTTATAGTAGAACAGGTGAACCAAGTGCAAAAAAGAAAAAAAGTTATGACAATTACAAAAACAACAATGTATGTACTAGTAACTTCTAGAAAAAACCCTTAAAATAGTCCTAAAACACCAGGATTTGGAATGGGTCATCTTGAGGTTATTGGCAATCCTCAAAATATAATTGTAGCTGGAGTAACTAGTGTTGGACAAGCATACATCAATACAAGTGATAATTCATCTTTCAAACACCCAAATGTGTTAGCAAACCTAGATTTTCATTTAAATGACTTTGTAATAAAATTTGATCAGACAAACCAAAGAAATAGGCAAATTATGAAGATGGTGAAAAGTGATGTAGTTGTTGAACATCACGCATCTAACACTAACAATATATTTCCAACATATGACCCAAACATGAAAATGATGAACATTATGGATGTTATGCTCCTAGCTAGAGATAAAAATCCACCAAAAAATCTAATAAATCCTATTGATGTACAATATAGTAGTCTCCAAATGGATTTCATAAAGGGGAAACATATTGACAAAATCAATATATCAAAAGAGACCAACAAAATGATCTACTCTACATTTCTGAAAGTAGAGAGGGAGAACAAAAATAGAAATATTATAGGCAGAACTAGTAAATGTGAAGGTGAAGGAGAAAGCAACAAACAATAAGTTCACAGAATTGCAAAACAAGATAAAGAGTTCTTCTTCTACAAAGGAAATTGCGCAACAAGAAAAGATGAATGAACAATTTAAAAAATTGACTAAAGAATTGGATGATAGAAAAAGAAGATTTGAGGATGAAAAACCCTCTAGTGCACACTTGTTCAAGTCTATAGAGAATAGTGCACATGTAAACAATAAATTTAAAAATAACCTAGACTATGTTGTCAAGGGAAATAATAATTTGAAGAATGAAAGGAAAATTACCACTCTACTATAAATACAATTAGTAATTTGAAGAAGGAATTCAAGAATGAAAATAAAAAAGAGGAGTCTACAGCAAGAACAATTTAAATTTTGATTAAAGAATTGGAGAATGAGGAGAAAAAAGAGGAGTTTATTGCAAATGTTAAAGTAATTAGATATTTTCCAATTAACTCTAGTCTACTTAAGCTAAACTTTAGGCATATAATAGTTAATTTGTTTTATTAATTATTATTATACAACCTAGGTTAGACCTTTTTAGGGTTTTGATCTCCTTTATAAGGATGATCTCTCTTTTTAATTATTAAGACAATTTACTTTTGAAAATAAGCATTTCTCTTTTTGCTCATCAAGAATGTCTCATCTATGGATTTGACAATTTCAGCCTCCATAGCTTTTGCTTCTCTCTTTTTGTGACATGTGGTTGCATGCAGGTGATTCTTGGGAGCTGTGGGGTTGATATTACACCAACTTCAATAGCAAACACAATTCAAAATTTGAAGAAGGAATTGGACAATAAGAAGATAAAAGAGGAGACTACTTAAAAAACAATCCTTGATTTGAATAAGGAATTGGAGAATGAGAAGAAAGAGGAATCTAGTGCAAAGACAATCATTTATTTGAAGAAGGAATTGGAGACTATGAAGAAAAAAGAGGAGTCTAAAGCAAAGACAATCATTGATTTGAAGAGAGAGTTGGAGAATGTGAAGAAAGAGGAGTCTACTACAAACACAATCCTCTATTTGAAGAAGGAATTGGAGAATGCAAAGAAAAATGAGGTGTCTACTACAAACACAATCATTGATTTGAAAAAGGAATTGGAGGATGAGAAGAAAAAAGAGATGACTACTACAAAGACAATCCAAGATTTCAAGAAGGAATTGGAGGATGAGAGGAATAAAACAACTAATTGGAAAGGGAAGACAAAGGAAGTAAGAAAAAAAGAGTGAAATATAGATGACTGAAATGAAAAAAAACATGGAGAACGAATTTGCACAAAATATAACAACATCTTTTGAAGACCATCATATCAAGGATACATTAAGAAACACAGTCGAGCATATCAAACAAGAAAATTGGGAGAAATTAATGCAGATTACTAATAGCTTGTTTGAATGGCTTGAATTAAATAGTAGTATTAGAGATGACTTTGAAAATGTAAAAAAATATTGAGGATAATTAAGGATCTTCTTCAGCTCTATAGAAAAAAATGTGAAATAAATTTTGCATAAAGTTTAGAGATCCATAATAGGGAATTGGTCTTAACTGTGAAATGGCCTTAATTATCATGCAAAATTAATGAATCACAACATACTCCACATGCCAAATATTGGATTACCAAATCTAGGTGACTCAAAAGAAAAATTTTGTGGAAGAGAAGATTCCCTAAAAGAGTTGTAGAACATCATGACCTCTAATTTAGGAAACTTGCCTAAGGAAACCACTCCAGAAAGAATTACAAGTTGCATCAAACCATTTTCAACATTTAATCCTATAGATAAATTTCTCAATTCATATAAAAAAATCTCTTTGAAGTATGCACCATTGACAAGGTTACAACTATTTATGTAGAACCTACATAAAGTAAAGCTTCCAAATGATGTAGAATGTAGTGCCCTAGAAAACCTCCTTGAGTCATCTACTCAATCATAATACTAACTACTTAGTAAGTGATAGTAATATAAACAATTTGTTACTTGTTGATATTTATAAATTTTCAACTTTGGTTTAATTTCAACTTTGTTAATTGTTACATGAACCGAGAATCAGGATAGTTGGACAACCTACTACCTAGAGCACTAACTAGTTGGATTTTTTTCCCTAGAGGCTAGTCCTATAGTCTACTTGGAAAATTGTACAATTATAAATGTACATTGTACACACATAATGTAGTAGTAGTACTAATCATATATAATTGTCAATTACAAACTGATCTATAGTTATTATTGCTCCCTTGTATTTGTAGTTATAAAAGGGAGTTTAGGGTCATTTGTAAAGGATTTTGATATTCTATTTCTCTAGGTTCTAAATTTGTATAATTCTATTGTCTAAGATTTGTACATAGAGACAATAATGTTAAGTGTATTATGTTTGGTAAATGTATATTATGATTGATAAATTATTATACAAATTTTATGTTAGATGTATAATGTTATAATTTATTTGATAAACTAAAATCATGAAAATATCTATTGTTGAAAGTATTATTGGGAAACGAGATACTTGGGGGGGGGGGGGGGGAGGGGGGTGTGGGGGGAGTGAATCAGGATAAAAAATAATTTCACTATTAAAACAATATCTTAAATAAATTGTATTCACTCCTAATCCATCTCATATCTTAGATCTCATTCCATTTAATTATAAACTTGTAATGTTGAAATTGAAATCTACCTACGCATAACATCCATGAAAACATAAAAACATAACAAAAAAATTTTGGTAACCTAGAAACCATCCAAGGTGAAGGTAAAACTAGGGTGGGATGACACCCATAAATCTTTACTACTATAGTAACAAAGTTAGCCTATTAGGACTACAATTTTGATCACTTATGATGATCTGCCTTATGAGAGGTTTTCCCTATTAAAAGTTTTAAGACTATTAGGTCTACCTTGATTAAATGATGTTACACTCATAATGAAGTAAGGAATTGATTAAGATATTTAAAAAGGTTTGTTAACACCACTCTGTTAAGAGATTTTCCCTAATTCAATCTGTCAAAACTGATTCAGTAACTAATCCTTTGGTCTACACTTACAATTGTTGATTATGTATCTCCTTCCAATCTCTGGTCTGATTTCTTATTTGATATAGCTTTTTTATGTCTTTCACTTCTCTATTAGGTTGCTAACTCTATTTGCTTCACAACTTTGTCTTGTAGCATCCAAAACTTAATTCCTTCAGTTCCTTCGCACTACCTTCTATGATAACTTACTTCATATTCATATGCAATAGGGTTTGGATATGCCTATTTACAGACATCTCTAGATTCTTATAGAATAAGATCAACAATCTAGGTATTTCCCTTTTTTGCCTCTTCATCTGATTGGTTTTTCATCCCTCATAGGGATCAATGATCCATGTCAAAACACGTAACAACCATTGTAACAAACTCTACAATTATTAAATGTTATTTACATGTCAACTCAAAAATGGTTTACCTCAAATTTTGTATCATTTCAAACATTTATGTTTACTCTATGTTACTCAACACATATTGTCTCTGATGCTTGGTCATAACTATTCTTCCTATTATTCCTCAACCTTAATTAACTCGGTTCCTTCTATATAACTCAACATCTATGTGCTCTTGTCTACTCAGCATTAATTGTTCTCATCTTATAGTGAAAATACTTGGTGACCAAAGACCTACTTAACTCCTATAGAGCTTGACATATACATGATTATTTACAAGTCTTTACATGGCTCAACCTATATAAAGTAGCTCAATTGCAGTGATGCTCGACTAACTCTGCCTTATTTATGACTAAGTGTTTGACACTAATAGACAAAAAAACTTAGAGAGACCAGCAATCTCCCCCTTTGACATTAGTGGAAAAGACACTTTTTCATTATTACATCTTTACAATAAATGAACAAGAGTACTCCCCCTAAGCCAATGACTTAGTTCTTAGAGAACTTCAAAACTTTTTTTTACAGTACAGTATACAATACATAGTTTACATGACTCAATAATAGTCTTATGTATCTTTCTCATACCTCATCATTTCTCCTTCTATTCATCATTTCTCCCTTTTGAATCACATATCCCCCTTTTTTTTGACACTTATGTCTGCTTATGGGGTGTCTTGGTGGGTAGATGGAATCAACCCATATTTATCAATGAATGGTTTATGGGTTTGAATAACTGAATGGAAAGTGCATGTTCCCATGTGGTTTTTACTAATTCTAAAACTTGAATCTTTATCTCCAAATTCACTGCTAAAACAATTAAGGTGTCAAGAATTGAAAGAGTATGCTCCCTTTGAATTAGATCCTTTGTTGCAACTACCTCTTGTTGTATAACCTCCAAGTGAAGTATCAATATGGATTGTATGGAGATCAATTTGGCTTGCATTCTACTATTTGTTGTGTGTAGCTTTGCCAATCTTCCTTGTGCAAACAACAATCTATTATACTACATTGAGCTTGATCTAGTTGACTGTGAGATTGATCCTCATGATAGCTTTATGTCAACTTGAATCTTTTGGAAATTTTCATGGAATTCATTTGTAAACCTTGGCACATCAGAACGAATATTATATAGGTCTTGTACCTTCTTGAAAAGTTCTTCTAGGTTCTATACAAGTGCCTACAATTCTACTTTTCTCAAGTTGCAATGATAGTAGAAACTTTCTCCAAAACTTTCTTCTCGAACTTCTTTTCTAACCAAGCCATCAAATTCTCATTGGCTTCAATATCCTCAGTATTAAATTTTTCAATGATTTGCAATAACTAAGATATTATGGGGGAATGTTCATCAATATTATCTACATCAAAGGTGTTAATAAATATGTCTTGGATATCATGCCACACTTGTTTCTGTTGTTGCTCTCACCTTAGCTCTTCTTGTCTTTTCTTTCTTGCTAAGACATCTTGCAAGATGATAGTTTATTTGAATGTGAGATTTGTTAAATCCTATTTTTGCATTTCTATTACTTCATCCAGGGTAACAATATTACCTGGAGAACTATTTTCTTCTTCTTTCCTTTCCCTTTCTTTGAAGTATTGTTGCTTGGCATTGCTTGAATTGGAGTAGGTGAGGGGGTGTCACCACTCAGTTCTTTTTGTATTTCAATGCTAGGAACAAAAATAGTAGTAGTCGACACTACCTAAGAAATTATATTCTCTTGATCTTTCTCCTCTTCTGTCTGTGTAGTCTCCTTATTGAAGGATTTGACCAATACAAATCCAAAAAGCCCAAATAATATCTACATGTAAAAACCTATCACAGAGAAGAAAAAGAGAAGAAGAGGCAAGGGTTTTTCTCTGAAAATATGTAAATTGTATTCTCAGAAATGAAAAAGATAAGAGATAATTACAAAAGATCAATTGTCATAGAAGGAGATCAAAAACCTAAAAGGTAACTGACATTTAATAATTACTAATTAATTATTAAATTGAAATGCAAGGTGCATAAAGTGAAATATTAGGAAGGAAGTAAAGGTAATTTAATAAATTAAATTAAATTAACCTTTTACTCTAACACCCTCCCCCAAGATGAGAAACAATGTAGCTGCAAAACATGTAAGGAAACTACAATGTTGAAAGAAAACTTGGGTCCCAACAACAAGGCCTAATGAGGTACCCAATCACAATCAAATCTCTATGAAACAAAGAAATAGAGAAAACCCAATGGGAAAAACTCTACTCCAAAAAGAGATAGCAAGAAAAGAAGGAAGGAAGGACTCATCACTAAGATCCCCCAAGGACAACTTCCTTCACCCCAAGCATAGAACACAACTAAAGATACTTAGGGATACAAAAGCTTTAGTGAAGATTTCTACAACTTGCTCAGTAGTAGGAATGTACTTCAAGCTCAAAGCACCATCCTAAATTAGATACCTAATGAAGTGCATGTGAAGTTTAATGTGCTTGGTCCATTGATACTCAACCAAGTTGCATGAAATGTGTATATCACTCTGATTATCATACCAAAAAAAGGTGGGTCTATCAGGAGGAAATCCAAAATTTGTCATCAACTGTCAAAGCCACAAAACTTCATGACTAGCCAATATAACTACACTATACTCTTCCTCTATAGATGATAATACTTGAGCATGTTGCTTCTTGCAAGATCATGTGATGGAACCAAAACCAAGACAAAAGAAAAATCCATAAGTAGACTTGCAATCATTAATATCACCAACCCAATTTGAGTCTGTGTAACCAACAATGTGAGGATCCCCTAACATGTAGTGAATGCCATAACATGTTGTACCCCAAATGTACCTCAAGATACATTTGGAAGATTTCAAATGACTCTCATGTGGATCATGGGAGAATTGAGAGACAAGTCTAACTACAAAGGAAATATCAAGATGTGTATGTGTCAAGTACAACAAACTACCCACAAGTTATCTATATAAATTGGAATCCATTGTAGGACTAGAGAAAGTGGGAGATAAAACAACACCTAACTAAAAAGGTGTGGGAGAAGGCTTGTAATCAATCATGTCGAATTTTTGAAGCATATCAAGAGCATACTTCTACTAGAGTATGGCTATCCCATCCAAAGACTGAACAACCTGTAGGCCCAAAAAATAGTGTTGAAGTCCAAGGTCTAACATCTCTAACTGATCTCTCAAGGCTTGCTAAACAATCTACATCATGAAGATTGAGCTACCTATAATGATGAGATCATCTACATAAAGCACAAGTATCAATAAGTCAGCCCCATGATGCTGAACGTAAACTGGATGATTAGAATGATATTGAGTGAACTATGAAGCAAGCAAGAAGGAATCCATCTTCTCATACCAAGCCTGAAGGGCCTGTTTAAGACCATATAAAGAACTTTGAAGAATACATACTAATGAAGGGTCCTACACAAAACCATTAGGTTTCTCCATATAGATCTCCTCATGAATGTCTTTATGCAAAAAGGCACTCTTCATGTCCATCTAATAAACTGTCCATCCCTGTGAAGCTGTAAGAGAGAGTACATGGTGAATAGAATTCATCTTGGCAAAAAGGGCAAAGGTCTTAGAGTAATCAATACCCTCAACTTGTGAAAAACCCTTTCCAACAAAATGTTCCCTGTATCTATCAATAGAACCATCTATAACATACTTGGTATGGTACACCCACCTACATTGAACCAACTTTCTTCTTGTTGAAAGAGGAGAACCCATGTGTGGTTCTTCATCAAAGAAGAGTACTCCTCATCCATAGCCCTATCCCACTCTAAGTGTCCTGTCACCTATGAAAAAATCTATGATCATCTGAAATGGCATGACTCAAGAGGCCAATACCTATAGTCTAAGCACAAGTATGACAAGCATCGGTAGGATCACCTGCCAGAGGTTTGACTGCATCAACAGTATTATGAGTCCACTTGGGCACTCATTAAACAACTAGTGGAGGTGGTAAAGGGGGATCAATATCAAGATCTTCCTTAGAGGATGCATAATCTTATGGAGCAGTAGAGGAAGTACTAGGTAGTGAGGAAGAAGCTAGTGATGGTGGATCCATCTAAGCACAATGCTCATCAAACTGAACATCTCACTAAAACAAGACATCTCTGGAATTAGGATTAAATAACTTGTATGCCTTCACATCCTCAAAGTATCCAACAAAGCTGAGTGGTTGACTCTTCTTCTCCATGGATTTCTACTAAGCATCTATAATAAATGCCCAAGCCTCACTACCAAAAATGCAGAAAGTAGAAACATTAGGCTTGACATGAGTCCAAGCCTCCTTAGGAATAAAGTGTTGTAATGCCTTGTGAGGCATCTAATTTTGAATACAGTTGGCACAATTGATAGCGTTAGCCCAAAATGAAGAAATCATAGGTCATGACTGAATTATACAATTGGCCATCTCCCATAATGTTATGCTCTTTCTCTTTGCAACCTCATTCTGCTGAGGGGTGTGGGGAATTGTGAACTGATGCTATAAACTATGCTCACTACAAAAAATCTAAAATATTGATTCATTCCCCCCATTGTCATTTCATGTACACCTAACACAAAGACTAGACTTCTTTTCCACAAATTTCTTAAAGATTCAAAATTAATCAAAGACATCAGACTTGTACTTCAAAAAGTACACCCATGTGTGTTTAGAGAAGTCATCTATGAAGGTGAGAACATATCAAGCACCTAAAAAAGATGGAGTGGGAAATGGCATAAGATCACTTTGTATCAACTCTAATTGTGCCTTAGCACATGTGGATCTACCTATTAGAAATGGATCTATGTGATATTTTCCAAGTGCACAAACTTGACACACACCATTTGTACAAGAGATCGAAGGTAACATAGTTACTAGCTCCTATGTACTCATCTGTGGTAGATATTGATAGTTGACATGGCCAAAATGCTCATGCCAAATCTTGCTCACTATGTTTGCATGAGAAATGAGAGAAACACTTGTAGAATCAGAGCTCTCAAAGCCATCAAATTGATATAAGTGAGACTTTAGATCAACACTTCCTTTAGAAATGACCAAGTCAAGATCATGGAGGTCTCAAATAACCAAATCATGTGGTGAGAACTCAACTATCTTTCTAGAGCCAGAATGACAAATCTAAAAGATAGATAGGAGGTTCATAGAAATGGCCAAAACCAAGAGAACATCTTGTAGTGAACTAGCTTCTAAAGAGATGGTTCCTCAACCTATGACTGGAAGTTGTGTAGAATCACCAACTGCAATTTATGTAGTAACACTTTGAGCAAGTGAGGTAACCAAATCAGGTGAGTATTTCATATGGCATGAAGCTCTAGAATCAAGAATCCAAGTAGCTATAGAAGACAATGGTCATGTAGAAAGAGCATGCCCTTTCCCTGAGGGAGGAGGTGGTGGTTTCAAAGAAGCAATATTGTGTTGCTGCATGGCCTCCTCTAAAGCCTCAAAATGTTTCCAACACCTGGAAATTGGATTGACTTCCTTGCCACAAAAATTGCAAGGATCACCTATGAACTTCTTAGTCTTGGAGGAAGACTTACTAGACTTAGAATATTTACCCTTCTGAGAGGGTTTTTGAGCATCTAATTTAGGAGTAGGCTTAGAGGAACTCTCACTACCTATTGAATCTATCTTGGGCTTTAGTTTCTACTTTTGCTTTCCTATAGATGTCCGAGCAACCAATGCACATGTCTTTAAATCAGTGATAGTATCCAACTATATAATCTTGGACTTCTCTCTAGTCAATCAATCATGGAAGACCTCAAAAGTGGGCATGGTAAATCAATCACCCAAGGTATCCATAATGGAATGGAAGGTAGAAGAGAAATTTTGAGATTTTCCTTGAAGCTTGGAGAGAATCAGGTAGATGCACTCCTTATACATCTTCTCTTTCCTATATCCCTATAACAAAGTCCTATTTTGTTTGAACATCATAAGAAGGTCCTTAATAGATGGAAAAGCATCAAGTACAAGAGAAGTAATCTCTACCTTAATTTGAAGTGCTCTAAAATCACTGATGGTGCCCAAAAAGTCTTTAAACTTATCCCACATCTCTTGGGGAGTGGAACACTCATCAAGATGAAATTGTAAGTTGTCTAAAACACTCAAAGAAATTAGACTCATGGCTTCATCCATCTTATTCCTATGCTACAAAGTATGGTATTGACTCTAATAAACTAGTTGCACTATATCTAGACAAGACCACAAACCCTTTGAATGGAGAAGCCGTTGCGTATGGGATTTTCATGTATGGTAGTTGTGTGGGTTTAGAAGCACTAGACAAAAAGAGGTCTCAACCATTCTTTTAGAAGGGGTTTTTGAAGAGTTCTAATATGCTGATATAATAATAGAAATTAATATAAAAACACACCCCACAATGCAAATAACTGAACCTTGACTAACATAAGGAATGCGTAATCAAGAAAAGAGCAAAAAAGCTTCATATTTGAACCATGAATACTAGTGAAATGATAGATAATCTAGAAATTTCTTGAGAAGAGATTTTTGGCACTTTTTTTGGATTGAAAAATGAAGCTATAAAAAAGAAGCTATGCCTCCCAGAAGATAGAAGATATCAACAAAATTCGAGAGAAAAAATAGGTACCAAACTGGAAAAATATCCAAAAAATACCTACACCTTTTTCTTTGTCTCTAAACCAGCTTTCTAACACTTCTTTAAAATCAAAAAAAGACCCTCGTATGCTTAAGATATCACAAAAAACACGACAAGGCCCTTGGAATAGCAACAAAAATTAAAAAATCACCACAACCACCACAACTAATGCGCTAGTGGCTAGGTGGAGGATCCACTGGCAAAGTAGAGCAGAGATGTTAGGCATTGGAAGAACAATATTGGTAATGGAGAGCCTAGTAGTGGTGGAGAAACTCAATGGTGGTGACTGGATAGTGGTGGAGTGGTGGCTAGAAAGAGACAGAGCGATGGCTGCAAAAAAAAATTGCCTCCTAGGTCAATGTTGTCCAAAATTGACAAACTTTATATAAAAAATGGGGGTTTTGATGCCTTCTAAATCCAATTGTAAGGTATGTTTGGCCTCAAAGTTCTCTAAAAATTAGAGGCACACTGTATTTTCACAAAAAAACCCAAAAAACACCAAATCTATTCTATCAAACCCTCATTCTTCTTTTTGTCCAAATGCTAAGCCCTTAATATTGGTGTATATAGGGTTATGAATAGTCACTTGTGGCTATCTTAATCCTTAATTAATTTATGTTATTATTATTATATTATTATTTAGGTAGGTAGGTTGGCCTAGATGTTATATAGGGTTGTTTCTATTTAGCCTAAGCATAATTAGGTATATATAGGAGGTTGTGAGTCTTATTTCAACATCATATTGTGAAGTTTGTTCTCATTGGAGATATTTGGAGGTTACCCCCTCGAAGTGGCCTATTACTCTTAGTTATTATCAAGTATTTATAGAATATTTCATATTATCTTGTCCATTGTGCAAGTTATTTCATTACAAGTGGTATCAGAGCATGATCTTGACACCATAGCAGCAAGATTTTTTCTCAACATTGGGGCAATTTTGGGAAGACCATAACTTTCAGATTTTAGAAAATTTTTCAAATATTTTAAAAGGGTTTTTGAAGACCAAATTAAAGAAGTGATAATCCAAAATTCAAAGGAATTGGAGCAAATTTGAGAAAATTATTGCAGAATTACTATTTCTACACAATTTATTGAGATCTACATATCTCTCACATCCTGCCGAATTGGAGTATAACTTGTATTAGGTTTTTGAATACATAGTAGAGGAGCCTACATTTCAAAGCTTGGAGAAATTGAAGAAAAAAATAAGCCAGATATTACAAAATTAGGAAAATTCACTCTCAAGGTAACAAATTCGTTAATTTCTTTGGATTTTCTTTAATAAGGGTATCTTGGCCCTAGTCAGTTACAGTAAAAAATAAATAAATCATAGAATTTACATTTCATTTGTGTGATTTATTTCAAAAATATTGATTTTATCATGATAGGGCCACCAACAAGAGGCAAAAAGAATGCTCCCACATCGGGGAAATCCTCTGATCAGAATTGGGAAACAATAAAGGATAGTAATCACAATAAGGAAATAAGTAAGTTCAAGGAAGACATTAAGAGGAATATGTGTGACCTACAAGGAGATATATTAGAGTTATGAAGCATGTTAAGTAGCTATATGAATGAAACAAGGAAGGATTTCTCATCCAATCAAAGTGAAACCTTCAAGTCAACTAATAATAACACAAATTTTAATACTCCTATGAGATCTAGGAATTTTTTTCCAAAGGTGGATATGTGTGAATTTGATGGCAAGGATCCTCTAACATGGATAAACTAAATGGAGAATTTTTTTGAAGTAGATCAAACCCTATATGGACAAAAGATCACGATGGCTTCCTTATATCTAGAACCAGAATAATTCATTTGGTATCGTTGGCTTTGTACTTGTAGGAGGAAAAAGGGTCTCACAATATCATGGTCAATTTTTACAAAAGAAATCCAACCACAAAATAGCAATAGTATGATAGATAACTTCTTTAGCAAACTTGCTAAGCTTCAACAAATAGGAGCAGTTAAGGATTATATTAAAAAATTCTAAAATCTATCCTTAAGAGTGGATACAATTATAGAGGAGAACTTGAATTATTTAATCTTGGATCGTCTAAAAGATCACATTCAACATGAGGTGCACATGTTTAGTCCTAGCTCAGTAAATGAGTCTTTTATATTGGCACACAGGGTAGAGGAGAAGTTCTTGATTCATAGAAATCAGGGGGCTAATGTGACAAGAGAAAAAGGATATTCAAAACCTTCTCTTCCTCAACCTACTCAGTTGACTCCACAACAAATTGAGGAGAAAAGAGAAAACATGTTGTGTTTCAATTGTGATAGAAAATATAGTCAAGGCCATAAATGTAGTGAAAAGAAATTATTCTATATTGAAGTTCCAAGTGAGGAAGAAGAGGATGAACCCATATTAGAGGAGGATAGGGAGTCAAGTGAGGAATCGCATGATTCTTAACCAACCATTTCTTGTCATGCACTTTCAGGTTTCAGTGCACCACAAGCTCTCAAAGTAGTGGGTTTCTTAAAGAAGCAAAAATTAATAGTGTTGATCGACTTAGGTAATAATCATAATTTCATCAACAAAATGTTGGCAACTCTTCTAAATTGTTATATATATCTAGCCCCAGAGTTTTAGGTTTTTATTGTAGATGGGGGTACAATCAATTGTTTAGGGAAGTGTCATAGCATCAAATTATCCATGGGAGATTATCAACTTGATACCCCAATGTACATGCGATATCCATGGGTGTGACAGATATTGTTTTGGGAGTACAATGGCTTACTACTTTGGGAAAAATTGAGATGAACTTCCAAGAACTATTCATGAGATTTTAAAAAGACAAGGTGACAGAGATAAGGAAGTTGAAGGCAAAATCTCCACAGATGGTGAGCTCTCATAAAATGAAAAAGTTTCTTAAGAAAGGAGTAGATGGATTTATGGCCCAACTATGTTCATTAGAAGTCTCTCATTCTAATTCTCTTACTTGTCCAGATTTACAAGAAATAATCACTTGTCACCAATAATTCTTGGAGATATGCCTAAGGACTTCCTCCTAAGAGGGATCATGACCATGCCATCTAACTAGTTCCAGGGAGCCAACCACCAAACATCAAGTCTTATAGGTACCCACACATACAAAAAAATGAGAGAGAAAAAATTGTTAAGGAAATGCTAGAAGTAGGAATTATTAGGCATAGACAAAGTGCTTACTCCTCACCTATGGTGATGGTGTGTATGAAGGATGAAACTTGGTGAATGTGTCTAGATTATAGAGTGCTCAACAAGTACACCATTAAAGATAAATTTCCTATTCTAGTCATTGATGATTTGCTAGATGAATTAAATGGAGCTATGTATTTTACCAAGTTAGATCTTAGATCAGGCTATCACCAAATTTGGATTAAGAAGGAAGATATTTGCAAGATTGCATTTTGAACTCATGAGGTTCATTATGAATTTTTGGTGATGCCATTCGGTCTTACCAATGCACCATATACATTCCAAAGTTTGATGAATTCCATTTTCAAGAAGTTCTTGAGAAATTTTGTGTTAGTCTTTTTTGATGATATATTGATTTATAGCAAGACTTGGGAAGAACATTTGCAACATGTAGATCAAGCATTACAATTACTCAAAGATCATCAACTCTATGCTAAATCATCCAAGAATGCTTTTGATCTTAAGGAGGTGAAGTATTTGGGACACATAGTTTGACATGAAGGAGTAAAGGTAGACCCTAACAAAATTAAGGCTATCATGCAATGGCCTATTCCAAAAACCATTAAGAAGCTAAGGGGTTTCTTGGGATTGACAGGGTACTATAGAAGATTTGTGAAGAATTATGGTCATACAGTAGCACCCCTCACCACTCTATTGAAGAAGGATTCAATTCATTACAATGCATATGCTAATTTTGTATTTGAGCAATTGAAGAAGCCTATGTGTACAACTCTAGTGCTTTCCACTCCATACTTCACTAAGGAATTCATTGTAGAAGGTGATGCTTGTGGAAATGGCATAGAAGCAGTTCTTATCCAAGAAGGTTGACCAATTTATTTTGAGAGTCATCAATTAAAAGGTTAAAAATCAACTCAAACCTATTTATGAGAAGGAAATTCTAGCAATCCTTCATGCCGTTAAACAATGGAGGCCTTGTTTAATGGGTTGACACTTCAAGGTTAAGATAGGGCATGATAGCCTAAAATATTTTTTGGAACAAAGACTATCTTCAAAAAAGAAACAAAAATGGGTCACTAAGATGTTGGGATATGACTTTGAAATTTTATACAAGAAAGGGAAGGAAAATATTGTGGCCGATGCACTTTTTAGGAAGAATGAAAAAGATGAAGCCTTATTGTGTGCCCTTTCAATATTGCAAGCAAATTAGGTTGTAGAAGCCAAAGCAGAGTGGAAAAATAATGTTGCAACAAGTAATCTCACCCAATAATTAAAAGAATGATTCTAGTAGTTCAGATAAGTTTTTTTTAAAGGGGGATATTCTTCAATATAAAGAGTTCTTGTATCTCTACAAGGATTCCACTCTTAAACACAAGATTCTCACATAACTACATGTGATAGGGCACAACCCAAGACAAAATGTACATAATGGGAAAAGGGGAATATAATTATCAGAAGTGATATGCTATTACATTCATTATAATGAAAATAGAATCAATGGCATGCCCTAAGGGCATACAATGTTGTTTGATTCTAGAGAAAAACCCTCCTCACAGTACTTTCTCCCAAACTCCACAAAAACTGCATTTACAATGCCAAAAATGACCTTAAGTAACCCAAATTAGGTTTAGGGTTAGGAATAAATTTTAGAATATGTTATTTGGCATCCACCACAAAATAGAAGGTTTTAGAAAATACATCAGAAGTTGGTGTAAAATTAGAAGAATCCATAAACGGTAGTCCAACTTCTAAGAGGCATAACTTTTGATCCGGGACTCTAATTAACAAACCATTTACATTTTCAGAAAGCTCTCCAACTGCTCTATAGCCCTATTGATAAGATTTTCTTATCATCCATTTTCTAGGCTCATAAAAAGGCCATTTAGTGCCTGAATCTAACTTTGAAGTGCTCTTAGGGGGTCTCTAGGCAACTTAAAACTATAATAAATTTCAAACCATAAAGCCTTTTGACCTGATTTTTTTTTTGAAGTGCTTTAAATTAAAAGTATAATCAAATCTCCAACTTACACCCTCTAACTCATCATAATTATGGCTCAATTACAAAATAACATATTTTTTTACATTGGCACATATCCCAAGGTGCTAAAAAAATACTAACCCAGAAAACCAATAGTGGAACTATGCAAGTTGGAATCTCTATTTGATGCAAATGGGTATCCATAAATAAAAACACATTAAACAAAAACTAACACTAAGTATATTTTTGGGTGATATAGGATTGCCCTTACACCACTAGATGCTCCTGCATTAGACACCCAGGGTAAATTGAAAAGTAACCCTTTCACTTTATAGCTAGTAAAGGACAACCCAAATGGGCAACCTCAACTGTGGATATCCAAGTTGAATCTTCCACTGGTCATCCTTTCCACTTCACCAGGTATTCTTCATACTGCATGTTTTTGGTACGCTAGCCAACATGACTATCTAGAATTTATTCAATCTCTTGCTTATCAGAAGTAGGAATTGGACATGGCTCCAGCATTAACTCCTCCTCTGTACCATCATCATGATATTATGTTAAGTTTGCAATATTGAAAATAGGAGAAATGTGAATCCCATTTGGCAACTCCACCTCATGTGCATTTCCTGAATCATGTTTCTTCAAAATTTTGTAGGGACCAAATTTCTTCATCTTTAGCTTGTTGTAGGTACCAATTGGAAGTTGTTCCTTCCTCAAGTATATTATAACTAGATCCCCAACTTGGAACTCTTTATGTCTCCTACTTTGATCTGCTCTAGCCTTATACTGTAGGTTTATCTTGGCAATATGTGCATATACCTCCTCATGTAGGTTCTTGACATGTTCAGCAAAGCCTTCTGCCTTAGCACTTGTCCTATCTCTTTGCTCCATCTTCCTCAGCTCTAGTGCACTCCTTGGACTACTCCCATACATAATTTGGAATGGTGATCTACCAATACTCCTATTCATAGAATCATTGTAAGAAAATTCTACTTGTGGTAGAATCAAATCCCATCCCTTGGGCTTATCTCCTCTTAAACACCTCAGCAAATTGCCCAGATGTCTATTCACTACTTCTATTTTTCCATTAGTCTATGGATGATGTGTAGAACTAAACTTCAATTCTGTCTTCAACTTCTTCCACAAAGTCGTCCAGAAATACCCAACAAATTTAGTATCTCAATTAGAAACAATACTTTTGGGAAGACCATGTAGCCTCACCACCTCTCTGAAAAAAAAATCTACAATATGCATTGCATCATGAGTCTTGTGGCATGGAATAAAATGTGCCATCTTAGAGAACCTATCGACCACCACAAATACTGAGTCATTACTCCTTTGTGTCCTCATCAATCCAAGAACAAAATCCATACTTATGTCCTTTCAAGGCTTAGATGGAATAGGCAATGGCTGATAGAGTCTAATATTTTGACTAAATCCTTTGGCTGTTTGATAGACTTGACAACTATCCAAAAAATTATTCACATCTTATGACAATTGAGGTAAAAAATAATGTTCACTAATAATGGCAATGATCTTATCTTGACCAAAGTGTCCTACGATCCCTCCACTATTTTTCTCCTTGATCAAATTCTCCCTCATGGAACTCCTTGAAATACACAATTGATCACCCTTGAACAACATACCATCCTAGATCATGTAATCTAGCCATCTAGTCCTATCTAGAGTAACAAGTTCTTTACAAGCCTCTACAAAGTTAGGATCCTCAAGGTACAGATTCTTGAGTTCATCAAACCCAACCACTTCAACCTACATTTCTATTAGCAACAATTATCTCCTACTTAATGCACCTATAATCCTATTAGACCTTCCACTTCTATGTTTCAATACAAATGTATAGCTTTGCATGAACTCTACCCATTTCAAATGTCTCTGATTCAATTTATGTTGGCTATTTAGGTATTACAATGTCTGATGATCAAGATACAAGACAAATTATTTTGGCAACAAATAATGTGTTCATTTGTTTAAGGCCTAAACTATTGCATAGAACCCTTGATCATAAATGGAATACTTCTTCTTTGCATCATTTAATTTTTCACTAAAATAGCAATAGGCTTACCTTCTTGGCTCGTAATAGCCCTAATAGCACTACCACTAGCATCACAATCCACCTGGAACACTTTGTTGAAATCAAGAAGTGCCAACACAGGTTGCTCTATCATCTTCTTCTTTAGCAATTCAAAACTCCTTGCAACTCCTGTAGTCCACTTGAACTCTTTTCTATCTCCCCTCATTGTTTCAATTAGGGGTGTACATATACTACCAAAATTCCTAATGAACTTCCTATAAAAACTAGCTAGACCATGGAATGACCTCATCTCAGTGGCAGACCTTGGAGTAGGTCATTCCAATATTACCTTCACCTTCTCTAGGTACATTTTGGGACCTTTAGTTGATACAACAAACCCCAAATAGACTAAATCCCTTTTGAAAAAGCTACACTTCTTCAAATTAATCAACAATTTCCCTTCCCTCAACCTTTCAAGGACACTATGAATGTGTAATAAATGTTCATCCAAAGACTTATAGAAAATCAAAATATCATCCAAATAGATAATAACAAACTTTCTCAAAAAATTCTTTAGTACTTCATTCATAAGCCACATGAAGGTGCTTGGCATATTGGTCAGTCCAAAGGGCATGACTAACCACTCATATAGACCCTCCTTGGTCTTGAATGTAGTCTTCCACTCATCTCCCTCCCGCATCCATATCTAGTGATAACCACTCTTGAGATCTATCTTTGTGAAATATTGAGCTCCACTCAAGTAGTCCATAAGATCATCCATCCTTGGCAAAGGAAATTAGTACTTGATGGTTATTTTATTTATATCCCAAGAGTCTATACACATTCTCTACTATCCGTATTTATTTTGTGCTAGAACTATAGGTACTATGTGCCAGCACTATAGGTACTACACATGGAGTCAAGCTCTCTCAAATTAAACCTTTCCTCAACATCTCCTAAACTTGTCTGTTTAGCTCCTTAGTCTCAATAGGAGTCATCCTATGAGTAACCTTGTTAGGAAAACTAGCTCAAGGGACTAAATCTAATTGATGACTGATTTGCCTTATTGGTGGTAACCCTTTTGGAACATTATCAAAGATGACATCTCCATACTCATTTAATAGACCTAAAAATTCAAGTGGAACTTCACTACTACTTTCCTTATCCTTTCTAGAAATTAAAGCATAACACATATTCTAATGTTTCATGCCATCTAGAAATTTTCTTCCATCAACAAGACATACCCCAGTACTACTGCATACCTTTTCACTCTCCTTTATTAAGGGCTTCAATTTGTGGAAAACTCCATCCTTTGTCAGAGAGTATTTGTTTGCATGAGCATCATGTATAGCATTCCTATCAAACTTCCATGGCCTTACCACTAATAAATGACAGACATCCATTGGGATGATGTCCCTCGTCATGGTAACTCCCAATCTTGAACTTTGCCAAACATTGATAACTAACCAGGACCTTATGATCATCTTGCACCTAATAAATCTAATAGGGATGGGGGTGTTTCTCCCTGTTAAGCTTTATCTTTGAGACCATATTCTTTGACACAAAGTTGTTAGTGCTCCCACCATCAACAATCACATCACAACATTTACCCTCACACTTGCACCTAGTACAAAACAAACTCCTCCTTTGTCCAGGTTTAGTCTCACCGCTCAACAAGACCCTTTCATTAACTAAAACCTCTCCTCTTTTTGCATCCTCTGAATGTAAAGACTATGCATCATCATCCACATGAGCAACCCTTGCTTGACCATCAGCTCTCCTATCTATCCTTCCTTGGCATTGAGGAAATTTTTAGGTACGATGACCTTCTTCATTACAATGAAAATAGGTACCATAGAAACCTCCTCTTCCTAAACCTTGTCCACATCCTCTAACTCTTCCTCTATGATCTCAAAGGTTTTGATCACGGGAGCGATTGTAACCCCCATTCCTTTGGTTTTGGCTAGTACCCACATCTTCATTTTTCTTCGGGTTCTCATTTGGGCCTCCAAATCACCTGCCACCACCACTTCCTCCTTGACTGCACCCTCTTTTCCTTCCATTAAACTTTTTATTTAACTTCTCCTCAACTTGCAAGGCAAACTAGTATGCCTCTTCAATGCTAGTCATTCTAATTAAACTTAACTCCTCCTGAATGCTAGGTCTTAACCCATTAAGGTAATGAGCAACCTTCTCCTTATTTTCTTCCACATGCCCTACCCTAATAAGGACTCAGTAAAAGTCCTCTATGTATTCCTAGATAGATTTTCCCACTTTCTTTAACCCTTGCATCCTCTTGAACAAATCAAGCTCGTAATCAACAAGAATGAACTGCTTCTTTAGTTTGTCCACCATGTGATCCCATCTTGTGATTTTCTCCTTTCCTCTTCTATTTCTTTCCAACTAAATCTCTTGGCACTTAGATTTTGGCATGGCCTTTCATTTTTTCCTTCACAAACTTAACCCTATCAGGGTCCCTAATATCCTCATACTCAAAATATTCCTCTAGCTCATTGATCCAGTCGATCAACTCATTCGGGTTTAGATTTCCTAAAAACATGTTGACATCAATTGTAGGTCTTTTCCCAGCTTGGAAATGGCCCTATAAAGCTTCTCCTCCACTTGTTTTAGGACTTCTTCGTATCCTTCCCCTTCCTACACAATATTTCCTTTTTCTTCATTTTTGTCCTCACTTTCAACTCCTACGATAATATTCATCCTTCTACGGATCTCCTCTTGCAATGCCTAAACTTGTATCTGGAGGGCTCTAATCTCATGAGGAACAACTCTAGCCCTTCCACCATGCTCCCTTCATGGAGGTATCTTCTTGATATATATCAAAATCCACAACCACACAATCTTGGTACAAACTGCCTCATAGTCGACACTCTATCTACACACTTAGGAAAACTTGCTCTGATACCACTTGATGAGGGCACAAGCCAAGACAAAATCTACACAATAGGAAAAGGGGAATATTATTATTAGAAGTGATATGCTATTACATTTAGTACAATGAAAATAGACTCAATGAGATACCCTAGGGGCTTCCAATTTTGTCTAATTATGGAGAAAAACCCTCCTCACAATACCTTCTCCCAAACTCTACAAAAACTATATTTACAATGCCAGAAATGACCTTAAGTAATTTGAATTAGGTTTAGGGTTAGGAATACATTTTAGAATATTCTAGTTGGAATCTAACACAAAAATAGAAGGTTCTAGAAGACATGCCAGAAGTTGGTGTAAAATTGGAAGAATCTAGAAATGGTAGTCCAACTTCCAAGAGGCATAACTTTTGATCTGAGACTCGAACTGACAAACTGTTTACATTTTTGGAAATATATATAGGAGCTCTATACCCTTATAGGAAATATTTTCTTGTCCCACATTTTTTGAGCTCATACAAGGCTGTTTAGTTCCTCAAATATGACTTTGAAGTGCTCTTAAGGGGTCTCCAGGCAACTTGAAACTGTTATAACTTTCAAATCATCAAGCCTTTTGACCTGATTCTTTTTCTAGACTGATTTAAATTACAAGTATAATCATCCCTCAAACTTAAACCCTCTAACTCATCATAATTTTGGCTCAATTACACAATAATCTATTTTCTACATTGGCACATATCCCAAGGTGCTCAAAAATATTAACCTAGAAAACCAATAGTGGAACTATGAGAGTTTGAATCTCTATTTGACCCAAATGGTATCTAGAAATAAAAATACATTAAATGGAAACTAAAACTAAGCTTTTTTTTGGGTGATACAATATTTACACCACTGGATGCTCCTGCATCAATATGAGTCCCCAATTGGTGCTCATTCAAGATTTTTGAAGACATATCATCAGGTCAAGCAAGATTTTTTTTGGGAAGGGCTAAAAGTTGATGTTCAAAAATTTGTGGTTGAATATGTGGTTTTTCAAATAAATAAGGGTGAAACAATTAAGACACTAGGTATCTTGCAACCTTTAGCTATTCCTAGCCAGCATTGGGAAGAGGTATCCATGGGGCTTCCCAAATCCAAAGGTCATAATGTTATCATGATAGTAGTTGATCACCTCAATAAATATGTACATTTCATTGCATTATCACATCCTTTTACAAGAAGTATAGTGGAAAAAGTTTTATTGGAGAATATCCAAAAGCTACATGGTACACCAAAGGTTATTGTTAGTGATTGTGATCCTATCTTTACTAGTCGCTTTTGGAAATATTTATTCTCATGTTTGGGTACTCAATTGGCTCATAGGTCTTTATATCATCCTCAATCAGATGGGAAAACTAAGGTTGTTAATAAATCTTTAGAAGGATATCTATGTTGTTTCACTTCAAAGAAATAATCTCAATGGGTAGATTGGATACCTCTTGTAGAATCGTGGTACAATACTTCTTTTCATAGCTCATCAAAAATGTCTCCATTTTTGGCACTTTATGGATATCATCCTCCTTCCATCACATCATCATTAAAGGTGTCACCAAGATTTTAGGAAATGGAGGACCACTTTCATCATCAATAATAGGTACTTTTAGGACTCAAGGGGAATTTAGCTATGGCAGAAAATTAAATGAAACAACAGGGAGACCAACATCACAGTGAAAGAAATTTTGAAGTTCAAGATTGAGTCTTCTTGAGATTGCAGCCTTCATTAACAAATCTCAATAAAGCAACAAAAAAATAATAATAAGTTGTCTCCATGATATTATGGACCATACCAAATCATGAAAAAGATTGGTATTGTTTCCTACAAGTTGGAGTTGCTACCAACAAAAAGGATACATCCTATTTTTCATGTTTCTTGTTTGAAGAAGGTAATTAGGTAGAATATTCCTACTCAAACAGTACTACCAGAGCTTTATGAAGAAGGAAGAATAATTTTGGAAGCAAAGTGCATTCTTCAAACATGTACGAAGAAGTTGAGGAATAGAAGCCTCACCCAATATCTCATCTAATGGAATAATTTTTACTAGTTGAAGAGGCCACATGGGAGGATGAGGAGTTAATTCAAAAGAATCTACACTTGGTTAGCATTGAGGACAATGCTTCTTTGAAGAGAGGGGGCATGCTATGCCCTTAATATTAATGTATATATGGTTATGAATAGTCACTTGTGGTTATCTTAATCCTTAATTAACTTATGTTATCATTATTATATTATTATTTAGGTAGGTAGGTTGGCCTAGATGTTATGTAGGTTTGTGTCTATTTAGCCTAAGCAAAATTAGGCATATATAGGAGGTTTTGAGTCTTATTTCAACATCTTATTGTGAAGTGTGTTCTCATTGGAGATATTTGGAGGTTACCCCCTTGAAGTGGCCTACTACTCTCATTTATTATCAAGTATTTATAGAATACTTCATATTATCTCTTCCATTGTGCAGTTATTTCATTACACCAAATATTGAACAAGCTACAATAGATTTGGCTCTGATACAATGAAGGATTTGAGCAATACAAATCCACAAAGACTGAAGAATACCTACATGTAAAAACTTGTCACATAGAAGAAAAAGACAAGAAGAAGCAAGGGTTTTACTCTAAAAATATGCAAATTGTATTCTTAGAAATGAAAAAGATATGAGATAATTAGAAAATATCAAACCTTATAGAAGGAGATAAAAAACCTAAAGGGGGTAACCTAAAAAGTAAATGACATTTAATAATTAATAATTAATTATTAAATGGAAATGCAAGGTGCATAAAGTGAAATCTTAAGAAGGGAGTAAAGGTAATTTAATAAATTAAATTAAATTAATTTTTTACTCTAACACTTATTTCCCTCATCTTGAGGTCCTAAGACATGTGGTCATGTTTGACCTACAGTAGCTACCTCTACATTTGTTTCCTTTTATAGTTCCTTATGTTCTTTCTTCTCTTTTATTTTTTGGAATATAGGAGTATCAAGTGTTGTATCATGAATGGGTGATACATTGCCCTATGGCCTTGACACCCCTAAAATTTCTTTGTCACTTTGAACATTGTCAATAACTATTGTGTTTGTTGCTTTTGCCTATTTATCTACTCTCATAGTTAATCCAAAAATGCTCTTCCATAATAGCTCATTCTGATGTACAATAGCCTTAATTTTATTTTGTAAAATCATAAATGTTATCAATTTAGAAACAAATTGGTTCCTATTCTTCTCCAAAAATGTTGTCTTTTCTTTATTTGTCAACTCAGACATTATTAATGCTAATGTGCCTTCTTTGTTTGCTTCTCAATTTTAATTGCATGTTTCCACTTAGCATCAAGTCTATTATAGAAATCAATTGGAATCTTTTTTTCAATTTCTATAGGTGTTAGCTTATTTTTAGCCATCATTTCTATCATGGCCTCCTCTTCCTTGGATTTATCAACATTACTTAATGTCTCATACTTTACATATCTAAATCTTGATAGGCTTGTAGACTTTTTAATGTTGTTACATACCTCATCAATATTATTAGGCTTTGTAGGCACAATGACTTGGTGGTGACCAAGTTCATTAGACTCGATCCTCTCTGCATCTTTCTCTTTAGCTTCCTTTTTCTTTATTAGCCTTCTCCTTTTTGGATTCTCTTTTGTGGCTAGTACTTTCCTCTTAGCTACACTTGTGCCACATGAACCTTGACTCAACTTAGTAATCTTTACTACTTCCTTCTTCAGTGGTGACTCAACACTAGTTTCTATTATAGTCCTAGTTCTCAGTCTTTGTGGTGCAAGAGGAGAGAGGGGCTTGGTTGTTACCTTCTTTGTAGCCTTCCTCACCATAGGCTCAACTATTTTGGCCTTCTTCACTGGTGGGGTGACCAGTGCTAGGGATTTGACATGTCTCTCTGCACTTTCTTCCTCTTCCTCTTCACCACTATCATTTCCTTGGTCTTCTTCAAGTCCTTGAGTAATCATCAGATGTTATTTTCCTTTGGACTATATGCCTAGCTTCTCTTCTAGGTCTTCAATCATTTTCTTTCTTTTCTTATTAGTAGAACAAGTCTTGATGTCAACAGTTATTCTAGCCTTTGCTTCTTCATACTTGCCAAAGTTCTCAATGCCTGCATCAAATTCCTCATTAAGTAGTGCAATAATTTTTGTACTCACATCATTGCTATCAATTTTATAGCCAAAAGGTTTAAACCTAGCTTTCCTTGGCTTAAATATTTGTACAAATGTGTTATATGTATCGACTAGAAAACATATAACATCATTGTAATGCTTCTCAGCTAATGATGTTGGGATGCTCAATCTCTTTCTCAGTTTCTATTTGAATTATTCAAAATATTGATCTATAGCATTCTCATAATTTTCTCCCAAATTCATTATATGCTCACTAATCAATCTTGTAATAGGTTTGCCTTATTCCCATACAATATTTCCAATAGCTAGAAAATAACTTTGAGTATAAAAGAAAATACACATAATCAATTATTTGAACTTACACATTGAATGCTTTGCTTTTCTGATTGATGCTAGGTTCTCTACTAGTTGTAACAATTGCAACTCAGCAAGTTCATATGCATGATCCTTGATCACGATCTTGCACACCCAATCAATTTCCATACATGGCACACTATTCTATTAGATTGACTGATAAAATTTGTGAGAGATCACTCTCATTGCAAACTCAATTAATGGATTTGTGATGGTTGAAATAGACAAGCCACACCCATTTTACTCAAATTTTGTGTTTGCCTCAATTTCTTCTCTACTTTGACAAAGCATTGTCTTCTTCTTTTCAAATGTTGGGTAACCAGTAATAGCGTAAATTATCTTCTTTGTAATCTTAACTAGTGCATTTTCTAGCCACAACTTCATGTCATGAGTTCTTCTTAACACAACTTTAAAACATTTAATCTTGAAATTTCTCAGAAAATCTAGGGCACAAGTTAACCCTTTCCTCTCAACAATTTTAAACTCATCCTTCACTATACCTCCATCACACAATTTCTCATACGCCACACAAATCTCATTGCCTCCAACTTCACCAATTTTTCACATCTAGCAACTTCATACATCATGTATCATAATAACTTTAGGTGGCATTGATGATAACATACCCATTGAATCTACTTTCATGGCAATTTCAAGAATAGAACAATACTTAGGTGGAGGACAAGTGCCACTCTTCACCAATTGAACATTATTTACCTCTTCTCCTTGATTCTTTGTTGTAGATGATGATGATGTCATTTTCACATGTTAAAGTTTTGACACTTCTCTTTCTAAACAACTCGACACAACTAAAAATCAACACTCGATCACACTTTCACTTTTGTTCTACTTTAAATCACCTTGAAATCACTTTGCAGATTCCTCAAATCACTTTGTTCTCTTGAAATCTGAATGCAAGGTGTGTGAAATACCTTCGAATTCTCAATATATACCTTCATTCATTCAAGTTAGGGTCTCCATAAATGCTATGCCCTCTATTACATGGAATTCAATTATTGTGGTCATTACTAAACTTTTTGAACTCAGTCTACATTATACAACTTGATTAATACCATCTAACTTGGTCTATATTACAATGCTCAGTCACTATATATAGTGTTACTGATGCTCAACATCCAAACATGTAAGTGATTCTTTTGAACTATTATTTTCATAGATCTATTCTAATGCATCTTTCCTCATGAAAATATGAACTTTGTCACATTCTATGTTAGGAACTCAAGTAAGGTAAAATATTTAATATACAGTTCCTTACATACCTTTCCTAATCAATTTGAGTTGGTGTGATCACCATCGCCATTAGATTGGATGATCTTGACTTTATTTGTTCCACTGCTTCCAGCTTCCCCCTTTTTCTTCTAGGTTTGATTCATCTCCTTCTTTGTTTGTACAACATCTACTTTTCCTTTACATTTGATGTGATCATTGTTTGGTGCTAGTGTTTGGGTCATGTATTTCTTATTCAAATGTCCAACCTTTTGATAATTAGAACATACTTTCTTAGGTGCATTATTATGACTTCTATTTGTCTAATTTTCTTGTGATCTATATTCATATGCTCTATGTCCAAATTTTTTGACAATTGTAACAATATCCATAAAATCTAGGTGTAGTAAGTGTATTGCTCATCCTTTATTGACACTCTTGTATTTGATTTTCTTGCTTCTTGAAATAAAAATAGTTACAAGTAAACTTAGGTTTAGAGTTTTGCATGTAGGTTTGCCTTTTGATTTTAGATTCCTTAGCTCTCTACTCTTGGATGATTCTCCTTCTTAAGTAGATGAATGTTGCTTTATGTGCCCTAAACTAGAAGTGTTTCTAGATGATCTAGGTGATCTCATGAGTTCTTCAAAATATCTTATTGCTTCACTGGGATTGTTCATTTTTCCCACAAGTTTTTTTCTCAGATCTCAACTCATTTCTCAATTGGTCACTATGTGATCTCAAATTTTCTATCTCCATATGCTTCCTTTTTAGTTCCTAATTTACAAGTATCAATTGATTCTATTAGTGTAGTTTTTAATTTCCTAGCAGGTTATTTATTTTTACTTATATTGTTAGTTTTTTCCTACACTTTTAATAATCTCGCTTAGGTTAATAAAGCATGTCTTATTAGGTGAATGGTTGTGAGGTGTCACCTTCCTACATGTGAGCATCCATTAGCTATCTTGGGAAGATATTTTTCTATCTTTAATCCAATAGATGGTTGCTCCTCATTGGTCAGTGTTGCCACCTCCTCCCTCTTCCTAGCCTCTATAAGCATGCTACCTGGCTTGTATTTGCATCTTTTATTTTTGTATCCTCTTAATGCTATTTTTCTTCTAGCATTTGCGTTACTCTCTTGGAGACTAACTCTGTGTTGCTATTTTGATTTTGTATCATTTGCATTCATAGTTTAGATATCTATTATTTGCACTAGTTTTTTGGGTTATTAATCTTTTCAAATTATAACATGCTATCAAAGCTTTTGTATGTCCTAGAGTAGATTATAGTTTCCTTATTTGAGAGATTCAGGGGTGGCTAATAAATCTCATTGTAAGTTTTTGAAAAACTCAGTATGCTCTTATCTCACATCTTTGGATGATCTTGAGAATCAAAAAAGCTTGACAAAAATCTTTTTAATTGCTCGGGTTTACACATGTGTTTTATGAAATGTGGGTGATTACAACATTGCTGGTTATACTGGCAACATTTTTGGTTGTTCCAACATGTCCAAGAGTCTTGAGAAAGTCATATTTTGGCTTTCATTTCACCAAGATCGGAGATCGTTATACAAGTTGTGAAACTGGGGTTTCAATCTCAAATCTCACAACCAACTTGCATATTTAGTATTTTCAATCAATATTATAGGTTTCAACATGCCATTGATTGACGTAGGTATTTGATTCAACCTTTTCATGATGTCTTTTGGTTGCTGGGATCATTTTTTGGTTGTTGGGGCTATTTTTTTATTGTTAAAGGCGTCTAATTTACACTACAACTACATCTTTTGTACATCAGCAAGAAAAATACTTTCTGGGTTTTGTTTGCAACCTCAAAAAACCATCTCGGTATCTTTTATTTTTTGCATGCAATCTATATATTTTGTATAATCAAGCATAGAAAGCTACAGTTGTACCCCTCTCTGTTGGTAGTCGTAGATTTAAATGCAGTTTTCAAATACCTTGTTCTTGCTCATATGGACTCTGATTTTAACATTTTTTGTTATGATCTTGGCTATTTTTTTGTGCTTTATCCACTAGTGTAGTCATTTTTAGATTTTCATGCATAAATTTTTTAGAAATTGCAAATTCTCAGTTGTGACTTTGCACAGTTCTTGTTTTAGAAACTTTAGAGGATCATAAATTTCTCATACAACCTCATATCAACGCAATTCTTTTTTTGAAAGTGCATGATTTTTTGAGTAGATTCTAGTGGTGCTATTTGTTTCCTTGATTATTGTGCCCAAGTTTCACTTTCAACATATGCTCTTCATGAGAATTTTGTAATGCATTGAAATCAAGAGCACTTAGTATTTCTTGCTAGTGGTAGTTGTAAATGCACTAAAATAAAGTGCCAAATCATATTTCTTTGTAGGGGGCGAGGGGCATTGTCGTGGCTAGGTTCTCTTCTTTTGAACATTTCTTCTCTGCATTTCTTCATCATGGATCAAACAAATATGCCCATCCTAACTCCATACAATTACTTTGAGTGGAAATCACACATGACAATTCACTTAAAGAAAGCTGGATTAAATAGGATAACTATGGGACTTGAAACTGAACTTGATAAAGATGAAGATAAGCCTAAGTGGTTTAACAAATGTGATGAGACATATGGAACATTGTGTTTATCTATTTCTCCTTGCTATTTTACACTAAGTCTTTGGATACACAAAATGAAATATGTACTAAGCTAGAAACACTATTTGGCACACAAGATTCAATGAGGGGTCATATGTTGGAAAATGAACTAATTAGTTTAAGTCTAGGAAATTTCAACATAATCTAGGATTTCTTCACTAAAGCTGCAATTAAAACAATGTGGAATTGAAAAGAAAGATGAATAATTGATTCTTAGTATTCTCTCTAAGCTAAGTTTAGAGTATTCTCTGTTTGTCTCTACCTTCCATGCTACTAAGGGTGCACTTGGTACTCAATTCACCATCCCATCTTTAGATGATTTTATTGTCAATCTCACTTGAGAATATGACAAGCTAATCCAGATGGGCCCTCTTAAGTCCTCTAAGTCACATGCCTTGGTTGCCAACCAAGGTACAAAAGAAAAAAAAGGACAAAGTAGTAACAACAATAGTAAGGATGAGAAACAAAATAATAGCAAGGAGAAGAAGGATTAGATACCAATTGCTTCAAAAGCATCTATTGATACCCCATATTCCAAGGGCAATAAGCCTAAGAAAGAAAAAGTCCAATGTGCATATTGTAAAAGAATAGATCATGGTGAACATAATGTTTGAAGAAACAAATTGATCACTTGACACACATTCTTCAGAAGAATAACATCAGTGTTCCTGAGTCTATCAAACAAAGTTCTAATGAAGGGTCTAACAAGGAAAAAGAAAACAACAAGGGGAAAGGAAAGGGCAAAGCCCTTGTTATAGTTGCTTCCTCACCATCCACTAAGGTTCTTGATTCAGGTGCTTCAAACTACATGGCTTCATCTAAGGAAGAACTTCCATCCTTGGAGCTGTGTACTATGCCTTTTATTTTGATGGGTGATGACACTCCTATTGAGGTGTGTGGGAGAGGTTTGTTGATGTGGGGGATGACACATTCCATGATGTTTTTTGTGTACCCTCATTATCAACTAATCTCCTATTGGTATACTAGATAAATCACATAGGTTTAGGCAAGTGGGTTGAGTTCACTCCTGATTCAGTGGAGATATGTGAGTTGCACAGTGATTCTATAGTTCCAGTTGGGAGAGCATATCATTAGTCACAAATCTATCTATTTTCTCACTTTTTTCCTGATCCTCCTTCAACTATTTTTCTCACTCACTCTAATGATGTGATTAAATTATGGCATGAGCAGTTTGGCCATCTTAACTTTTTCTATTTACATCAGTTCAACCAGTAGAGCATGGCCATAAGGTTCCCTTCGGTTCAGTTCTTAGGTGGTGTTTGCCAAGGTTATATTCTTGGTAAACATCCTAAGGAAAAGTTTGATAGAAGTAAGGCATGGAGAGCTTCATAGATACTAGAGTTAGTTCATAGTGATTTGGGTGGTCCATTTTAGCATCCTTCTTTTAGCAAGGCCCGATGTATCCTCACATTCATTGATGACTTTTCTTGATATAATCGGTGCACTTTCTCAAACAAAAGTTAGAGGTATTTGATCATTTTTAGGACTTCAACTTTTTTTAGAAAAGCAATCTGGGAAAGCCATCAAAGTTTTGTGCACAGACAATGGTGTTGAGTATGTCAACCATCAATTTGAAATATTTTGAACTTTAGAGGGGATTGATTTACAACATTAAGTTTCATACAATCTTTAGCAAAATAGTGTTGTAGAATGGAAGAATAGATCCTTGAAGGAAATGGAAAATTGTATGACTCACTCTAGATCTCTTGCACCATAGTATTGGGAAGAGACCATTAACTATGCTTGTTATATCCATAACCATATTCCTCACCAAGCCTTGAAGGAAGTTACTCATTTTGAAGGTTGGAGTAGTCAAAAACCATTACTTAAGCACTTTCAAGTTTTTGGCTCTCCTACTTGGGCCCACATTCTTGCAGAGAAATGCAAGGCCTTGGATCTGCAGAGAAAACCTTGCATATTTGTAAGTTATCCTGATGGTGTGAAGGGTTTTTGGTTTCTCCACCCTACTACACATGAGTTGTTCATTGATAGGAGTGTTCAGTTTGAGGAGGGATCTTCAAGCTCACTTTCTATCACTTCTCCAACTCCTTGTACTTTGGCATTGCAATCACTTGGAATACATGAAAAATATTTTGATGAATCAAATTCACCTGAGTAGTCTTCTACCTCCACTTTTAATGCAGAGAGTGATTCAAAGAACTTACCTCCTTCCTCTCCTAGTCATCATTTAGAGGTTAATGATTCCCCTCTAGATTCTCCATCTTTCAGTCCATTTTGGGCTAGACAAACCTTGTAGTCTATAGGTGATTAGGTTGGGGATCCATTATACACCAGACAAACTTATTCACAATTCTAGGATGCTCCACATGTCTTCATCACTACTACCTTAGATCCACAGTCCTTTCATGAGGCTTCTAGTATTCCTGAGTGGGATACAACTATGTAGGAAGAGTATAGTTCCTTGATGAGGAACCACACTTGGGATCTTGTCCCTCTTCCTAAGGGAAAAAAATTGTTTGATTTAAGTGGATCTATCAGACAAAATTTGCAACAGATGGGTCAGTTGACAAATACAAGGCTCGCTTGGTTGCCAAAGGATTCTCCCAGGTTCCTAAGATTGACTACTCTAAGACTTTTGAGCTAAATGCCCGAATGAATTCCATTCGAATTGTTATTTCCATTATTGTAGCTAATCGTTGGGAAGTATATCAGATGGATGTGAAGAGTGATTTTTTTTCATGTCCCCTTTTCAAATAATTAAAAATAATAATCTTTGCTAAGGTAGGCAAGCCCAAAAAGGTGAAGTTTTGGAAAAAGGGGATAATCTTTGGAAGCTAATGGACTAATAAATGAAGATTATTATTAAAATATGTTTTATTAACCCCTTTTGGATGCGAGTTAGGGTTATGCCCTCTTTTAAGGGATTTGGAGGCATTTTGGGCGGATTCCAGAACTTGATTTTTGCTCATTTTCTTTTTTATTCTTCAGAGGCTGCTAAACCTGTGGAGAAGGAGACCCAAGAACGGGAGTTTGCAAGTTTCCAGGGAGACCCAAGAATGGGAGTTTGTAGGTTTCTAGGAAGGCTAAGGATAGGAGTTTGAAGCCATTCCATGTGCATGCTCATGCAGAGTTTTTCTTTGTGCTTAACAGTGCAGATTTGTGGGTTTTCGGGTGTATATTTTGTAAGAGTTTGGTGTTTCCAGTTGAGTATTTCATATCAGTTTGGGTTGCTGCTGTATATCAAACTTTTAAATGTTAAAATAGAGCTGAATATATGTATTTGAATATGATTATAATTTTTTGATAGATTATTAGTAATTTTGTGGTGATTTCTGGCTATTTTGTGCTATTTTTGGGAGCTCGATGAGCATTGTTTTTTGTCCTCCGTTTGGGAGCTATTGTGTGCATGTTATACAGATCTAGAAATGAAATTTTATAGGCTTTTATGCTGCTCAAATTTATGTAAAAATTTCCACTTTTAGATTTATTAATAATAGGTGAAGCTATGAAGCTTTTGGCACTATTTTTGGCATACCCGATTTGGGGTTTATTGAGAAATTGGTGGATCTTTGAAATATTGGTTGTTTGATCTTAAAGATTTGATTAGAGGTTGGAAATATCATAAAAATCAGTAAAGAGACATTTCAGTGGTATCAGAGCCATGATCTTTCTGGCCTGAGGGTTTGTAGAAGTTTGCATGTCAGTTTTGACAACTACCCAGATCTTGCATGTCAGTTTTGACAACTACCCAGATCTTGCATGTCATAATTTATGGTTGCATGTTGCTTCTAATTAGTTGCATGTCAAAATTTATGGTCGCATGCAACTAAGTGAAAGAGAAAAAAGATATTTGCAGTGAGAAAAGAATAAAGAAATTTTGAGTACAAAATCCAAGGAAGGGAAGAGTATGGTTGATCCAGATGATATGGAAAAGAAATTCTTCCAAGACATCCAAAATACTTAGAAGCAAACAGTGGATAGTTTGGCAGAAACTAGAGAGGCTTTGCGAATATTGACAGAAAAACTATAAGGAGTTGCATCTATTAATGAGAAAGGGAGCACTTCAGAGGAGCCAAGAAATCTAAAATCCACACCATCTAAATCAACTAAAACTATTTTCTTGCCTTCAGATGAGCCACCAGTACCAAATCCAGCCATTAATCCCGTGGAATAGGTTACAGGTAACTTGATTACATTAAGAGCTACTTACAATGGCTTAGATGATGACTTTCGTAGTTCAGTTCCTTTTAGAGAATATGTGCATATGATAAACACTTTGATGCCCAAGAAAGAGTACAGAAGGGAGCATGACATAAGTGGAAGAGAGCTACAAAAAAAATAAGCAAGTTTATAGCACCTACTTTTGATGGAACAAATAAAATTTCAGCTAGAGCATGGCTACAAAAATTACAGACCTTCTTCACACTTAACCCCATGAAGGAGAGTGATGCTGTTCAAATTTCAAGTCTACACTTGGAAGATGTAGCCTATGATTGGTGGTATCATGGAATGACTACTCAAGGTCATGATTAGGTAACTACATTTGATGATTTTAGTCAAAGAGTGATAGATAGATTTGACCTCAAGGATGATGATTATGAGGATGTTGTTGTGCATGATGGTGAGATACCTGGTAGAGATGAGCAGACATTGAGCATTCATGACTTTTCTAAGAGAGAGTATCAGGCACAGTTAGATGCTTCGTCACATGAGGTTGAGGCTAGTAGTATTTTTCACATGATTTATCCCGCCAGCTGAAGGTGAGTGAAGATAGTATTGTGACTTCATTATCTCATCATGATAGGTATGTGGAGTTAGTTGGTATTGGTCATATTACTCAAGTGAGGATTTTGCTTGAGTTACCAGCTGATTCTAGTTTACAGATATGGACTCAAGATTGTTATATTGACATTTGGGATTCAGTTGACTGGAGATCTTTAACACTTTTTGGTAGTAGTGTTTTTTTGGGTGCTATCATGGATTTGATTAGCAGATTGCACGGTGTTCTCTTTTCTTGTGCTACCAGCTTGTCCAATGTTGGTATTAGTTTTCATACTCCAGTGTTGGGCTTTGTTCATATATCCAGTCGACCATACTTGCTGGAATGTGTCGATGATCTTTCATATTTGGTAGTGTGTATAGATGAGTCCCAGGATCATATTGGCATTGATGACATCCAAGAGGATGCAGTGGGCAGTTTTGAAGACTTAGTTTCTTTGGGTACAATAGAGTTGGACAGTAGTGCTACAGTTTTTGATACTTCGTTTGTTGATATGAGCTTTAGAGTTGATTCACAGGATATGGGTGGTAATAATCTAGAGACTAGTAACTTTGAAGATACTCCTTTAGATAGTTCATCAGAGGAGGTTTTTAGGAGACAATCAAGCTAGTGCCATCATGTGTCTAATCAGTTGAGAGTTAGTGAGCGAGACATTGCTATCACTTGCTAGTATTTTGATGCTGCTCGTCAGTTGTTAGCCATTTATGGATGGGGTTCTCCTACTAGTGATGAGCAAGGAGGCAATTATCTTTCCTTAACAGAGTTCCACTCTTTATGGGAGGCTATCCAGATTCTAAGACAAGATTATATGCAGTTGGTAGCCGATAGAGATTATCTTATGGAGTGGGGTAGTATAGCATACGATGTATTGTTGGCCAAGGAAGATGAGGTGAATGAGCTTACTCAATAGCTTGAGGTGACTTCTGAGATTCTTGAGAGTACATAGTTGGCTTTCAAGGAGTCATAGTTTCATTTGGCTAAGGTGACCATGGAGTTTGAGCTACTACAGTCTTTACTAGATTCTGTATAGTCACAAGCTGTGGTGTCTGATGATCTGAGGATGTCCATGGTCAAGATTGCCAAAGATAGTGGAGATGGGGATGCATCCATCCTTGATACTAACATTGGCATATCGGGTTCATCCCCACTAGCGTCAGGTTCAGTTGAGTTGAGTGTTGCAGTAGATTTTTTTGGTATGCTTGACATGGTGGTGACCTCTAGCACTAATGGCATGAAGACTAGAGATGCTGTATCAAAGACCATGTGTGATGTTGGTGAGCCGATAGTTGGCATGGTTCCTGCTAGTAATACTACTCCCTTGGTGATGTATTTGGAGGTAGTAGTCAGTTCCAACTTGGTTAGTGATCGATTGCAGTTAGTTACATCTGGATTGCAGTGTGAGCCACTGACTGAGATTGGCGCATTCTATCAGCATTACATTGTAAGGTATGCTCATCAATTTACCTTTGATGACCATGTTGATGAGATGATGATACAGAGATGTAATTTGGTTCCTAGTGCTTATCATCAGTTATGGGACAGTTTAATGCCTCAAGATGAGAGTTTTGATGGGCATGACATGGCAATAGGTTCTACAGTTAACAACTTGATAATACATGACTTAGAGCAAGAGTTTCAGAGTGATGCTTCAGTGGGTGTTGTTATTGATTCTACTCCTTTGGCTATGACATCTCCTGACTTAGCTAGTGATCAGTCACAGTGGGTTGTATCACTTGTTCATGGTGAGCTGTTGACTGAGGTTGGTTTTTTTTATCAACATTATATTGCAAGGTATGTACATCAGTTAGCATTTGATCCTTGTATTGAGGAGTCGATGGCAGGAAAATTTGGTTTGGGTTCCAATTCTTGTTGTTTATCTTGTGATGGCTTTTCACCATCACGGGTGCATGGTAGTTATGGTTATGAGATAGTGGTCGGTGATCTACAGAGTTGTGTTGACTGCAGGCATTGTATAGTGTGTGGATTCTCCATACTTGGTAAAGTTTCATTCGGGAGCATTCACCATTGTTGCAGAGTTGGATTGTACATTCCGTATAGGCCAGTGGAATGCATTGATGGTATTTACTGTGTTGGTAGTCCACTTTACTTGGGTTTTGATGTTCTAAGAGTTTGTGTCTCGTGGATTTCTGACTTTGGAAGTTGTGATTTTGCAGTTTGGTTGAGCTATAATTGTCAGTTTGATTATGGATTCCTCATGGTCATATTGCAGAGGATATTGCAGGAGCCTGTGTTAATTGGTAGTAGTATAGTTCATGACTACATTTGGGATCCAGGTGGATTGATTGGTTTATTGTTCAGCCATTGCTTGAGGACAAGTAATGTTTGGGAGGGGAGGACTTGTCATGTCCCCTTTTCAAATAATTAAAAATAATAATCTTTGCTAAGGCAGGCAGGCCCAAAAAGGTGAAGTTTTGGAAAAAGGGGATAATCTTTGGAAGCTAATGGGCTAATAAATGAAGATTATTATTAAAATATGTTTTATTAACCCCTTTTGGACATGAGTTAGGGTTATACCCTCTTTTAAGGGGTTTGGAGGCATTTTGGGCAGATTCCAGAACTTGATTTTTGCTCATTTTCTTTTTTATTCTTTAGAGGCTGCCAAACCTGTGGAGAAGGAGACCCAAGAATAGGAGTTTGCACGTTTCCAAGGAGACCCAAGAATGGGAGTTTTCATGTTTCCAAGAAGGCTAAGGATAGGAGTTTGAAGCCATTCCATGTGCATGCTCATGCAAAGTTTGCCTTTGTGCTGAACAATGCAGATTTGTGGGTTTTCGGGTGTATATTTTGTAAGAGTTTGGTGTTTCCAGTTGAGTATTTCATATCAGTTTGGGTTGCTGCTGTATATCATACTTTTAAATGTTAAAATAGAGCTGAATATATGTATTTGGATATGATTATACTTCTGTGATAGATTATTAGTATTTTTGTGGTGATTCCGGGCTATTTTGTGCTATTTTCAGGAGCCCGATGAGCATTATTTTTTGTCCTCCATTTGGGAGCTATTGTGTGCATGTTATAAAGATCTAGAAATGAAATTTTATAGGCTGTTATGCTGCTCAAATTTATGTAAAAATTTCCACTTTCAGATTTATTAATAATAGGTGAAGCTATGAAGCTTTTGGCACTATTTCTGGCATACCCGATTTGGGGTTTATTGAGAAATTGGTGGATCTTTGAAATATTGGTTGTTTGATCTTAAAGATCTGATTAGAGGTTGGAAATATCATACAAAATCAGTAAAGGGACATTTCATTTTCTTCATGGTGACCTTCACGAGGAGATCTACATGGAGTATCTATAAGGCTTCCTTCAGGATTCTTCACTTGTGTGTCATCTTTGAAAGTCTCTCTATGGCCTCAAATAGGATCCTTAAGCCTGGTATGCCAAGATGGACTCCTTCCTTCTATAATTTGGGTTCACTGAGTGCCATTCTAATCCTAATGTCTACATTCTACAATACGGTGATTCACTTCTATTATTGGTTTTGAATGTTAATGACTTGCTAATCATAGAAAGTTCTTCACCCAACATTAAGGCTATTAAAGTTGTCCTTTAGGATAGTTTTTTGATGACTAACTTGGGCTTGTTGCATTACTTTTTTGGGATTGAGATCTTTAAGTCTCCTTCCATGACCACCATCACACAATCCAAGTATGTTCTAGATTTACTCTCGAGGTCTCATATGGCTGATTGTAAGACTGCTCTAACTCCCTTCCTTTTTGGAGTCAAACTTGAGGCTTAGTGTTCTTCTCCACTTGTTGATGGCACATTATACTGCTAAATTGTTAAGAGTTTCATTTATCTAACTCATACAAGACTTGACATCTCATATGTTGTAGGCATGGTCTCTCAATTCATGCAGGAGCTTCATGAGCTATACTGGAAAGCAACCAAGTGGATCCTTCACTACATTCAAGGTTCTCATAGTTGTGGGATTCACTACAGAGTAGGTATTGAGCTTGATTTGGAGGGTTACACAGATTCAAATTGGGTGGGTGATTCTCAAGATCGCAAGTCTACTTCAAGTTATAGCTTCTTTCTTAGTTTAGGTCCTATTTGTTGGTCGATCAAAAAGGTGTCTGCTATTGCTCTATCTTCTACTGAGGCTGAGTATTGGGGGGCTATAAATGCTACCACTAAGGCCATTTGGCTTCAACATCTTCTCACTAAGTTTGGTATCTAGATTAGATGGCCATCAATCATATTTTGTGACAACTAGAGTGCCATTTAGATCTTATGGAATCTGGTCCATCATCAGCAGACCAAATACATAGAGGTCCACATGCACTACATCCAGGAGTTCATCCATGGTCACGTCATAGAGCTTCACTATTGTTCAACTTTTGAGTAGGTTGCTGATATCTTCACTAAACCCTTTACTGAGAATAAGCTCCTTTATTTGTGATCTTTTTTGGGGGTGCAAGATGCTTCCTCCTTTGGGGGGGGGGGGGGGGGGGGGGGGACCTCTTCCTCTCACTTGGAGTCCTAACTCTTTTTTGGGGGGGGGTCCCTTTTCGCTCTCTTTTGGGGGAATTTTATGTACATGGGTACCTCATCAGGCTTGACTCTTTGGGACCCATTTCTACGTCCACCTAAGCTTCGCTTATGGGGGGGGGGGGGTGTGTTAGTGTAGTTTTTTTATTTCCTAGTAGATTATTATTTTTCCCTATATTGCTAGTTTTCTCCTATGCTTTTAATAATCTCACTTAGGTTAATAAAGCATGTTTTATTAGGTGAATGGTTGCAAGGTGTCACCTTCCTACATGTGAGCATCCATTAGCTATCTTGGGAAGATAATTTGCTATCTTTAGTCTGATAGATGGTTTCTCCTCATTGGTCAATGTTGCCACCTCCTCCCTCTTCCTAGCCTATATAAGCATGCTACCTGGCTTGTATTTGCATCTCTTGTTTTTGCATCCTTTTAATGCTATTTTTCTTCTAGCATCTACATTACTCTCTTGGAGACTAACTCTAAGTTTCTATTTTGATTTTTTATCATTTGCATTCATAGTTTAGTTATCTATTCTTTGCACTAGCTTTTTGGGTTATTAATCTTTTTAGATTCTAACAGATTCATCATGTCTAGTGGAGTTTTTGTAATCTTTTGTACCTCAAAATATCTTTCTTCAAGTTTGATAGCCAATTGTCTTTTATCTTCCTCAACCATAGCTTTTTCTTCTTCATCTTTCTTCTTTTGTTCTATCACTTCACATAGCCTTAATGACTGGACTTCATGTTCTCTTTTTGTTGGTGTAAATAAGTATTTACTATTTTCACTTACTTAAGTTTACTTAGGTTAATCCATTATTTTATTATTTTATTTATTAGTCACCTAGGAGTATGTGTACTCTTGTGAGTTGTCATGTTGACAACACGGGAGTCCACACCTCTTTTATGCACATGGTGTCTACAACACAAGAGTTAGCACACTAATTAAGCACATGGTGTCTACACCCTTGATATTCTTATCCACTCATCTAGAATGATGGATAAGACACATACTTAGTTGTCATGATGCTTATCTTATCTCCTAGTTCTTTCTAGAGACATTTTGGGTGCTTCTTGAGAGGCCTTCATATACAGGCACTCCTAGTGTGTTTGTAGATCATATTCAATATAGAGCAATGTATGAGGACATACTCTGATATATTGATTATACTTCTTTTTGGTCTATAGTTGTGTTTGTGTTTGAGTTCTACGATATTGAGTGAATCTTGCCCTAAGACAAATTATTACATGGTATTAGAGCTATAAAAAATTCTTACATGGTATCGGAGCTCTTAGAGAATTTCTCTTCACACAGCCATTCAAGACCATTCTTACTTCAGCACCATGACCTGAATCTAGAGTATCGCAAAAATTGGGAGCATCTAGAACTAAATCTGACCTTGCCATTGCATCTAGAATGTCGATTTAGTGAAAATTGGCTATAAAGTTGCCTACCCTAGGACAAAATCGATTGTGAGGCAATTTTTATTTGCAAACCGACACCTGAAGGACCAATTTGCAACATTGGTATGATCATTTCGAATCTGTACATTTAATTTTCAGATCTGCATCTCTACTAATTTTTTTGGATTTACATTATTTTCTAGAAATTTTTTGGCTATAGGGACATAGGAGATATTTTTTTCAGGTGAAGATTGGAGCTTGTTGGTGCAAATTAGATATTTGCATCACATTCAGAAGGTCCAAAAACCCCCAAATTGGATTTTGTTTCATCCAAATCGGACCTCTGAGGCAAAATCTAGATCCATTTGTTTTTTTGAGGCATGACATCGATTCAAGAAAAATAACAGCAACAACAATTTTCAAATAGTGATATGTCCCTCATATAGACTTCTTTTTGCAAGCAATTTTTCTATTTTGGGGTAGAACTTCATGATCTACACATTGGTGTAGGTGGTTTGAGATCTCTGTTCTTGAATTTTTCTACAACTTGCAAATCCTAATTTTTGCCACTTAAAATGCTCAGTACAGGCTCATCTGGACTCCAAATTATATTCCTTTTTTTTTAAAGTGCATTTTTTTTTGGTTTACTTTCTAGATCTATAATCATATTATGGGTTCTATGGACAAAAATAATACTTTCAAAAATAGGCCCTAAATTGGCAAGTGACTATCAAGTGCCTAAATCATACATTGGGGGGGTTTCTTTGATTCTTTTTTACATTTTTGGAGGTTACATTGATTAGTCCATCATGGAAGAGGCAGATTTGATTTATTTGCACCCAGACAACTATCAGGAATGGAGTCAAATTACTATCAAATTTCTCAGTCAGCATAATGCACTACCATATGTGAGAGGACTTGACTATGATATTGATACTTTCTCCTCAATTACAATTAAGAACTGAAATATAAGCACAATTATAGACCAACAAGAGAGAGTATGATCAGAATGATGATATATTCATTCAATATGCAATATGGAGGCTTTGGATTCACTTGTTGACCTTAAGGCAACAAATCCATATGTTCATTGGATGTATCTTTAGGAGATGTATGGAGATCCAAACATTCCTCCATTCTCAAAAGATCTCATACCTCTAGTTGTAGCTGACTCCTCTTCAGATGAGACCATACCTCCAGCTCTTGTTGCTCCTACTGATCCTATTTCAGGCACAGATGCTTCAGATTCAGTGCAATAGGACCCTTTATGTCTTGCTACTCTACCTTCATGCAATCACCTCCTTCCCACCCTTGAAGGCCTATTCATGGAGTCTCACATTGAATATGTGGGAGACACTATTGATGATATTTATCTTCTCTTTGAGGTGAATAATTCATTCATTTCCGTAGTGACAAATTCATATACTTCAGCACAACAAGGTACACATGGTCTTCCAACCTCAAGTGACGACTTCTTCTCTGACATTTTTGCTTTATTCTTGGAGTCATACATAGCCAATTTGGAATACTTATTTGATGATCTACTGCTTCTCTTTGTTGAGGGTGATCCTTCTACAGTTGTTGCAAGGGCCCACTCTGACCCTCATGTCCATTCTCTACATGATCAGTCTTTTCGGGCTGATGTGATTGTGGATACTTATGTACAACGCATGTAGGAGGTCTCTTTGACATTAGAGAAGATTGTTGGTTTTTTGAAATAGGCTCTACATCACTCCTTGCTTGATCTACACTTCTTCTCAGTAGTTTTGGAGGAATCCATCATCAATATTGACACAAGGACACTTGAATAGGTTTCAGAGACACCGTTCATCTTAGAGATTCCTTCTCCATACAGGGGACACATCTCCTTTGTACCCTTGCATTTTTTTTTTCCAAAGGGGAGGAACATCACTCAAAGGTCATGGATTAGCTTCTACATTGGAGCATTTCTCACTGGTCGATACACTACTTTTAGGGGGGAACTACCTCATCTCCTTCTTCTCCCCCCTCTTAAGGGGTTTTTGTCCTTCTCCTTTTCTTACTTGTATTTACTGGATGTATGTCATAATGGGCGGTCTTGATTACTCCATCCATCCATGCATCCCTATTCATCTCTCTTTTTGGGGGAGGATTTTTCCCATGAGGTTTTTCCTCTTTCTCCACTTTATGAGAGATTGCATTACATTTCATTATGTACATGGGTACCTAACATGGCCTAGTAGCCGAGACCCATCTTGCACTTCATCCTAGTTTTCGTAAGCTTAAAGGCATTCCCATAAGTTGCACTTAAGGGGGGGTGTTGGTGTAAATAAGTGTCATGTCCCCTTTTCAAATAATTAAAAATAATAATCTTTGCTAAGGCAGGCAGGCCCAAAAAGGTGAAGTTTTGGAAAAAAGGGGATAATCTTTGGAAGCTAATGGACTAATAAATGAAGATTATTATTAAAATATGTTTTATTAACCCCTCTTGGATGTGAGTTAGGGTTATGCCCTCTTTTAAGGGGTTTGGAGGCATTTTGGGTGGATTCTAGAACTTGATTTTTGCTCATTCTTTGTTATTCTTCAGAGGCTGCCAAACCTGTGGAGAAGGAGACCCAAGAACGGGAGTTTGTAGGTTTCCAGGGAGACCCAAGAATGGGAGTTTGCAGGTTTATAGGAAGGCTAAAGATGGGAGTTTGAATTCATTCCATGTGTATGCTCATACAGAGTTTTCCTTTGTGCTGAACAGTGCAGATTTGTGGATTTTCTGGTGTGGCTTTTGTATGAGTTTAGTGTTTTTAGTTGAGTATTTCATATCAGTTTGGGTTGCTGCTGTATTTTAGAATTTAAGATGTTAAAATAGAGCTGAATATATGTATTGGGACGTGATTGAACTTCTGAGATAGATTATTATTGTTTTTGTGGTGTTTCCGGGCATTTTTGTGTTAATTTCGGGAGCCCGATGAGCATAATTTTTGTCCTACATTTGTGAACTGTTGTGTAAAGGCTATATAGATCTGGAAATGTCATTTTGTAGGCTGTTATGCTGCTGAAATTTCTGTAAAAATGTCCATTTTCAGATTTATTAATAATTTGTGAAGTTGTGAAGCTTTTGGCACTATTTCGGTCATACCCGATTTGGGTTTTATTGAGAAATTGGTGGATCTTTGTAATATTGGTTGTTTGATTTTAAAGATCTGATTTGAGGCTTGAAATATCATATAAAATCAGAGAAAGGGACATTTCAGTGGTATCAGAGCCATGATCTTGCCAGCTTGAGGGTTTGTAGAAGTTTGCATGTCAGTTTTGACAACTACCTAGATCTTGCATGTCAGTTTTGACAACTACCCAGATCTTGCATGTCAGTTTTGACAACTACCCAGATCTTGCATGTCATTTTTGACAACACCCAGATCTTGCATGTCAGTTTTGACAACTACCCAAATCTTGCATGTCAGTTTTGACAACTACCTAGATCTTGCATGTCAGTTTTGACAACTACCTAGATCTTGCATGTCAGTTTTGATAACTACCCAGATCTTGCATGTCAAAATTTATGATTGCACGTTGCTTCTAATCAGCTACATGTCAAGATTTATGGTTGCATGCTACTTCTAATCAATTGCATGTTAGTTCTTGGTGAATTTGGTGGTTGCATGTTGCTTCTAATCAGTTGCATGTCAAAATCTATGGTTGCATGCTACTTCTAATCATTTGCATGTTAGTTCTTGGTGTTTGAAGAAGTTATATCCTATTGGAGTTACAATCTACTTTATCCAGAATGGACAGGAATAGTACAGAGTCTCAAAGGACACGATCTTGGACAATTGATATCTAGAGTTAAAACAGTAGAAAGGATGGTTATTTAGACATTCGAGATAAACTTATGAAAATAAGCCATGACATGTCTGAATAGTTGGTTGAGCACCACTGTATGATGAATGACATGTTGTCCGACCTAGCTAAGGTGGATAAGTTGACTGAATTTCTATTTGGCAAATTTTCTCACAGGGCAGATGACACAATTACCAAGAACTTGCATGAGGAGTTTAAGAAACTAGCTTATAGCTAGGCAGAGGTCTCAGATTCTACTCCACCACAGGAGGTAGTGAGAAAGGATATTATGCAGATTGATAGTAATGGTCAACTTGAAACTCAAAATGAGACAATTGTATATAGGTCGTTAAAGGGTGATATCACAGGTATTCAAGATGGTATAGTTACAACAGGTAGTGACTACAGCGTAGTGGGTTCAGATGATGATTATGAGGATGTTGTTGTGCATGATGGTGAGATACCTGGTAGAGATGAGCAGACATTGAGCATTCATGACTTTGCTAAGAAAGAGTACCAGGCACAATTAGATGCTTCATCACATGAGGTTGAGGCTGGTAGTACTTCACACAATTTGTCCAACCAGCTGAAAGTGAACAAAGATAGTATTGTGACTTCATTATCTCATCATGACAGGTATGTGGAGTTAGTTGGTATTGGTCATATTACTCAAGTGGGGATTTTGGTTGAGTTACCAACTGATTCTAGTTTACAGATATGGACTCAAGATTGTTATATTGGCATTTGGGATTCATTTGACTGGAGATCTTTAACACTTTTTGGTAGTAGTGTTTATTTGGGGGCTATCATGGACTTGATTAGCATATTGCACTTTGTTGTCTTTTCTTGTGCTAGCAGCTTGTCCGATGTTGGTATTAGTTTTTATACACCGGTGTTGGGCTTTGTTCATATATCTAGTCGACCATACTTGCTGGAGTGTGTTGATGATCTTTCATTTTTGGCAGTGTGTACAGATGAGTCCCAGGATCATATTGGCATTGATGACATCCAGGAGGATGTAGTGGGCAGTTTTGAAGACTTAGTTTCCTTGGCAGTTTCTTTAGGTACAGAGGAGTTGGATAGCAGTGCTACAGTTTTTGATACTCCATTTGTTGATATGAGCTTTGGAGTTGATTCACAGGATATGGATGGTAATACTCTAGAGACTAGTAACTTTGAGGATACTCCTTTAGATAGTGCATCATAGGAGGTTTGTAGGAGACAGTCTAGCTAGTGCCATCATGTGTCTAATCAGTTGAGAGTTAGTGAGCGAGACATTGCTATCACTTGCTAGCATTTTGGTGCTGCTCATCAATTGTTAGTCGTTTATGGATGGGGTTCTCCTACTAGTGATGAGCAGGGAGGCAGTTATCTTTCCTTGACAGAGTTCCACTTTTTATGGGAGGCTATCCAAATTCTAAGATAGGATTATATGCAGTTGGTAGCCGATAGAGATTATCTTATGGAGTGGGGCAGTACAGCATACGATGCATTGTTGGCCAAGGAAGATGAGGTGAGTGAGCTTACTCAGCAGCTTGAGGTGACTTTTGAGATTCTTGAGAGTACATAGTTGGCTTTCAAGGAGTCACAGTTCCATTTGGCTAAGGTGACCATGGAGTTAGACCAACTACAGTCTTTACTAGATTCTATACAGTCACAAGCTATGGTGTCTGGTGATTCGAGGATGTCCATGGTCAAGATTGTCAAAGATAGTGGAGATGGGGATGCATCCATCCTTGATACTAACATTGGCATATCAGGTTTGTCCCCACTAGAGTCAGGTTCAGTTGAGTTGGGTGCTACAACAGATTGTTGTGGTATGCCTAACATGGTGGTGACCTCTAGTACTAATGGCGCGAAGACTAGAGATGATGTATCAAAGACCATGTGTGATGTTGGTGAGCTGACAGTTGGCATGGTTTCGGCTAGTAATACTACTCCCTTGGCGATGTCTTCAGAGGTAGTAGTCAATTCCAACTTGGTTAGTGATCAATTGCAGTTAGTTACATCTGGATTGCAGTCCGAGCCACTGATTGAGATTGGTTCATTCTATCGACATTACATTGTGAGATATGCTCATGACCATGTTGATGAGATGATGATACAGAGATGTACTTTGGTTCCTAGTGCTTATCATCAGTTATGAGATAGTTTGATGCCTCAGGACGAGAGTTGTGATGGGCGCGACATGGCGATAGGTCCTGCAGTTGATAGCTTGATAATACATGACTTAGAGCAGGAGTTTTGGAGTGATGCTTCAGCGGGTGTTGTTATTGATTCTACTCCTTTGGCTATGACATCTCCTGACTTAACTGGTGAACAGTCACAGTGGGTTGTATCACTTTTTCATGGTGAGCTGTTGACTGAGGTTGGTTTTTTTTATCAACATTATATTGCAAGATATGTACATAAGTTAAAATTTGATCCTTGTGCTGAGGAGTTGATGGCAGACAAACTTGGTTTGGGTTCCATTTCTTGCTCTTTATCTTGTGATGTCTTTTTACCATCAGTAGTGCATGAGAGTTATGGTTATGAGATAGTGGCTAGTGATTTGCAAAGTTGTGTTGACTGTAAGAGTTGTATAGTGTGTGGATTCTCCATACTTGGTACAATTTCATTTGAGAGCGTTCACCATTTTTATAGAGTTGGATTGTACATTCCGTACAGGCCAGTGAGATACATTGGTGGTATTTACTATGTTGGCAGTTTGATTTGTGCCCTTTACTTGGGTTATGATGTTCTGAGAGTTTGTGTCTCATGGGTTTTTGATTGTGGTAGTGGTGATTTTGGAGTTTTCTTGAGCTATAATTATTAGTTTGATTATGGATTCCTCTTGGTCGTATTGCAGAGGATATTGCAGGAGCCAGTGTTAATTGGTAGTAGTATAGTTCATGACTATATTTGGGATCCAGGTGGATTGATTGGTTTATTGTTCAGCCATTTCTTGAGACAAGCAATGTTTGGGAGGGGAGGACTTGTCATGTCCCCTTTTCAAATAATTAAAAATAATAATCTTTGCTAAGGCAGGCATGCCCAAAAAGGTGAAGTTTTGGAAAAAAGGGGATAATCTTTGGAAGCTAATGGACTAATAAATGAAGATTATTATTAAAATATTTTTTATTAACCCCTCTTGGACGTGAGTTAGGGTTATGCCCTCTTTTAAGGGGTTTGGAGGCATTTTGGGCGGATTCCAGAACTTGATTTTTGCTCATTCTTTGTTATTCTTTAGAGGCTGCCAAACCTATGGAGAAGGAGAACCAAGAACGGGAGTTTGTAGGTTTCCAGGGAGACCCAAGAATAAGAGTTTGCAGGTTTTTAGGAAGGCTAAGGATGGGAGTTTGAAGCCATTCCATGTGCATGCTCATACAGAGTTTGCCTTTGTGCTGAATAGTGCAGATTTGTGGGTTTTCGGGTGTGTTTTTTGTATGAGTTTGGTGTTTTCAGTTGAGTATTTCATATTAGTTTGGGTTGCTGCTGTATTTCAGACTTTAAGATGTTAAAATAGAGCTAAATATATGTATTGGGACATGATTGAACTTCTGAGATAGATTATTAGTGTTTTTGTGGTTTTTTCGGGCATTTTTGTGTTAATTTCGAGAGCCCAATGAGCATAGTTTTTGTCCTACATTTGTGAACTGTTGTGTAAAGGCTATACAGATCTGAAAATGTTATTTTGTAGGCTGTTATGCTGCTGAAATTTCTGTAAAAATTTCTATTTTCAGATTTATTAATAATTTGTGAAGTTGTGAAACTTTTGGCACTATTTCGGTCATACCCGATTTGGGTTTTATTGAGAAATTGGTGGATCTTTGTAATATTGGTTGTTTGATTTTAAAGATCTGATTTGAGGCTTGAAATATCATATAAAATCAGAGAAAGGGACATTTCAATAAGTATTTACTATTTACACTTACTTAAGTTTACTTAGGTTAATGCATTATTTTATTATTTTATTTATTAGTCACCTAGGAGTATGTGTACTCTTGTGAGTTGTCATGTTGACAACACAGGAGTTTGCGCCTCTTTTATGCACATGGTGTCTACAACACAAGAGTTAGCACACTAATTAAGCACATGGTGTCTACACCTTTGTCATTCTTATCCACTCATCTAGAATGATGGATAAGGCATGTGCTTAGTTGTCATGATGCTTATCTTATCTCCTAGTTCTTTCTAGAGACATTCTAGATGCTTCCTGAGAGGCCTTTATATATAGGCACTCCTAGTTTGTTTATACATCACATAAAATATAGATCAATGTATGAGGATGTACTCTGATATATTGATCATAGTCCTTTTTGGTCTACAATTGTGCTTGTGTTTGAGTTCTATGATCTTGGGTGAATCTTGCCCTAAGAAAAATTCTTACATGGTATTAGAGTTGTACCAAATTCTTACACTTTTCAATCCTTTGACTTCTTCATTTAGGATACTATTCTTCTCCATTAGATTTGCAATAACTACATCAATTTCATTGGAATTTCCATCATCAAGAAATCCTTGTGTATCAACTTCCTGATACAGTGTTTCATTATGTTGAATGGCCATCTTTCCTCTTTCTTAGGGATTTTCTCAATTTCTCTCTTGCTACTTAAAGTTGTTGTAGTATGAGTTGGATGTCAATCATTTGATTGTCAACAACCTTTCCCAATTTTGAAGCCTCTATCTCCAAGATTTGAACTCTTAAGTTGTTAGACTTATTTGAAGAGAACTTTACACTAATATCAATTGTTGGAAGTCTTATTGGGAAACAAGATACTGAGATAGTGGGGGGGTGGGTTAAATTAGGATCAATAAAACTTTCACTATTAAAACAATATCCAAAATTAACTGTATTCATTTCTAATCCATCTCATATTTTAGATCTCATTCCATTTAATCATAAACTTGTAATGTTGAAATTGAGATCTATCCATGCATAAAATCCATGAAAACACAAACACATAACACAAAATATTTAGTAACCTCGACATCCTCCAAGTTGAAGGTAAAACTGGGGTGGGTATGAAACCCATAAATCTTCACTATTGCAATAACAAAGTTAGTCTATTAGGACTAAAATTTCAATCACTTCTAATGATCTACCCTATGAGGGGTATGCCCTATTAAAATATTTAAGATTGTTAGGTCTACCTTGATTTAAAAAATTATACTTACAATGAAGTGAGGACTCTATCACCTATTTTAGTAGAGTAAAATGAACACTAATCTATAAAAAGAATTCTCAATACTAAAAACAAATAAACACTTAAGATAGGACCAAAGAAGACAAAATTGAGGAAAGTAGACCAAAGATGGTAAACTCCTCAAGTGCTTCTCATGATGACGAAGCTATGTCCCTGATGGATAGTGGATATATGCTCACAATGTGCTCAAGCTCCAAATGGATGAGTGATAATCAAATATGAGTGTGGATGAATGATTCAACAATGAAGGTATGGAGGGTTTTCAGCATTATAATAGTATTTTGGTAGTTTTTAGGCTCTCAAAATTGCATTATAAGTTTGCTTCAAAAGTGGATGATTTTAGTGAAGGGAGAGGCTTCTATTTATAGGCCAAGGGGTGGAAGGATGGACAGTCAGGATGCAAGGATGGAAAGATGGTAAGGGAGGGCTAAGATGCACTCAAAGGGGAGCACATGGATTGTGCTTGTTTAAAGCCAATTAGGAGGTGACACATGTCACAAGGTGATTGGATGTGAGAGGGTAGGATATGGGTTGGTCAAAGGAGTAATGAGGGAGGTTGAGCCATAAATGGAGATGGTTGGGTCAAATAGAGATGGTTGGGTCATAAATAAAGATGGTTGGAAGGAGGATGAGATTGTTGACTTTGGCTTAGAGGTGGTTGGGAGGAGGATGAGATTATTGACTTTGGCTTGGGTTAGCAAGTCTTAACCCTTGCTTAAGTTGTGCACATGATTAGAAGAGGGATTAGGATTAGCTTAGGAGTTGGCTAACCTTGTTTAGGGAATGTGACAAGGTTAGAGGGGGGTTTAGGATTAGAATTGACATCTGCTAGAAGAGTCTAGGCTTTTAGGATGAGGATAAATAAGTTTTTATAGAAAATAAATAAAGTTTTATTTATTTCAAGAGTTTAGGTTGAGGAAATATTTATTAAAATATTTTTAATAAATTAGAGGATTAATATTTAATCTTAATTAAATATTTTGAGTTGGGATTAGGGGTAGGAAATGATGAGATTAGCCTTTAATCAAAATTAAAGAAGGATTTAGAAGATTTTGGAAGAGGTTAGTGATCTTAAGGAAATTGGCCAAGTTTTGGACAAAAAATAAATAAATTATTTATTTTGGGATTTTTGGTCAATTTATTAATTAAATAATTAATAAATAAGAAAATAATGTTTAAATAAGATTTAAACATTTTTGGGAGGGATTCCTTAATTAAATATTTTTAATTAAGATAAAGGGATTTAATGGCATAAAAATAAATAAATTAATTAAATAATTAATTAATTAATAAATGATGATGTCATCAGAGATTTTTTTTTCAGAAAATAAAAATACTTTATTTTCTAAAGGATTTTTAGGTGTCTACAAGGACTTAGTTAAGAGATTTACAAAGGTCTATTAAAACCACATTGTTAAGAGATTTGCCCTAATTCAGTCTATCAAAAATGATTCAATATCTGATCCTTAGGTCTACACTTACAATTGCTAATTATAGATCTCCTTATTCCAATATCTGATCTAATTTATTATCTAATATAGATTTTCTCTATCTTTCACTACTTCATTAGGTAACTAACTCTGTTTGCTTCACAACTTTCTCTTGCAGCATTGAAAACTTAACTCCTTCGCTTTGTTCGCTTCCTTCACACAATTCACACTACCTTCTGTGATAACTTACTTCATATTAATATGCAATAGGTTTTGTATCTTCCTATTTAAACAAAAATGTAGATCTTCTAGAATAAGATCAACAATCTAGATATTTCCTTTTTTTGCCTCTTCGTCTGATTGGTTGTTCATCCCTCATAGGGATCGATAATCCACATTAAAACACATAACAACCATCATAAAAAACTCTATAATAATTAAATTTTATTTATACATTAGCTTAAAAATGATTTAGCTCAAATTTTATATCATTTCAGACATTTATGTTCACTATGTGTTACTCAACACATACTGGCTCTAATGATTGGTCGTAAATGTTCTTCCTATTGTTGCTTGACCTTAACTGACTCAACTCCTTCTATATAACTCGACATCCATGTGCTCTTTTTTGCTTGGCATTAAATGTACTTGAATTATACTAAAAAAACTTAGTGACCAAAGATCTTCTCAACTTTTATAGAGCTTGATATATACATGATTTTTTATAAGTCTTTACATGACTCGGCCTATATAGAATAGCTCGATCATAGTGATGACCAACTAAATTTTCCTTATTTATGACTATGTGTTTGACACTAATTAACAACAAAACTTAGAGAGACCAACACTCAATAGATCTAAAATAATTTTGAACATCTACAATAACACACATAAGGGTATTAATTGACTTCTACAAACAAAATTAATTAGTAGATAGGGTCTTAGTCTTTAGAGATCTATAACTTATACATCAATAAGACCATAGCACATAAATTAATTTGAGTTGAAATTGGGAAGACTAGAGGTACATGCATACTACTTGAGCCATAGGTGACAAAGAAGTTTCTAGCTACCACAACAGCTAATCATCACTATCATCAAAATCCTCACCATCTACTTCATATAACATTTGATTGCTCAATGCATTTTTTTCATATTTACTATCAGTATGCATGCCTTTGTCAACTTCATTGTCATTGCCTCCAATATCAGGATAGGAACCATTAGCAGTGTGATTATTTATGATACTACCACTACCACTTGGGTTTGAAATGTTGGCCAACCCTCTTCTTTGACATTTGTTTCTCCAAATGCTTAGAGCACTGTCATAAGGGAAACTATCTACCTCATACCTAGAAGTATAGAGCCTCAAACAATTATCCAAATTTTTGTCTAGTTTGTTTATAAACTTTGATTTTAGGAAGGCCAAAGTGTTGAAAACTCTTTCATCCTCCACTGAACCAAATATCATTGTCAAATATTAATTGGCAAGCTTGAAATATTATAGTATTAACTCTCTTAACTGATCGCTCTAACCAAGTTTTTGCCATTTATTTGTTACTATTGCCTCTTCATTTGGGTTATCCATAAGATCATAATGTTCCCTCATTATGTTTGCAAAATAATATAGTTGATCTCTCAATTAAGATTCATCTAAACTTCCATTTATAGTTACTCCATTAATTACTGTACTTTTGCAAAAATGATTTATCAAAGTCATCATCCTTCTTTGAAAATCATTTAGACTATTGAAAGGCCAATTTTGAGGAAAAATAATAGATGTTACCCCAATAAGTTCCTCTATAAGGAATCTAAATCTAATTTGTGAGGAAAGAATATAGTGAATTTGTTTGACAGACTCAAGTATAGAGTCAACGATCTTCTTGAAGTCTTCACTTTTATCACACGAAAGTACCTTCTTGATGCAGGAGCATCCAGAGGTATAAGGGCAATCCTATGTCACCCAAAAAAATGTACTTAGACTTAGTTTTTGTTTCAAGTGTTTTCATTTCAAGATACCCATTTGGGTCAAATAAAGGTTCCAACTCTCACAGTTCCACCATCAGTGTTCTAGGTTAGAGTATTTGAACACCTTGGGATACGTGTAAATGTAAAAAAATAGGAGTATGTAATTAAGCCATAATTTTGGTGAATTAGTGGGTGTAAATTGGTCGGATGAATTTTATTGTAATTTAGAGCATTCCAAAAAAAGAATCAAGTCAAAAGGCCCCACAGTTTGAAAGTTATTGCAGTTTTTCAATTTCTGGAGACCTCCTAAGAATGCTTCAAAGTTAGGATAGGAGCATTAAATGACCTTGTACAGGGCCAAAAAAATGGGTGATGAGAAAAGGTATTCCATAAGGCTATAGAATTCTTCAAGAGCTTTTTGAAAATGTAAACGGTTCGTTAATCGGAGCTACGGTTCAAAAGTTATGCCTCCCGAAAGTTCAGTTACCATTTGTGGATTCTTCTAATTTTGTGCCGACTTCTATGCTACTTCTGGAGCCTTCTCTTTGGTCAGTGGATGCCAACTAGCACTTTCTAGAATGTATTCCTAATCCTTAACCCTTTGGGATCTATTTAAGCACATTTCTAGAAATGTAAAAGGCAGTTTGGAGTGGAGTTTGAGAGAAGGTACTGGGAGAAGAAATTATCTCTAGATTTATGCTATTGTAAGCCGATAGGGCATGTTTTGGAGTTTGTTTCTCTGCACTAAGTGTACTAGCATATTTTCATAGTTAATAAAATTTTCCCTTTCTTGTTGTGTCCATTCTGTGCTTGGGTTGTGTCCCCATCAAGTGGTATCAGAGCAAGGTTTTCTTGAGTGTGTAGACAAAGCACCGACTGTGAGGCAATTTGCACCAAGACTGTGTGGTTGTGGGTTTGAGTTAAGAAGATTCCTCCACAAAGAGAGCATGGTGGAAGGGCTGGAGCTATTAATCATAAGGAGGTTAGAGCCCTCCGAAGGCAGGTACAAGTGTTGCAGGAGGAGCTCCATAGAGGAAAAAATGTTACTGCAGGTGACGAAAGTGAGGACAACAATGAAGAAAAAAAAATTGGACCAGAAGGGGAAGTTGAAGGGGAATTTTTGAATCAGGTAGAGGAGAGGCTTTTTAGGGCCATTACTAAGTTTGGGAAAAGACCTACAATTGATGTGGGTGTATTTTCAGGAAATCTAAAACTAGATGAGTTGATCGACTGGATTAATGAACTAGAAGAGTACTTTGAGTATGAGGATATTAGGGATCCAGATAGGGTTAAGTTTTTAAAGGCCAAACTAAAAGGCCATGACAAAATTTGGTGGCAAGAGGTTCAATTGGAAAGAAATAGAAGAGGAAAGGAGAAGATGAAAAGGTGGGATTGCATGGTGGACAAACTAAAGAAGTAGTTCATTCCTATTGACTATGAGCTTGATTTGTTTAAGAAGATGCATGGGTTAAACCAGGAAAGAAAATTAGTCCAGGAATATACAAAGGAGTTTTATCGACTTCTGATTAGAGTAGGGCATGTAGAAGCAAATAAGGAGAAGGTTTCTCATTATATTAGTGGGTTACAACCTAGCATCCAAGAGGAATTAAGTCTGGTAAGAATGACCAGCGTTGAAGAGGCATACTAGTTTGCCCTACGAGTTGAAGAGAAGCTAAATAAAATTTTTGAAGGGAGACAAAGAGGGCACAGTCAAGGAGGAAGGGGCAGTGGTAGGTCATCTGGAGGTCAAAATGAGACCCAAAGGAAAAATGAAGATGTGGGTACTAGCAAGAACCAGAGGAACGAGGATTTCAACCGTTCTCGTGATCAAAACTTTGGAGATCAGAGAGGAAGAGGTAGAGGATGTGGAAAAGGTTTAGGAAGAGGAGGTTTTCGTGGTACCTATTTCCATTGCAATGAACAAGGCCATTGTGCCTTTGAATTCCCTCAATGACAAGGAAGAATAGATAGGAGAGCTGAGGGCCAAGCTAGGGTTGCTCATGTAGATGAGGATGCACAGTCATCACATTCAGAGGATGTAGAAAGAGGAGAGACTTTAGTAAATGAAAGAGTTTTACTAAGTGGGGAGATTGAAATAGGACAAAAGAGGAGTCTATTTCATACCAGGTGCAAATGTGAGAATAAATTTTGTGATGTGATCATTGATGGTGGTAGCACTGACAACTTGGTGTCAGAAGAGATGGTCTCCAAGCTGAAGCTCAAGAGGGAGAAACACCCCCAGCCCTATTGGATCGCTTGGGTGAAGGATGATCATAAGGTCCTGGTAAGTGAACAATGTTTAGTGAAGTTCAAAATTGGGAGTTACCATGATGAAGTTCTCTATGATATTATTCCAATGGATGTTTGCCATCTATTGTTGGGAAGACCATGGCAATTTGACAGACATGCAGTACATGATGGTCATGCAAACACATACTCTCTAACAAAGGATGGAGTTTGCCACAAATTGAAGCTCATGGTAAAGGAAGGTGAAAAGGTATGCAGTAGTGCTAGGATCTATCTTTTTGATGGAAGAAATTTTTTAGATGGCATGAAACATCAGCGTATGTGCTATGCTTTGATTCCTAGAAAAGATAAGGAAGGTAGTAGTGAAATACCACTTGAAGTTTCAAATTTATTAGGTGAATTTGGAGATATCATCTCTGATAATATTCTACAAGGATTGCCACCAGTAAGGAAAATTAGTCATCAGATAGATTTAATCCCTGGAGCTAGTTTTCCTAACAATGCTGCTCATATGATGACTCATACTAAAACTAAGGAGCTAAACAAACAGGTTCAGGAGCTATTGAAGAAGGGTTTGATTCGAGAGAGCCTAAGTCCATGTGCATTACCTACAGTACTAGCACCAAAGAAGGATGGAGAGTGGAGAATGTGTACAGACTCTCAAGCTATAAATAGGATAACCATCAAGTATCAGTTTCCTTTGCCAAGAATGGATGATCTTATGGATTGCTTGAGTGGAGCTCAGTACTTCACAAAGATAGATCTCAAGAGTGGCTATCACCATATATGGATTCAAGAAGGAGATGAGTGGAAAACTACCTTCAAGACCAAGGAGGGTCTTTATGAGTGGCTAGTCATGCCCTTTAGATTGACGAATGCCCCAAGTACCTTCATGCGGCTTATGAATGAGGTACTTAAGAAGTTCTTGGGAAAAAAATTTATTGTCTATTTGGATGATATTTTAATTTTCAAAAAGACTTTGGAAGAAAATTTATTGCATATTCGTAGTGTCCTTGAAAGGTTAATGGAAGAGAAACTATTAATTAATCTGAAGAAGTGTATCTTTGCAAAATGGGAGTTAGTCTACTTGGGGTTTGTTATATCACCTGAAGGTCTTAAAATGGATCCAGAGAAGGTAAAAGCCATCTTGGAATGGCCTACTCCAAGGTTTGCTACTGAGGTAAGATCATTTCATGGTTTGCTTAGTTTTTACAGGAAGTTCATTAAGAATTTAAGTGGCATATGTGCACCCCTGACTGACACAATAAGAGGGGCTAGAAAAGAGTTCAAATGGATTGTGGCAGTTGTGAGAAGTTTTGAATTGCTGAAGAAAAAGGTGACAGAACAACCTGTGTTGGCACAATTCCTAATTTTAGCAAGGTGTTCCAAGTGGATTGTGATGCTAGTGGTAGTGCTATTGGAGCTATATTGAGCCAAGAAGGTAAGCCTATTGCATATTTTAGGGAAAAATTGAATGACGTGAAAAAGAAGTATTATGCTTATGATCAAGAGTTCTATGCAATAGTTTAGGCCTTAAAGAAATGGAGGCATTATTTATTGCCAAAGGAATTTGTTTTATATACTGATCACTAGGCATTACAGTAACTAAATAGCCAAGGTAAATTGAATCAGAGGCATATGAAATAGGTAGAGTTCTTACAGAGCTATACATTTGTGTTGAAGCATAGAAGTGAAAAATCTAACAGGGTTGCAGATGCATTAAGTAGGAGATAGTTGTTGCTTACAGTAATGTAGGTTGAAGTAGTTTGGTTTGCTAAACTCAAGAATCTATACCTCAAGGATCTTGATTTTGCTAAAGCATGGAAAGCTTGTAAAGAACTTGTTGCTGTAGACAGAACTAAGTGGTTAGACTATCTGATTCAGGATGGTATGTTGTTCAAGGGCAATCAATTGTGTATTCCAAGGAGTTCCATGAGGGAAAATATGATTAAGGAGAAACACAATGGAGGGATGGCAGGAGATTTTCGTCGAGATAAGACCATTTCCATTCTTAGAGAACATTATTTTTGGCCTCAGATTTCACAGGATGTGAAGAAGTTTGTATAGAGTTGTCAGATTTGTCAACTGGCCAAGGGATTTAGTCACAACATTGGACTTTATCAGCCATTGCATGTTCCATCAAAGCCATGGGAGGACATAAGTATGGATTTTGTTCTTGAATTTCCGAGGACACAAAGGGGTAATGACTTAGTATTTGTGGTGGTTGATAGGTTCTCCAAAATGACACATTTCATTCCATGCCATAAAACTCATGATGCTGTCCATATTGCAAACTTGTTTTTTAGAGAGGTGGTAAAACTGCATGGCCTCCCAAAGAGTATAGTTTCTGATAGAGACAATAATTTGTGGGGTATTTTTGGAGAACATTGTGGAAGAAGTTGAGAATAGACTTGAAGTTCAGTTCTACCCATCACCCGTAGATTAATGGACAGACTGAAGTGGTAAATAGAATTCTAGGCACTTTGCTGAGATGTTTAGTTGGGGATAAGCCTAAGGGATGGGATTTGATTCTACCACAAGCAAAATTTGCTTACAATAACTCTATAAATAGGAGTACTGGTTAATCACCATTCCAAATTGTATATGGAAGTAGCCCAAGGACTGCACCAGAATTGAGGAAGATGGAGTAAGGGGAGAGGACAAGTGCTAAAGCAGAAGAGTTTTCTAAACATATCAAGCACCAACATGAGGAGGTCCAGGCACACATTATCAAGATGAATCAAGAGTATAAAGCTAGGGCTGATCAAAGGAGAAGACATAAGGAATTCCAAGTAGGGGATCTAGTCATGGTACACTTAAGAAAGGAGAGATTTCCAATAGGTACTTACAACAAGCTGAAGATGAAGAAATTTGGCCCCTGTAAAATTCTGAAGAAACATGACTCAAGAAATGCATGTGAGCTGGAGTTGCCAGATGGAATTCACGTTTCTCCTGTCTTCAACATTGCAAACTTAACAGAGAATCATGATGATGGTGCAGATGAGGAGTTGATGTTAGAGCCATGTCTAATTATTGCTTCTAAGAAGGAGGAGATAGAAGACATTTTAGATCATCATGTGGGTAAGCGTACCAGAAATAGGTAGTATGAAGAGTATTTGGTTAAGTGGAAAGGCCGACCGATTGAGGACTCAAGTTGGATATCAGTATCTGAAGTTTTCCATTTGGGATTTCCTCTACCATCCATAAAGTGACAGGGTCACTTTTCAATCTACCCTGGGTGTCTGATGCAGGAGCATCCAGAGGTATAAGGGCAATCCTGTGTCACCCAAAAAAATGTACTTAGACTTAGTTTCTGTTTGAAGTGTTTTCATTTTTGGATATCCATTTGGGTCAAATAAAGGTTCCAACTCTCACAGTTCCACCATCAATGTTCTAGGTTAGAGTATTTGAACACCGTAGGATACGTGTAAATGTCAAAAAATAGGAGTATGTAATTGAGCCATAATTTTGGTGAATTAAAGGGTGTAAATTGGTCAGATGAATGTTATTGTAATTTAGAGCATTCCAAAAAAAGAATTAAGTCAAAAGACCCCACGGTTTGAAAGTTATTGCAATTTTTCAATTTTTGGAGACCTCCTAAGAATGCTTCAAAGTTAGGTTAGGGGCAGTAAATGACCTTGTACAAGGCCAAAAAAATGGGGGACAAGTGAAGCTGGTCAATAGGGCTATAGAGCGCTTCGAGATCTTTCCATAAATGTAAACGATTTGTCAATCGGAGCTACGGTTCAAAAGTTATGCCTCTCGAAAGTTTGGTTATCATTTTTAGATTCTTCTAATTTTGCACCGACTTCTACATAGCCTCTGGAGCCTTCTCTTTGGTCGGTGGATGCCAACTAGCACTTTCTAGAATGTATTCCTAATCCTTAACCCTTTGGGATCTATTTAAGGAAATTTTTGGCATTGTAAAAGGTAGTTCAGAGTGGAGTATGAGAGAAAGTACTAGGAGAAGAAATTATCTCTAGATTTATGCTATTGTAAGCCCATAGGGCTTGTTTTGGAGTCTATTTCTCTGCATTAAGTGTACTAGCATATTTTCATAGTTAATAAAAATTTCCCTTTCCTGTTGTGTCCATTCTGTGCTTGGGTTGTGTCCCCATCACTTCTCTAGTTTGCTTCCTAATTTTTTAGGTTCAAACTAGGGGTTGATGTAGATATAGTATTGCATTCGTATGTCAACTGCATGTACCCTAGCACATACCTCATCATTTGCACCAATATGTAAAAAATTCTCAAGATTATTCAAATCTGTGATTTCTATCCACTTTGCAAACTTTGATTCATTTAATGGTAGTAATTGATATAGAGTATCTAGGTTAGCACATGTAAATTTACACATCTTATTATATTCTGCAATGTACATATCTCTTTGTTGAGACTTTTTCATAATATTTCTCATTTCCTCTAGCATGAGGAGAATAATTGTTAAATTTAAGAGTATATTAGTTAAAGTCAATTAGAGTCGAGGAAAATTTTCTCGCAGAGTGGATTAGTCCAAGAAATGATGGATATTTAGAGAATACTCGATGCACTACTCCATCCAAAGGGATCCATCTGGTGTTGTTATCTTTAAGAAGCTTCCTACCTTCAATAAGTCCTTGACAAAAGTGTTGAAATTCCCAAACTCATTTTGCACTTCGATAAAAGTATTGGTAAATTTCTTTGATTAAAGATTCCAATTTACAAACACAACCAAAATCACTAACAATTCCAAAAGCTATATTCATTTGATGGGCCATATAGTTAATGTGAATAACATAGGGTGCCAATGATTCTCAATCTTTTTGCAAAGACCAGTTTTATGACCTTGTATAAGTGAAGCTCCATCCACTCCAATACACACTAAATTTTTGGTAAACTCCATGTTATCAATACCTCCATAGTCAATTAGAGTACTATTTAACAAATCATATAAAGTTTATGTTATCACACTACAATTCAATTTAGCAACAAATAGCAAAAAATGCACACCCAAAAAGTATTATCAATTGTTATAACTTCATCTAGAGACAATATAATGAATTGTGACTATTTTATTTTTTCCTCAATATCTTTTTTTTCAACCTGTGCAAGACAACTAGCACATTCCCATATTTTGTTTATTCATCAATGATTGTTTAAATGGTTTCAGACATTCAAAAAGTGCAATAAACCACTCACTGAAGGGTAGTCTATCATAGGATGCCCTCTACTCAAAATATAAAAGGTGACACTTAATTGAACAACCTTTCTTTCATATTTTCCACTTCCATTGCCCTTCAATAGTACCTTTTACTCCAAAATTCTTCACCCATAATTTATCATGTAGCTCATATAATTCAACATTCATGATATGTATCTACAATTGTCCTTTATTTTCCAAGTTAGCATGGATTTTTCAACTCCATCTATAGTTTCCTTTTTGTAAACTTTATCAACATTATTTTATATGGTATCAAGTTTAAACTACAACCTCTTTTCATTCTTTGATATCTTTGTGCAAATATTACATCTGCATTCTATAAGAGGCTCACCACCAATTGGATTGGGAATGGGTTCAATGCACTAGAGCTTTTCCAACCATTCTAACTAAAAATTCCTTTTGGATAGATCCCAAGGAAATCAACCTTTTTTATTCCAATTTTCTTTTCCCTTTCGTACACAAACATCATTTATGGCATCACTTTTGGTTTTCTTAGCCAAGTGTATAATATCATTTTGGGCATCACTTTTTCTTTTCTCACCTAAACCTATAATATCATTTTGTGACTCCCTACTTAGGGAAACCGCCTCAAAATCATCTTCAAGATTGTCGTCGATTGAGATATCAAGTTCACCTACTAGAACTTCTTCAAAATGGTCTCCAACTTGTGATGAATCCCCTTCTTCAATATGCACTAGAGATGTAGGTTGTGGATCTTGTAGGTTTCCACTATTTCCACCACTAAAGTATGCTGATAAGGTTTTGCATTTTGGTGGCCTCTCTGGGTTTTTAGGGATCCTACCAAAACCCTTCCTATTTAATATCACAAACCAATAAAGGCTACAAAAAAATCAAATTGTTGACAAAAATGACTGTGATAGTAGACCACCACTAAAAAAGAACCACATAAAAAGATAAATTCAAAATCACTTACCTTTTAGGAAAATTGTGAGTGACGACTGGTAGTGGTCACTAAACAATGCACTCAACACTCTAAAACTTTGGAGAATTGGCAGCAAATTGAAATAAGAAATGCTCAAATAGAATAGAATAAATTATGAAAAATAAAAGTATCATATGAATGTATATATACCAAATTATGTTTGTGAATTACATGGGATTCTCAAGTGGGAATGTAAAAAGTACACAAAAAAATGCTTCCTATGTAAGCTTAATATATAAAATAGTTGGCTTAGGGGGATAGTTGGAGATAGGCATTGGTAAAATGGTATGCGATACTCGGCCTCAGGGAAAATATTTTGTTTCGCTACGGGAAAAAACACATTGTCAATAAGAAAATAATAGGTAAAGACTAGAAAAAGCTTTAAAATAATTGTATCCTAAAGATATATTACATTGGAAATTAGACCAAGATTTTGGACTGATCACGTGTAAAATAATGGGAAACTGGCCCAGGCTGTGGACCCAATTTATGTAAAATTTTGGTGACATGGTTGACTAATGATATATGTTTTATTCACCAAATGATGATCAAGAAAGGAGACAAAATCACCAATAGGAGAAGATTCACCACTAAAAAAATCATCGGTGGAAGGTATCCTTGATGCTCATACCATGTCCCTTAGAACATCCCTCACAAAGGATCTCCTCTCTTTGATACCAACTTCATTTCACATATGTATCTCATTTATCACATATTAACCAAAATTAGATTATTTGGATTAATTATACTTGTACCAAATCTTTCTCATACCCAGAACTCCCTCTTGGAAGTTGGGATCTCTCTCTCAAGATGATGTTGGGAGCACAGAATGACTATTATCTTTACACTTTGGTTGTCTCATCTTGGGAGGGGGCATCTCTATTTGAGTTTATGCAATCTAGGATCATAGAGGTTGTTGGAAACTATAATTGCAAGAATTGTCGTGTTGTCATTGATGTCAAACCTACTAGAAAGAGATTTTCTACCAATGTAGAGTTCCATATCAGTTGATTGATGAAGAGGATTTGAAAAGAGAGATAATTAGATGAGCTAGTGAAGTTGTTGAGTAAAGAGGAGCAAGTATGTTGGAATTACAATGGGCACTTGATCATTTAGTCTTTAACAAGATAATGTGTTGTTTAATCATTATATAAAGTGAAGAAGATAGTTGAGTTGATGTTTAGAAGAGAAGGCAAGAAGTTGAGTAAAACAATAATCTTGATCAAATGACATATTTATGAGGTCAATGAAGCAGAAGATTAAGGAACTTAAGAGATAGTTGAGCAAATAGTATCAATCGAGTGATAGATATGGCTGAGAAAGGCGAAGAAGAAAATATAATAGTGACTAAGGATAGTAAAGACCATGCAAGCCAGTGAAAGTCAAGAAAGACAAAATAGTAGAGATTGAGCTACACAATGTTGATCGACTAGAAGAACACAATCATGATTGAGTGTCAACAAAATAATAGTTTGTGAAAGAGTTGAGTTTGAGGCCAACATAGTTGAATTTTTGGATAAGTTAAAAGGTTTAAATGATAAAGATTGGTGAGCAGGTATATTTAATGCATGAATTGATTTTGTTATGTGATCAAAGGTAAGGATTTTCTAGAAGTGTAAAGAAAGAAGTAGAAGGACAAAATGATGGATAGATTCAATGAATCTAATCAATCCTAAGATCTACAATGATTTTTAAATGGAAAAAGATCAAATCTACCTATTTAAGGTGGCATAAGGGGTGTTTTCTAAGTTTGGTTTGTTGTTGATTGGTGATTTTTTGGAGAACCTATGAAGAACAAATTAGCAGAGGAAAATTGAGGAGATTTGTGAAGTGTGATTGCTTGAAGGGTTGCTAAGAAGATAATAGATGGAAATTATAATGAAGTCTAGTCAATGAACCATAAAATGAGTCGAATGGAGATCTAAATTTTCAAAATAAGTTGTATCTTGATAGATCAAACCTAGCTATTAATTTCTGACCATTTTGGCAGTCAAAATCCTTTAATCAAGGTTTACCTATGAGTCATTTGTAAATCCTTTAATCCTAGTCACATTCTAATGGAATGATCCAAAGTCATCTAACTAGGCCACTCCTAACATGGTGGTAAAATCCTTTAATAGGGTCAACCTAATAGTGTGTTTTGTAACCTTTCATAGGGTTGGCTCTTAACCAAGCTCACTTTAGAAGAGTGAAAAGTGGTAGCATGTTACTTGGTGGTTTTTCCCAAATTGGGTTTCCATGTTAAATCCTGGTGTCATATATGTATGAATGTTATATGTGTGATGCATACTATTTATTGTTGTTTATTTTTTGTTAGTCAACATATATTAAACAAAAAGCTAAGTGATGAATGAATGAGTTAATTTGTTGATGAGTTTCTATATTGGCCAAGTAGTTTTATGAGTTTTTTTAAGTTTTTTAAAGTTAGTAACATTTGAATTGGTACATATAGACCCCCTCTTAGTTATTCAATCATTCTAAGAATAAAGTATTTTCTAAAGTGATGACATCATGTCGATTGATCTTCCTCTCTTCGCTTATTTCTCATAAGTAAAATGGCTTTGTGCTAGGCCATCAAATTGTTGATTCTATTGTTTCTATGGTAGTGATGGCCAAATGATAGATAATAGTATTGATCAAGTAATATAAAATAGTAATGGTTGAGCAAGAGAAGATAGTAGAGGCCTAGTAATAACAACAACTGATAGTGTTAGCCGAGTGCCACTAGAAATTGGAAACTTATTGAATGAGTACAAAGAGATTAATGTAGAAGATATTTCTAGTGGTTTACCTCTAGTGAGGAGTATAAGTTATTGTATGAATCTGATTCTTGGACCTATTTTTCTGAATAAAGAACCATATAGATTTACATCTACTGAGAATGAAGAACTTAACAGATAAGTGCATGAGTTGTTGCAGAAAAGGTTTGATCAAAGAAAGATTTAGTCCATGTGTTGTAATTGTTATATTAGCACCTAATAAAATGGGGAATGGAGAATGCGTATTGATTCCAGAGCTATTGACAAGATAACAATGAAATATAGGTTTTATATGTCAGGGATGGATGATATAATGGATTATTTGAGTGGAGAAAAATACTTCACCAAGATTGATTTGAAGAGTGGTTATCATTAGATCATAATAAAAAAATGTGATGAGTGGAATACTTCTTTCAAGACAAGAGATGGTTTGTATGAGTGGTTGGTTATGCCTTTTGGTTTGATTAATGCACCAAGTACTTTCATGAGGTTGGTAAATGAAGTTCTCAAAAGAATTTTGAGTCAGTTTGTGATTGTTTATTTGGATGCTCTTCTAATATTTAGTAATATTGAGGAAGAACACCTTGAGCATATTTTAATACCCCAAAATTGGCTCATTGCCATTATACCAATTCTGGTCTATTTATGCTAATCTCTAAGTCCTATTCTAATAGGCAATTCTCATTCTGCTATTCGCTACTTGACTTAATTGTCAGATGTAGAAAACCCTAATCTGCATTCATCATTTTTTTATTTAATTCCTATAGTACGTACTCATATTAGTCGCATTAAACCTACTTGATTTAATTATAATTTAATTATTAAGTATTTATACTTTAATTAAATTTAATTATATCCTAAGGCTAATGTACTATGGAATTAAATTTATTTAATTTAATAAATATGCCTATCTTGATTAATTAAATGTAATTATTTAATTAAATGGGAAAGGTATTTCTAATTAATTAAATGAAATTATTTAATTAAATGGAGTACTTACTTCTAATTAATTAAACAAAGTTATTTAATTAAATGGGAAGCCATTCCTAATAAATTAAATGAAGTTATTTAATTAAATAAGAAAAGTGTCTCTAATTAATTAAAGGATTATTTAATTAAATAGAAAAAGTAATTATGAGAGCATATCTCATTTTATTAAATTAAATATCTCAACAAAATCTCTCTTCAGTTCAAAAAGGAAAATTTCCAGTTCACTATTGATAAAAAATGAGTTAAATGAGTTAACTCCCTTTTCTACTCAAATTAAATCAGTTAACTCCTTATTCTACTCAAATTCAATCTGTTAACTCCCTTTAATTTGGGAATCTTCCTTTATGACTGAACTTCACCTTTAATCCTGACCGTTGATTGAAATCGATCTCAACCGTCAATGGATTCCAGGAAAGTCTATTTAAGAGACCCTCATCTCTTTATTTTGGGAGAGGTTGAATGAGAATTTGCATCAAATTGTTGTTGGATTGTGCATTCATTTGAAATCCCTACTTTCATATTCATTTTCTAGTTTAATTCTCATATAGATTTAATATGCATACATTTAGTATAATTTATTTTACATGTTCTTAGATTAAACATGCATTACTCCATTCTAGATTAATCTACATTCTCATATAGATTAGTCGCATTTTCTTTCAAATCCTTCGTTCTTAGAGGGTCTAGTTGCTTAACACCTCAAATCTGAGGATATCTAACAAGCAATTCCCTTTAGATAGAAGGCAACAGGTTGCCTTGCCGGCTAATTTTTGAATGAACAATCCAATGTTCATTCTGAGATGAATCTGCATACAATGACCGTGTTGAAGTGTGTGTGTTAGCATAGGCCGCATATTCACATATACATTTTTGGCGCCAGCCGTGGGGCAGGAAAATCAATTTTCCTAGCCTCTTTTTGTATTTTTTAATCATTTTTTTGGTTCTCTATCTGTATTGTTCCATAGAGATTCGAGAATCTTCACGCGAGACTGTTCATTTTTGCATGAGGATCTAGAATCTTCACGCAAAGATTCTTTCCGCATCGCACAAGAAGTTCTTGGGCGCGCGAAACTTCTCACGGAACCTATTTTTTTGTGCAAGCCGTAATAGAATTTTGCACGGAACATAAAACTTCTTTGCGACGACTATCAGGAATTTCGCGTGAGATTTTGCTGACAAAGCCTCTTTTTTGCATTGATTTTCGTGTTTTTTTATTTTTCTGCTAACTGATCACAGTTTCTAATTTTTCTGTGTTTTCTAATTTTTTTGGAATAGCATAACAGAGGTTTGCGGGACAATTGGAAAAGCGTGATAAAGTTGCTAAAAATAGGTAAAACATCTACTAAGCGCGTTGCGAGGATTACTAGGTAATTCTCTTTGACTGATAACACTTCATTGGGAGCTAAAACAAACATCTCTTGTGTCAAGCTTGTGTGTGTATTTCCTTTCATGTTCTCATTTTACAACACATGCATAATTTGATACTAGGTTGTGATCTCTATTAGTTTCATCTAGCAGGCTTAGTTTTTAGTGATAGATCTAATTAGCTATCTTGGGTTATTGGATTCGCTAATCCGCGGGCCCCTCGTTCCACCTTGTGGTTTCAAGATCAGCACCACGTTAAAGGGGAGGGCTCTACAGGAAAGAAGCATTAAATGCTCCAATAGGCAACCCTTTTGTGCTTTCTAGAACTCACTAGTTTTTGAGTTGTGGACTCGTTTTGGCTTGTGTGAGGGGTTAAATGTTCCACATATTTGGACTCACCTCACATTAGTTAAAGCGTTAAGTGTACCACCTTGTGCTTTTTTATTGCTTTTGGATAGATTTGCTTTCAGGAATTAACATCTATACACACATAGTAATTAAGCCCCCATGAACACTATTCGTGGATCTTGAGGGAGGGGGTTCCTAGTGAAACTCCTCTCTAAGACAGATTCCTTGTAGGTGGGGAGGATACTTTGAGCATCTCGCAGATAGATGAATCTTCAACTTGTTGATTAAGGCATTCTTTTTTCTGAAGAGGTTGATAGATCACTGGGAGTTGATATCATAGATCTTTAAGAGATAATCTTGGTTTAGCATGTCGGCTTAATCTGTCTGCTTTGATTGGGCTAAAGGTGAAAAGGTGTCAAAACCTTGAATCTAGAAGCTAAGTCCCCTTTTGGTATACTATTGTGAGACGATCACCTTTAGAGAGGGTTAACTATAGCAGACAATCCCTCTACAGGGAAAAGCGTTGACGGAACCTCAAGCGGTAATAGCCATTTTCGCCATGGTAGTGACAACCGCTATATAAATGTCCTTGTGGAAGAAATCTCCATGGGTGTGATTCATTGTGGGTTGTCAGATCTCCCTAGTAGCTCTTGAAGATTAAGTTCTCGAACTGTGTCAAAACCTTAGTGCGCGGGGATTGGAGGTCACCCCCTGTGAGTCATAAAAGTTGCAGAGTCAAACCATTACTAAAAACCTTAGAGAGGCCAACTTTTATTTTCTAGGGATGTGTGCAATGATTGCAAAACTATTTAAAAATGTACAAAAATAGCTCTCCTAGGGATTAGCACAAACTAAGTCACTTGATTGTTCATGCACAAGGTTGCTTTTGCCCTTGCCCATTATTTTCAGACGTGCTTGAAATCACTTGCTTGCTGTTCTATGTACCTGTTGATCTACCTGGTTATTGGAATTTTTTTTTTTGTCAAAATCAGTCACTGTTGTGAAACTATTCTGCCCTTTTGCGCAAAATAATTTGGGTCTCACACAAAATCATCTGATACTTGCGCGAAACCTTTTTTTCCTCACGCAAAATTAAACTGTTGTTGTGCATCTTCACGCGGCCTACAAATTTCTTCGCACGAAATTAAATTGTTGTCACTAAACTTTGTGTGAGATAGGAACTTCTTCGCATGACCAGTAAAAGTTTTTCGCACGAGACTTTGTATCAACATTACCAATTTGGGTCTATTTTGGCTATCTGTGGCCTGCATGCTATCATTTTCTGCATCTGTTTATCACTTGCTATTTGCAAATAGTCCTGAAATAGTGACACTTTGCTTAGCTAAAGACTTGTGTCTTATACCTTCACTAGTCTTGTCTCATAAGTAATTTTTTTGGTCTTTGTCTTAATGCTTGTCATACTTTGTGTCGCAGTGGTCATAATCTCTGGCTGTTCTAGCCTTTAAATCAGACCTTTTGTGCCTTAGTCAACAATATTCTTGCTATTATCTTGTCCATTTTGAGACTCAGTCTTAGTGTAATCCTTGTCCAAGTTCTAGCTTCTTGTCCTTGTCTATGACTATCACGACCAGAAGCGGTAATGTGTTTTATCCCGATAACCTTAGACGTGGTCGTGCTAGGGGTTGTAATCACGGTAGAGGTCACTTACCTTTCGTTACGCAATCTATATCTAGTTTGGCTAGTGAGGCATCTTCACAGTCTTCCTCACCTGCCAGATCATCTCAAGTTCAACGAACATTTTCCAATTTGCAACAAATTAGGAATCATTTTCACCAAGAGGATACTAAGATAGGTAGAGGTCCTGCATTCCCAAATACAATGTATGATCCTTTCTCCACAAACCCTTTTGAAACACAACATATAGAAACTGAACACGTTCCTATAATGACTAATTGTGAACTTGAATAGGGTAGTCATAGTTGATATCAAGAACCACCTAAGGATGACAAAGAGAAAGAAAAAGAATATGACACTGATGAGGAACAGGAAGAAGTGGAAATTCTCCCTGAACACATAGAAAAATGTCAAAGAGACAAAAACTTTCAGAAGGTCATGGGAATCCTAATCAACAAAGAGAAAGAAAAATACTTTCTCAAACTTGCCCAAGAGGGGGCGAAGTTACCTTCTCATTTCAATGTAGAAACTATTGTCAAGACTGAAGAAGAAACTGAGACTTCCAAACTCCAAAAAAAATTGAAAATTATGCAAGACCAAATGGCTTGGATGATGCAAGAGAAAGAGAAACCCACAAAGACATACACATTGGATGCTCTTTGTTCATTCCCATTTGACAAAAGTATAAACATGCCACCTTTTCCACGAGGCATAGAATTACCCAGATATGACAAGTACTTTGGTACTAGTGATCCCCAAGATCACTTGCGAGAATTTGGTCCTTTGTCTATGGAGTTTATTCACAATCAAACATATCTCATGTGTTTATTCACTAGAAGCCTAGGTGGTCAGGCTTTGGAGTGGTTCTCACATTTACCTCTTGGTATCAAGACGTTTGATGAAATTGCTAATTCATTTGTTCAGCAATATTCTCATAACATTCAACATCCTGTAAATATTCAAGATCTATGCAACCTTAAATAGAAGGTTAGTGAGCCTTTTCTCACTTTCCTCCAACGGTGGAGATAACTATACACTAAGTATTCTCTTAAAATCCCAGAAAAGGAGAAGCTTGACATTTTCACTGATAACCTCTTACCTGATTTCAGGTATAGAGTCCAACTACAAGGTCCACATACCTTTAAAGACATGATTACACAAGCTATCCATATCAAAGAATTTATGGTAAAGAAAGGTGAGCTCACTCTTCAAAGAGACATAAAACAAGGTTCCACTTCCAATAGGGATAAAACCAAACATGTCAACAAGAATTGAGAAATAATACATGAGGGGGTTGTTGACAATGTCACACCCAAACCTGCTAAAATGACATTTAATCTCACAGATTGCCTCAAAGAGGCCAAAAATGCTGAGAAGCCTCCTCTTGACAATAAGATGTCTGGAAACAAACTGAGAAACTCATGGGCAACACGACCCAAGTGAGAGTATACGCCTTTGGGAGATCGTTTGGATGTGGTTTACAAAACATTGCTACAACACAAGCTTATCTCACCAATGAATAACCCTCATCCCTATGATCCACAGCCATGTCCACCATGGTGGAATGAGACCTCATTTTTTGAGTATCACCAAAACAAGGGACACAAAACCAACAACTGTATAAACTTGCATCATAAAATCCAGGACATGATTGATGCTAGTGAACTTGTGGTAGATAGACATAACAAAAACTCAGACCACAAGGCGTTCAAAGAGCCTTTCCCAGCTTATGAAAAAGGAGAAACTTTGAAACTAGAACCCTACAATAAGGTCAACTATACATATTCCAATGATGACAATGTCATTCACATGGTTGAAACTATAGATTCTGAATACTATGACGTTATTACCATAAAGGGCAAGCAAGATAATGACAAACCCAAGACACCATTTGTCTTGAGAGGCCCTACTTCCAATAAGATGGATAATGTGTCTTCGCAACATTATGCTAACGCTGGTACTCGCTCTTATGCAAAGTTGGTGCTCAAAGGCCTTGTACCTCCTACTTCAAATCTTGAACAACACAAAGACAAAGCCCTTGTTGGTCCATCTGGTAAAGGTGTAAAACACACAATGAACTTGACTGCAACTAGTTATAGTGTTCTAGATTAGTTGAAACAAACTAATGCTCACATTTCCATATTTGACTTGCTTAAAATCTCACCTGCTCACAGGCAAATTCTGGACAAAACCCTCACTGAGGCAAACGTTCCTCAAGATCTTGATCTTGAGTGATTTCAATCCATGGTAGGTCACCTAACCTCACCTCATCTTATGACCTTCTCTGAGGAGGATGACAACTCACTGAATCACCCACACAATTAGCCTCTACACATTGAGGTTATGATCAACCAGACACATGTTCGTCAGGTACTCATTGACAATTGCGCTGGCCTAAATATTATCTCTACTACTCTACTTAGACAATTGGATTATTTTGAGGACTCTATTGATCCTCGATGAAAGATCACTATTAAAGCATATGATGAAGTAGAACAAAAGTCACTAGGTCTTGTGACTTTACCAATTTGTGTCGGTCCTATCGAAAGGGATGTCATCTGTTAGGTTCTTGATATTCCCTTAGCCTACAACATTTTGTTGGGACAGCAATGGATACATGAGATGTGCGCTATGCCATCCGCATACCACCAATGCATTAAATTCCCATTTCATGGCTCTAAAGTTACTATTCCTGCCACTACTAGCTACACCTTTTATATGCTCAAAGCTGCTGATTCTTTCATCCCTGCTAACCATGAATCTACTGATTGTCACGCCAATAAGCTAAAACAAATTGAGTAGTCATTTAAACTGAAAGAAACTGGTATGGGAGAATACCACATGGAACCAATGTTGTCATTAACATCTCTTTTAGAGTCCTCTTGACATTATGGGAGGCCCTTAAAAGCAAAGAAGCCATTTGTGTTGACACCTCAGACCAAGTTTAATGGCTCTTTTTTCAAGGCTACAATTCCCTTAGAAGATGAAAGTGAAAATAGAGCCATTGCTGCATGGATTTATAAAGAAGAAGCTCCAGTGGACTTAACAGAACAAGCTCAAGAAATCAATCCTAAAAAATATGGACCTGGTCTTAAGCTTATGAAGTGTTTTGGTTACAAGGGAATCGACCCTATTGGGTGCAATAACAATGGTCTAATAGATCCTATCCAAGCAACAACTCGAAGCAACAGTGACACAACTAGCCTAGGGTTTAAGAAGGTCCCTTTCCATTTGGGATCCAATAAATTCATACCCGTACTTGAAAGTTCTCTAAAAAAAAGTCACAATCTGAGTCAGGTACTCGAGAGGAAGAATCTGATGATGAGGATTCCTACCCTCATCCTATTCCTTATGATCTTGCTAAATTCTTTGTTGAGCCAGATGACTTTGTGCCATGTGTTAGCACTGTGGATGATACTAGTGATTCTTTTGAGGACAGTACTAAGCAACTCAAATATCATTCAGAAAAGGGAGAATCTAGTCAGTCATGCCGTATTGAGTATTTGTGTAAGAATCCAGAGGCTAAAGGAGAGTATGTCCCTATCACTGTTGGGGAGTTCTATAGTCTCTCACCATGTAGCACCGATTCTCATGAATATGAGTTTGACAATCTTTCAGAAGCAACTACTGATAAAGACATTGACCAAGTGCATGTCTATGAAAATTGAATCGAAGTGGGTGAAACATCTAGGGTTAGGTCACGAGGGTCTGATCCAACTAGTGTCCTAGAGTTGTAAATTACTAACATTCCTACTTCGAGGCGTTTGAATACACCTGTGGATGAGGTCGTCGTAGGTCTCAAATTGCTGGTCCATGCACTTAATGACTATACTATGAACGCAATTGAACTAACCACTACTCTCTCACTCGCATATCCCGAGCTTATAGATTAGAACCCCAATGCATCTAATAAAGTCCCTACATTCCAGAATGACTATGCTCTTGCCTGTTACCTAAACGCTATCAAACCTATAACGTCTTCCACCAATGAGCAGAGCGTCAACATGACTGAGGCTAACATCAAATATCTCAGTCACACAATTAAAAAGAAAAAATGCAAGAGGTCTGATGGTGAAAACCACATTGTGGCAGTATCAGATCCCAAAAAAGTAAAAACAAAAGACGTATCCAAGGGTGAAAACCTCTCTGAGGTGCCCGTAGATGAGATATTTGATGTCCTTCCCAGTCACTTTTAGGAGAGATCATCAATGTTAATAGAGCTGACACAACCAATTAACCTAGGCACAGAAGAACATCCTCATGTGATACATCTGGCGTAGTCACTGTCACCTAAACAGAAGGAACAATTCATTGCCTTTTTCAAGGAAAAGGAAATAAATTTTGCCTAGATGTGTTTTGACATGCCAGGATTGGATCTTGATCTTATCATGCATCACTTGTCCATAGCACCAGGCATCAAACCAGTTAAACAGAAGCTTCAAAAAATACACCCTCATGTTGCATTGCTCATCAAAGCAAAATTGGAGAAACTTCTAAAGGTTGGTTTCATCTGTGCAATTGATTATGCTGAATGGATATCCAATATTGTTCCTATTTCCATGCATGATAAATCTATCAGGGTTTGTACAGACTTACGTGATCTTAACTTGGCATGTCCTAAAGATGACTTTCTGCTCCCTAATATTGATATGATCGTAGACATGACGGCTGGCTATGAGATGTATTCACTTATGGATGGTTTTCTTGGATACAATCAGATAAAAATTATGCTAGAAGACCAAGAGAAAATGGCTTTCACATGTGCATGGGGAACCTTTTTTTGGAATGGGATGCCATTTGGTTTAAAGAATGCTGGTGCTACATATCAACGGGTTTAATACAATTTTTTATGACATGATGCATAGAACCATGAAGGACTATGTCGATGATACCTTGGTCAAAAGTGCTAAACGCACTACTCATCTACAAGATTTGGGTCCCATCCTAGATCATATGGAAAAATTCAATCTTCGGCTCAATCCTAAGAAATGCGCATTTGGTGTCAGATCAGCGAAATTGTTAGGATATATTTTTTTTGCAAAGGGAATTGAAGTAGATCTCAAAAAATTACAAGTAATAATGGACATGCCACCACCTCGGAACATCAGTCAGATGAGAGGACTACAGGGAAGGCTTCAATCTATTCACAGGTTTATTTCACAATTAGCGGATAAATCACAACCCTTCACAAAGACCTTACATAAGGGTGTGAAATTCAATTGCAACCAGAATCGTAAGCAAAGCTTAACATAGATCAAACAATATCTTGTTAATCCACCAATCCTGATGCCTCCTATGCATGGGAAGCCTTTGCTTTTATACATTTTAGCCACTGAAACATCTTTGGAAATCTTGTTGGCTCAAGAAGACAATGACAACAAAGAAAGAGCTATTGATTACTTGAGCTGAACATTGGTCTCTTATGAGAAAAACTACATCATTATTGAGAAAGCTTGCTTGGTAGTTGTCTTTGCTTCCCAGAAGTTGAGACACTACATTCTTGCCCACACTACATGGCTTGTGGCTAAAATAGACCCATTAAAGTACTTGCTCAGTAAGGCAGCTCTTACAGGAATATTGGCTAAATGGGTCATGATACTAAATGAGTTTGACATCCAATATGTTGAACGCAAAGCTATAAAGGGACAAGCAATTGCAGACCAGCTAGCCGAGGCACCCATACAGAGTCTTCTACCAATAAAAATTGATTTCCTAGATGAGTCAATTCTAACACTCACTCACCATACATGGGTTATGTTCTTCGATGGGTCCTTCACATAACAAGGATCAGGTGCTGGATTACTCTTCATTACACCACAGAGATACTCATTGCCCAAAGCATACAAGATACTGTTTCCTTGTACAAATAACATTTTTGAATATGAAGCTTTAATCAATGGTATGAAAATTGCAGCTGAATGGAGAGTAGATCAGTTAGACATCTTCGGTGACTCTCAACTTGTTATCAACCAAGTAAATAATGTGTATCAAACAAAGGATAAGAAATTGATTCCTTACAAATGCATGGTTGATGACTTGACAAAGTATTTTTCACACATCACCTTCCAACAAGTTCCACGCACAGATAATAAAGTGGCTGATGCCATGGCCACTTTGGCCTCCCTGCTACAAATGCCAGAAAATGATCTCTAACATGAGTTCTTGGTGGAAGCATTACACTACCTAGCCTATGACACACCTGATTCCAAGATGATCTATTCTATTATAGGACAAGAATCATCCTGCTACCATCACATCTATTCCTACCTTCATAATCAAACCATTCCATACGGTCTAACCTAGAATGAGAAACATTACCTAATCCATAACACTTTACATTATGTCATTATTGCAGACGATCTATATAGGAGAGGTCTCGACAGAACACTCCTTAGGTGTTTAGAACCCGACGAGTCCAAAAGCGCACTAAATGATGTTCATGAAAGCATTTGTGGATCTCATTCCAATGGCTTGACACTAGCTTGCAAACTCCTTCATGCTAGTTACTACTGGCCTAAAATGGAGCAAGAAGCTGTTAAGTATGCTAGGTCCTGCAAGCAGTGTCAGCTACATGGGAATCTCATTCACACTCCAGCCAGAGAGTTGATTCCATCTACTACAACATGGCCATTTCAACAATGGGCCTTCGACTTGATGGGGCAGATTCATCCAACTTCTTCCAATGGACATAAGCTCATTATCATGGCTATAGATTATTTCACAAAATGGGTAGAGGCAGTCCCTCTCATAGTTGTTGATGGCAAAACTATAGTGCTTTTCATTACAAACTACATCATCTGTAGATATGGTGTACCATCCTCAATAATTACAAACAATGGAGGACAGTTCAAGAATAAAGACCTTAAGGAACTATGCAAGAAATTCAAGATCACACAACATTGGTCTTCCATTTATTACCCCCAGGGTAATGGCCAAGCTGAGGCATCCAATTAGGCGATCCTCAAAAATTTTCATCGCACAGTCAGTAAGTAAAGGAGAGACTGGCATCTCCAGATCAATCCAGCTCTATGGGTATATAGGACAAGCATTAGAACTCCAATGGACACAACTCCGTTTGCGTTGGTGTATGGGGTAGATGCTGTGCTTCCAAAAGAAGTTGAGATTCCTACCTTGAGAATCTCTATGAAAGGCCTTATCACTAATAACGACTATAGGATAGCTCAGCTTCAAGAGCTTGTGTTACTAGATGAATGATGACAAGTGGCATGTGATCATCTATGAGCATATCAACAAAGAATGGCATGAAGCTACAATCGCAAAATCAGGCCATGTGACTTCTAGCTAGGTGACCTCGTTCTGAGAGAGAATCCTAGGAATCAACAACAACGAATGCAAAAGGGAAAGTTTGAACCAAATTGGCTAGGTCCTTACATCATTACTACAATATATGGATCTGGCGCCTATTAGCTTTCCACAACCAAAGGAGAAGTGCTTAAAAAGCCTATCAACACTCTCCACCTGAAGCAGTTTTACAGTTGATTTAATCTTAGTAAGCTTTCTGTACATATCTAAATGTCTTGAAAAAAATCTAAAAATCAGATAAAATCTCAAAAAAAAAAAAAAAACTTGCCAAGAAGGTGAAAATCTGGTAAACAGGCACCTCTTATTCCCAATGCTCCATCTTGCAACTCATCTTTTAGCTATTCTGTATAGTCGCTTTGATGCTTTTGCTTTCCTACTTTCCGCTCATGTATCCATAGATTGAGTCTTGTCATAGCTCAAGGGGCATTCCCCCTTAGTATCACTCTTTTTGAGATTCTCCTCATAGAATCTCCTTCGCGACAGTCACCAGTGGTCCTCACTGCGTCTGCCTACTGTCGTCAGTGTCACTCTCTTTTCAAGATTCTCCTCATAGAATCTCCTTTGCGACAGTCACTAGTGGTCCTCACTGTGTCTGCCTACTATCGCCAGTATCACTCTCTTTTCGAGATTCTCCTCATAGAATCTCCTTCACGACAGTCACCAATGGTCCTCACTGCATCTGCCTACTATCACCAGTGACACTCTCTTTTCGAGATTCTCCTCATAAAATCTCTTTCACAATGATCACCAATTGTTTTAGCTGTGTCTGCCTACCATTGCTTGGGTTATGTCTCCAAATTTCTTTATGGAAGATCTCTCTTGCGTCAGTCACCAGTCGTCCTGGCTGTGTTTGCCTACTATCGCTCAGTCCTTCTTAGGTTCTTCATCGTGAAGGTTCCTATTTGACCTCAATCACCAATTGTTCTAATTGTGTCTGCCTACTGTTGTCACCCTACTGAAGAGATTTCTTTCAAACATTTTCTGGACATTGACACTTGACATCAATCCTGAAAATATTGAACTCAAAAAAAATGATATAATTTTTTGGATATGCTGAGCATTTTTCTTTGTTTTCTTTGTTTTTCTTTATCATATCTCCTCGAGAAACTTGATGATGTCATCTTTGACTAGAGAAGTAATGACTAGGGGCATGATCTTTTCTTTGCTTTCTATTTGAGGTTTAGTTCCAATAAGTTGATCTATTCTTATAAGAGGGGTGTCCACTATAAGAGCCTCCATCTCGTATTGGATGGCCGTGTGTACCTCGACTCCTTTTATATGAATACATCGATGACATCAGTTCTTCTCCTTATTTGTTGGAGTGAACTCTTCATGCTATAGTACATAATGATACTCATCCTATTAAGTGAACATACAAGTCACTATGAGTATATCTAGCACACTTTTGTCTTAGGTTACAAACGCAAGGGTCATTGTGTACAAAATGAATACTAAGTACTTAGCATAAGAGGGATTTCTTGTGTGTTTGGTGTGCCTGTTATGCAAGCAACATTCAGGTCATCCTAGCATTTATGCTCTGATGCTTATGTTAACTTGCTACATTAAAAGGGACAAATGTTCTGGTCATTCTAGCTTCTTGTGCCTTGAATGCTTACATTTAATCCCAACAAACCAATAACGTATGTTATATTCATATTTTCATGATTGCAATGTTAGTGGAAATTTTATAATATACAAGCTTTATTTTGTATCCAGTGATGATTAAATATCGAGGCTTGGTAACCAGACCTAGGGTTGCATTCAACATAGTCTTACATTACATACTTCATTTGCATAAGTGTGCAATTCATTGGTAATTTTGTTCATACTCCACATGCATCAAATTCCTCCATGAATGCACAAGCATTTGGTTCATCAATTCACGCTCCTCAATGGAATACTTGTGACTGTCAAACAAAAACACGCAACACTATGTGAGATGTTAGTCCATACACATACTTTCTATCTAAGTACAACATACATCTCACGTACATCAAAGTAAAAAAAAATAGACAATGACATGTACACAAGAATACTTGGCTCAAAATCTCATATATGTATATCAAAAGAATGGGTCAGTACAAAAAATGGGCACTACTTGAGTGCAATCGATAAAAAATGATACATGTGGTGCTGGCACACCAATCAATACATAGCCAGAGATCAAAATCAAAAATTAGGTACAGAGCATCTAACTCTGTCCTGAACCCTCACCTCCAAGAGGAGCAGGAGGAGCAGGGGCAACAGGTGGTGGAGGTGGTGGTGGCATATCTAGCCTGATAGGAGGTCGTGCGCCTCCAGACTCTCGGGCGCACTGAGAGAATCATTGAACCTGCAATGTCTCATCTGGCATGGCGCTGGTGTATGCAGCATAGTAATACGCATCCTGAGCAGACTAGAAGTGAATCTCATCCTGTGCCAGCTCCAGCCTTCGCTCTGCAGTCTTCACGTGCTCCCTCTGATGATCTATCTCCCACTATCTCTCCACTAGCTGCGCATCCCAGACTTCTACTGCAATCTACAACTGTCGGGAGGTCGCACGAACCCACTCCCAGTACCTCCGTACTGTGTCCTATACCCCACCTACTAGCTGAACCAGCATATCCTCATCTAACATATCAGGTGCCTACTATTGTAGCGGTGTCTACGACTGTGGTGGCACCTACTGTTGTGGAACCTCCTGTTGAGGGGCCTCCTCCTCTATCCTTTGCCTACGGCGTCAGCTCTGTCCACTCCCACTGCCCCCGACACTTGGGTCTGATCCCATCTAACGTGGGGGAATCTACATCTGCTAAACTTGGTGCCAGACTCGTGACTGCTGTTGTGGCTGAACTGGAGGCTATGGTTGTGCTTGTTGCTATTGAGGTGCCTGTCTCTTTGTCTACACTGCCTGCCCTACCATCCCCACTCAATCTATAAAACATGGGAATGGATGGCTAATCAAAAATGCCTAATATGTAGGCGTCATCCTGGCATCTTCTATCACTAGTAGGTAATCCCACTGAACTGTAGCTAGGCTGCGGATGTCTATCATGGATCATCCTAGATCCATCCGTGCTATTCACCCCTACTTGATGTCCTTCTGCAACCTGGCATAGGCACAAAACTTAGGCAAAATATCTTATGGTCGGCCATACTACTGCCACACTCGAGAGATCACAAATCTCTCCATAACAGATGTCGTCTTGCCCACCAGTGGTTGAGAACTAAATATCCATGATAACTCTCTGGGAGCATCATCCTAGTCCTCTGTCTCTTGCTAGGGTCACCATACAATCGACACTAGGTCATCAAGATGTATCCTCCACTGCTCTATCTTACCCAGGTGGGCCTGGGTAATATGCCCTTGATATTTGCAAATATAGGGCTCCATGGGCGCTCGGGCATCCTCAAAAATTATCCTACATATAGGGAGATGCTCCCAGGCCTAGATCTGTAACACATATACTCCCGCTACCATGGTCTCCTTCTCTTGGAAGATGACCTCATGCATCTCATGAAAAATATGGGCCAACATGCACTGACCCCACCCAAAGATCTTGGGTGCCTCAACCATCCTACGGAGCATGACTCCCCACCCGCACTCCAAACCTTGCTATCCTCTGTCAGGACATAAGAAATAGCTAAGGAATATAGCTAGCACAGATGTCAGCCTATGTGTCGGTCCATTGGTATGCATGAGCTCATCCCAGCTGATGGCCCTACCCCTCGATAGCTCTCTCTCGAACACAACTGATAATGCCTCTGTCCCTGCTCGGGGCACTGTATCATAGATGACTCAAGTGCCATGGAAAGGAATCTTTAGAATCCTCCAGATGTCCTTCGGAGTGATGTTCATCTTGCCCATCGGCAAGTGAAAGGTGTTCATCTTCGAATGGAAATGCTCCACCAAAGCTGTGAGTAAGCCGTGATTCACCATCACGGCTGGAATTTGGCAAAGAGAAGACAAACCCAATCGGGCAATGTGTGCTCGATCTGTGTCATCTAGACTCCGCAATAACTCCCCATATGGTGGGAAATGAAATCTAAATGCAACGTCTCCAAAGACCTCCTGCACACACAACAAAAAATGACAAAAAAATGATAGTATCAAGTCAAAATGAAGCATCAAAATGAAATAAAATACAATTTTTAAATGCGAAAATCAAAATTGTCATAGAATTTCACGCGAAATTCATGAAATCTCACGGGAAATTCTACTAGTTTCATGCAAAGATATTCTTTCTTCATGCAAAAAAAGAGTTGTTCACGTGAAGAAAGCAATGTCTACGTGAGAAAAGAGAATTTCATGTGAAAATTGAATAGCCTTGCGCGAAGAATCTCTTTCTTTGCGCGAAACCAAATGCCTCCCGCTCGAAGATCCTCACCGCCGCGCGCGAAGAAACAGACAACCCTGAATCTTTGTGCAAAGAAAGAAGATCTTTGTGTGAGAAGAGATAGGTCTCATGCGAAGAAAGAATTGACCTCCTAAAAATATGTTAAAACGTGCAATAAATGACCTCGAAATGCGTGAAAACAAAAGTACAAAGATGGAAAATCAATGACTCACCAGTGGTCCGTAGTCTGCTAGTTAGTTGTGTCATCTAGAGTGCTCAAAATGAGGATATCTCATGTTCACTGCCATGTCTCTATCAGAGCTCAAAATCACTACAAGACAAAAGCACAAATGAATTGAAAATGACCCTTGAGCCCTTATATAGGTGTTGACCAAATTTTTCAAAGTGCTCGAATTTGTGCAAAAATCACACCCCTGGCTAATTGGACCATTATGGATCCATTTTCGGGATCAAATTCAAAATCTGACACACTTAAGAGCCTCAAAAATGCATTTAAAAATTTTGGGGACTGATGCGATCGAACTCTTGTGTAGCCCAAATCTTTCTGATACTTTGTAATTCTTGGAATCCTTTCAACTTTACATTCTCCATATTTTTAAAATTCATTTTGAAAATAGTCAACTCAAGTCAACTATGGCTAAATTTGGTCAACTTTTGGTCAAACTTGGTCTTTGCGACTTCGCAATCATTTCAAATCAACCCTGAATCTTCTTTAGATCGTTCTGATCTCTTCTAGATTCTGTTGAATCTCAGATTTCTTCTATATCTCATGATATATGGCTTCAAATCATATTTTTGGTGTGTCATCTTTTGATTTTGCTCCCGAGGGGGCAGGATGATTACATCATTAAATACTTAATGCTCGAGGTATCTAGTTCCCATCTTATGTTCTCATCACTTGGGGCATCTCATCGCTCGGGGCATCTTGTTCCCTTCTATCGGGCATCTTTGCCATCTATCTTATATTTTCATCAATTGATCAACCTTATAACAACTCTTCTCAAAGTTTGATGGACAAGTATTGGGACAGTCTAAACCCTGACTCCTAAGGATCAAGCCTCATTCTGGGGATGATTCTATGACTCATGATTGGACCTTGCTATCTTTTATCAATCTTAGGTATGTAGGTGTTCTATCTGGATCCTTGAAGATTAAACTTCATTCTAGAGATAATCTTCTAAATGCTTATCAATCTTAGGTATCTAGGTGTTCTATCTGGATCCTTGAAGATTAAACTCCATTCTAGAGATAATCTTCTAAATGCTTATCAATCTTAGGTATCTAGGTGTTCTATCTAGATCCTTGAAGATTAAACTCTGTTCTGGAGATAATCTTCTAAATGCTTATCAATTTTAGGTATCTAGATGTTCTGTCTAGATCCTTAAAGATTACGCTTCGTTCTGGAGGTAGTCTTTTAAATGCTATCGATCTTAGATATCTAAGTGCTCTACTTGGATTCCTTGGGATTAAGCTCTATTCTAGAGACAGTCCTTAAAAGCTTATCAATTGGTCTCCGTGTAATCAACTTTGGAACCAATCTCATGTTCACATCATGCTTTCTGATTATCTTTGAATTGAACGTGCTGCTCGCACATTCATTCAAAGAGGGGCAAAATGTAATACCCCAAAATTGGCTCATTGCCATTATACTAATTCTGGTTTATTTCTGATAATTTCTAAGTCCTTTTAGTAATAGGCATTTCTCATTCTGCTATTTGCTACTTGACTTAATTGTCAGATGTAGAAAACCCTAATCTGCATTCATCATATTTCTTATTTAATTCCTATAGTACGTATTCATATTATTCGCATTAAACCTACTTGATTTAATTATAATTTAATTATTAAGTATTTATATTTTAATTAAATTAAATTATATCCTAAGGCTAATGTACTATGGAATTAAATTTATTTAATTTAATAAATACACCTATCTTGATTAATTAAATGTAATTATTTAATTATATGGAAAAGGTATTTCTAATTAATTAAACGAAATTATTTAATTAAATGGAGTACTTACTTCTAATTAATTATACAAAGTTATTTAATTAAATGGGAAGCCATTCCTAATTAATTAAATGAAGTTATTTAATTAAATAAAAAAAGTTATTATGAGAGCATATCTCATTTTATGAAATTAAATATCTCAACAAAAGCTCTCTTCAGTTCAAAAAGGGAAATTTCCAGTTCACTATTGATCAAAAATGAGTTAAATGCGTTAACTCCTTTTTCTACTCAAATTAAATCAGTTAACTCCTTATTCTACTCAAATTAAATCTGTTAACTCCCTTTAATTTGGGAATCTTCCTTTATGATTGAACTTCACCTTTAATCCTAATCGTTGATTGAAATCGATCTCAACTGTTGATGGATTCCAAGAAAGTCTATTTAAGAGACCCTCATCTCTTCATTTTGGGAGAGGTTGAATGAGAATTTGCATCAAATTGTTGTTGGATTGTGCATTCATTTGAGCTCCCTACTTTCATATTCATTTTCTAGTTTAATTCTCATATAGATTTAATATGCATACATTTAGTATAATTTCTTTTACATGTTCTTAGATTAAACATGCATTACTCCATTCTAGATTAATCTGCATTCTCATATAGATTAGTCGCATTTTATTTCAAATCCTTTGTTCTTAGAGGGTCTAGTTTCTTAACACCTCAAATTTGAGGATATCTAACAAGCAATTCCCTTTAGATAGAAGGCCACAGGTCGCCTTGCCAGCTGATTTTCAGATAAACAATCCAATGTTCATTCCAAGATGAATCCGCATACAATGACCATGTTGAAGTGTGTGTGTTAGCATAGGCCGCATATTCACATATACACATATTAGGCAAGTATTGCAAAGATTCAAAGAGGAGAATTTGTTGATTAATTTGAAGAGATGTTCATTCCTATGAGAGGAGATTGTATATTTGTGATTTGTAATTTTAGATGATGGGTTGAGAATGGATCCTAAGAAGGTTAAAGCAATTCGAGAGTGGCCTACACCTAGGAATGTGGGTGAGGTAAGATTATTTCATGGTTTGGCTAGTTTCTACAAAAAAATTATAAAGATTTTCAAATTTTTTGTGATGCTATGATTGAGACTATGAGAGGAGATAGAAAGGATTTCAAGTGGACACATGGAGCCAATAAAAGTTTTGAAACTTTGAAGCAAAAGGTTGTTGAGTTACCTATATTGGCTTTACTTGATTTCAATGAGGGATTTAAAGTTGAGTGTGATGAAAGTGGTAGTGCTATAGGAGTTATGTTAAGTTAAGAAGGTAAAATTGTTACATTCTTTAGTGAGAAATTGAATGATGCTAAAAGGAAGTATTATGTGTAGGATAAATAATTAAATGTTATTGTTCAAGCCTTAAAGAAGTGGCAACATTATTTGATTCCTAAGGAGTTTGTGTTGTATACTAATCATAAAGATTTATAGTATTTGGGAAGTCACCATAAGTTGAATCAGAATCATATGAAGTGGGTTGAGTACTTATAGAATTTCACATTTGTGATCAAGCATAAGAGTGGAGTTACTAATCACATTACAGATGCATTGAGCAAAAGACATTCATTTTTGACCAAGATAAAGATTACAGTTCTTGGTTTTGATGAGATGAAGGAGCTGTACGACACTGACCCTAATTTTTTTGAGGCATGGAGAGAGAGTAGAGAATCAAATATATCATATAAACAAAGTAAGTATGATGAGTACTTCATTCAAGAAAGGTACGTTGTTTAAACGGATTCAGTTGTCTATACCAAGTAGATCTATTAGAGTTAATTTTATTAAGGAAAAGCAATGTGGTGGATTGGTTGGACATGTTTGAATTGATAAGACATTGAGTTTTCTTAAGGATAAGTATCATTGGCCATAGATGTATAAGGATGTTTAAATGTTTGTAATGATTTGTGGAATTCATCAAATTGCAAAAGAAGTAAGTCAAAATATTGGATTATATACACCTATTTCTATTCTTGAGAAAACTTGGAGTGACATCATCTCGATGTTTTTCTTGGATTACCTAAGACAACAAGAGGGTATGCTTCCACATTTGTTGTTGTGGATAGATTTTTTAAAATGACAAATTTCATACCATATAAGAAGACATATGATATAGTGCATGTTTCAAGGATTTTCTTGAAAGAGGTTGCTAAATGACATGGCTTAGCAAGAAGTATTGTATAATGCCCCACCCAAAGATCCAGCGAACAAGGATAAATTAAATCAAAGTTTAAAAAAAAAAAATTAAAACAAGTATGGATGCACATGATAATAACCATACAATGATCACAAAAATTAAAATAGAAGACTAAAAAAAATCCAAACACCAATGAATCTCCAAGTGCCATTAATGACAAAAAATGACAAAACTATGGAGGTCAAAATGTGTTTGAATCTAAAACATCCCAGATTTGTTAGGTCCAACACTAGGGCTCAAGAACTCTATAAAGGGTATCCAAATCACCTCTTGAAACCTTTCAATCAAGTTGAAAAGTGCCTGATGGTCACCCGAGTAGGTTTTCTCACAAGGTCGTGTGACATTAACAAATAATCATGGCATACTTTACTAGTACTGTACAAAATTTCCCAAAAGGTCATGGGATACATTCAAGGACTGGGCAATAGAGTTTCTAAGGTCATGTGATACTCTTCTAGTATCGTATAATAGTTCTCCAATGGTCATGCGATACTTTCTAATATCAAATGATGGAACTCCTTTGGGCATATGTTACTTTCCAATATCACACGATATTTCTTCTTTAGGTATGCAATACTTTTTACTATTGCTCAATGCTGTAGCACTGTCACTTAGAAAAGCAAGAAATATGTCGCCAAAGAAACATAATAAATGGATAGAGTTAGAACCTCCACACCGAGGAGTACCATATCCAAAAATCATGGCTTAGACACTCGAACACAAGAGTAGCAAGATGGAAACACAAATAACCATCTAATCCATAGTAGTATAAGAAAATGTACTAAAGCAACATCACAATGTACAAAAAACAACAAAACTCTTGCATAGTTCCTCCCAACCGTAATAGTATCATGAGACCTTGAAGGCAATAGGATAGGTGGCAATGCTAATTGATAAGCAATAGGACTAATCCTCTTAAGATCTCAAATAGTTTGACAAAACATGGTGCCAACTTAGAGCCTTTCCCATAATGGATGGAGCTCTTCCTTGGACACACTCTCAAAAATACCCTATCACCAACAACAAAGTGATGATCCAACCTTTGGGCATCTACATACTTCTTCTACCTATACTAATTAGTAACCAAATGCTCTCAAATATGAACAGCCTATTGCCCCATAGCCTAAAGCATCTCTAGACCTAGAAGTACTCAATTCTCCAAATGATCCCAACTCAAAGGGGTATGACACGGTCTGCCATACAAGGCCTAAAAGGGTGATATGCCAAGAGAACTATGATACCCATTATTATATGCATATTCAACAAGGTTTAAATAATCCTTCCACTTTGCCTACTTGTCCATCACATACATGTGAAGCATGTCTTTTAGAACCAAGTTCACTCTCTCTATCTAACCATCAATCTCTAGGTGGTAAGCTAAACTAAAATTGAGTTGCGTGCCCAAATCATGTTGGAGAGACATCCACAATGCTAAATTAAACACTAGATCTCTATCCAAAATAATCTGATGAGGGATCCCATGCAATTGAACAATGTCTTTCAAGAAAACATGTGCTATAGAAGAAGTTGTGTAGGATGTCCTCATGGGTGAAAAATGTGCTACCTTGGACAACTTGTCCATTGTCACCATGATACAATCATGTCATCGTGATGACATAGGCAAACCTATGATGAAATCAATAGGTATGGTGTCCCATTTTCACTCTAGAATGGCATGCCATTATAAAAGACTCGTCAGATGTTGATGCTCTATCTTCACTCTCTGGTACTTGAGACATTGACCAATAAAATTAGCAACATCATGGCCCATCCCTTCCCAAAAGTACAATTGTCTAAGATGGGCATGCATCTTCTTGATACCAAGATGTGTCAAATATGGTGCATGATGTTCCTCTAACAAAATCAAGGTATGAATATCACCAAAAACTGGTACATAGATACGCCCCAAGTGTCATAGTAGTCCATCAAACTCAAGAAAATGACCTTAAAACCTCCCCTCAAGGGTACATTCAAACTCAATCTCCACCATCACCTCCTAATACCAAGTGTCACTAGGCAAAGTGTCCAAGATATAGCCTCACAAATCCACTCCTAATGATAAGACTGATATCTCATGTCACTTCCTACTCAAGGCATCTGTGATGACATTTTCTTTCCCTTTAATGTAGTAAACATCAAAGTTATATTCACATAGGAATTCCATCTAGCAATGCTTTTGTGCATTTAGGTTTAGTTGACTAAAAACATATGATAGGCTCCTATGATCACTATGTAGCTCAAACTTGTGTCCCAAAAGGAAATACCTCCAATGAACAAGAGCATGCACCACAACCACAAGTTCCAAATCATGAGTGGGGTAGTCAAGCTCATGTTCCTTGGGTTTTCTAGACTTTTATGCAATCACACAACCATCTTGCATCAACACCACACCCACACCTTCCAACAAAGCATCTGTACAAACCATAAAATTGCCTATAGGAATAGGTACTACAAGGACTGGTGCACTATTCAAACACTCCTTAAGAGAAATAAATGTTGCCTTACATTGGTCTAACTAAACGTACTTCTTCCCTTTCTTCTGAAGAGAAGAGATGTTATGAGAAAAACATGAAAATTCCTTCACAAAGTGAAGGTAATAACCCACCAACCCTATGAAACTAGGAACCTCAAAAACATTAGTGGGTACTGACCAATCTATGATAGCTCAGATTTTCTCTAGATCCACCACAATATCATCACCAATGATGATATGCACCAAACACTTCACCTCTAACTGGAAGAATCGACATTTACCAAAGTTTCCATGCAAAAAGTACTACAACTTTTGGCCTAAATGGAATTCATGCTCCTCAACAGTCTTGGAATAGAAAAATATGTCATCCAAGAATACAATGACACATTGATCAAGGTATGTATGAAATACTCTATTCATCAAACTCATCAACACTATTCACAAAGATGATAGGTACACCCAATGAGGATACACTAGGACAAATATGGCCCTTAGCCAACAATTCCTCCAACTACAATCTCAGCTCACTCAACTCCTAAGTAAGCATGTGGTAAGGAGCTCATGAAATCAGCTTCATTCATGGTATGAGATCGATACAAAAATCAATGTTATGCTATGGTGGCATACCTAGTACCTCATCAAGAAACATGTTTGCATACTCACAAAGGAGTGGGTGATCATCAAGTGTGAATGTATGGCTCTTGACATCCTCAAGATCACTGACAGAGAAACGAACATCTAACATCCCTTCTGCACACTCAGCTTTAGCTAGTTAACTAAGATCATCTAAAGTGGGACTAGTCTCTGGACCCCTAAATGCTCTACCTACCCACCTGTGTTATCAACACACTACATTGATTTATGGAAGCAATCTATATTCACCTAATGGGTAGCTAACCAATCCATGCCCAACACAATGTCATATATTCCCAGAGGTAGGATGTGAAGATCCACTATGGTAGTGAAGGTACCAAAGATCAACACACAACCACTAACCAAGGAGTCTACAATCACTTTAGATCTTGTGGCTAACTCAACTTGCCACCTATCAACCTAACATTTTGCCACCAACCCACATCACTGAACAAGAGATGGTGAAATAAAAGAATCTAAAGCACCTAACTCAAGTAATATAGAATATGAAATACCATATAACATACCTATAGCCTCAACTATGGCACACTATTTCTTAGCTTGATGGTTATCAACCATCATAAAAAATCAGTGAGCTCTATCTACATCTCCCACGGTAGGCTCCAATCTAGTTGCACCTCTACTAGGTCCTAAAGATGTCTTTGAAGGACATTCCATTACCCTATGGCCAAGCTAGCTACATGAGAAATATGCTCCTTTAGCAAAGGAGCCTTTCCTACATCCACCTTGAGAAGCACTAGAATATGATCCACTTCCCTTGCTAAAGTTCTATTGATTATTCCAAGAAGGGTGATTTTACTAAGACTTTTGGTCATGGCTCTAGTCATCTCTTTTCTTCCCTGAGGCACCTAAATTTTGTACACCTTTAGTCTAATACCCTTGATAATTTATGATGTTGACCATCTTGAGAGGGTGTTGATTGGGTTTGGCCCTTTCCCTAAGGACTGAGGAACCTGAGCATCCTACCCTAAATTCCATGCACTATGGTTCTATGAACTTGACCTACTATCAAACACCTTAGGAAAATTTCTCTCCACAATATGTACCTTTACTACAACAAGGATAAGTGTCCTAGGTTGATGCATCTGAACCTCTCCAATAAGGGAGTCCTTTAGACCTAAAACAAAATGTTGAGCAAGGAGTATCTCATAATGATTATAGCATGAGTACTGTCTGAGTTCAAAGAATCTAATCTTGTACTAGTCCAATGACATGTTCCCTTGTCTAATCTCATCTAACTCATCAACCCAAGCCTCCCTAAACTAAAGAGATCATAAAATCTCTTTGAATCTCTCCTCAAAGATCTACTAGGTGAGATCTACGATACTGATTTGGAGCTTTTTCCCTTTGATGTTCCACCAAATGGATGTGTGGTCTCTCAGCTATATAATTGCATAATAGGCCCTCAAATTGGTTGCATATGGATACATGGAAAAAAAAAGTTCCATATCCAATAACCAAGTCTTAGCCCTGAGGCCACCTCCCTTACCATCATAGAATGGTGGTTTGGACTATTAAAGGGATTTCATAATGTCAAAATGGATAGAATCCTCACCATCACAGTCACAACCTCCCTGATGGTGCCTTCTACCACTAGGTGGTGTGCGAGAATGTTCATGCTCACACTCTCCCACTCTATGCTCAAACATGTGGGAATGTCTATGATGAGATCACTCTTCCTGACCACAACCCTATTGATGTTCCTCTACATAAGGTCTCAACCAGCTATAATTTCCTATAGCAAGGCATCAATACCCCAATTCCACCCTAACTGCTATTACCTTATTCTTCCTCAATAAATTGACATTCCTCCTCTCGGTGTTCTTCTTAATGGTTATTTTGTCAATTACTACCTCGACCACCAGGTCTACATGCACAAGGCATCACTATGGAAGCAACAAGATAAGGTCAGAATCATACATAGCAATCATAAGAGTCACAAGCATGAACCACAACAAGATATCAAAATAACCAAGCATAAGATAAAAATATATATAGTGAAAATAATAACATAAGGGAAGCATAACTTAGAGATCCCAATGTTGCAACATGGGCTCTAATACTAGATATAATGCCCTACTCAGAGATGCTTGGAACAAGGGTAAATAAAAGCCAAGATAAAAATTTTTTAAACAAGTATGGATGCACACAACAATAACCATACAAGGATCACAAAGATATCAATGGAAGACTAAAAAAGCATCCAAACACCAATGAATCTTGAAGTGCCACTACTAACCAAAAATGACAAAACTATGAAGGTCAAAATGCATTCAAATCAGAAACATCCCAAATTTGAAAGGTCCAACACTCGGGTTTAAGAACTTCTTTAAAAGGTATCCAAATCACATCTCCAAACCTTTCGGTCAAGTTGAAAAGTGCTCGTTGGTTACCCAAGCAAGTTTTCTCACAAGGTTGTGCGATATTACCAAACAACCATATGATACTTTACTAGTATTGTATGAAATTTCTCAAAAGGTCATGTGATACATTCAAGGATTGGGCAATATATTTTCTAAGGTCATGTGGTAATCTTCTAGTATTTTATGATAGTTCTCCAATGGTCATATGATACTTTCTAGTATCGTACGATGGAACTCCTTTGGGTGTGTGATACTTTCTAGTATTGCACAACATTTCTCCTTTGGGTGTGCAATACTTTTTAGTATCGCTCAATGCTGAAGCACTATCACCGAAAAAAGCAAGAAATGTGCCAACAAACAAACATTAGGAAGGGATAGAGTTAGAACTTCCACATTAGGGAGTACCAAATCTACAAATCATGGCTTAGACACTCAAACACAAGAGTAGCAAGATGGAAACATAAATAACCATCTAATCCATGCCAATATAAGAAAATGTACTAAAGAAACATCACAATGTACAAAAAATAACTAAACTCTTGTGTGGTTCCTCCCAATTGTAATAGCATCATGAGACCTCGAAGGCCTTAGCCATCCTCAGATGTAACATCCCAACCTACCGATTGGATAGTCAGAGTTGTCTTATGAGGGCGTCACTACTACAATGAAATAATATCATAAGAATAGGAAAACCTAACATGCTAAACCAATAAAGCAATAGATATTCCAACTAAGTAAATCACATCATCTAACCATATGCTAAAAATCATAAATAAGGAATGCGTCAAATAAACTAACATCATCTAAACATGATATTCAAGCATTCCAATTAAATCATAAATCACAAGGAAGCATGCTTTAGAATCCTAAATATACCAAGTGAACATCAAGCATTGATCACAACTAGAAATAAATTATCTTTGTACACTAGTCCCTAGCAATGGTATAGGTAGCTATGCCTCCCAATAATGTGGAACCCATAGGCCCACTCCTATAATGCTAATGGATATAATGATCAAGCCACAAACACACATAAAGCAAACATCAATGGCTAACACTGACACTAGATAGTAAAGAGGACTACATCCAAGATCATGAGATAATGAAAGTGGATTAGGTCCTAGTTAGATACTCTATGGTTCACTATGTAGATACTCACTAGAGCGTAAGTATCTTGGCATCAGGTAGCCCAAGCTAGTAATGAAAACTCTAACTCCCCCAGGGAGGAACATAATCTTGTGTCCTCAGACTTAACCAAGTGCTCACATAACAAGTGTCCCCGAAAAAATTAGGTGATCACTTAACATTTTATTATCTTAAATTTATTACCCAGTTAATTTATTTACTTTTTCACTTAATTAGAACTTCTTCATGCCAACCCTATGGGAAAATAGTCACCAAGTTGTGAGAGAGAAGCCTCCTCCATGCTACCCTATATACCCATACTCATCACATGATGAGTGCCCATAGGCATGCATATTCACAACCCAACCTGAAATGAATATAACTCCATTGAATTACAATTGGGAGTTTGGGCCTCACGAGCACCCACCAAATGTGCACACATGTACTTGTGTGTAGTGCACCACCATCACGAAGATCATAAAACAAGGGCTGGATGAAAACACAAGCAAAAATTACACTCAACAGAATACACACTCAAGAATATGGATGCAACACATATCCCAATGCAACATAAAAGTGAAATAGTGGTCTGACTAACATCCTAGAGATAATCCAAGTCCATGACCAACATCATCCCAAAAAAAAGTTGAGAAAACTGAGAACACACAAATCAAGGTGAAAACCTCAAAACTCAAAAAACTTCAAAATTAAAACCCATTTGGTCTTAGGGCACAAAAGCAACTAAAATCCATAAAATTTAGGTTTGAACACCGTTATGCAAAATTGGCCAGCATAATAGTGTGAAACCCCAAACCCTCATACTAAAAGTTAGGTAAATATTCATACCCATCCAACCAAACAAAACTAACAATCAAAAATGGAGGGGAACACTAGTTCTCAACCTCCTAACATATAACTACCAGAAACAAAAGCAAAAATGGGGCTAAAACATAAAAATGGGAGAGACCTACCCAACAGCCAAAAGGGTAGAAATGGGAATTAACTAAATAAACTAAATAACCCATAGAAGTTGTCGAAAGTGATGACAATCCAAGGTCTCTTTTTTAACTGTATTTTCTTTTCTTTTCTTTTATTATTCACCTTTTTCTTGTGTGTTGACTTTGGTTTTAGTCTTTCCCCCCTATTGTCTTGTTTTGTTTTTATATAATTTTATTTATTTATTATGTTTTTTGGTTTAACTTTGGGGTTGGTGCTTTCTTTTCTTTTTCCTGTTCTCCTATATATGGTGAGTCTTTACTAAATCTGCTACTTACTTTATTTGACATCTCCTGCTCTCTCATCCTGATGATGGATCACGTAGTGTGATTCGAAACGTTGATGACAAAAATCTCCACACAATCTAATCTAGAAACTGATTAACATAATCCAAGGTCTCCCCAAGTTGGATCAAATCAGACCGATCTCACGAAGATCCCATACTCGTAGCTCCTACAATGAACATAAACGCAATCCTTTAGAAGAGGATTTGGAAAAATCTCTCAATTTTATAATTTATAAAAGTGAGAAGTGAGGAATAGAATTCCTTTTTAGATACTTATTCACTTTTTAAGTGAATAATTGATTAGGGTAAATAACTAGGTGACCTAGTTAAACCCTAATTCAACCCAAATGGAAATATGCTATTCCAAGTAATTGGAATTCAACTACAAAAAAGCTATCGAGAATTAAAATTAAATAAAATAAAGCCTAAAAATCCCTTAAACCAAAATCATAAAATTCCTTAAAACTTACATGACAAATGTGAACCTCTAAATGCATAAACATGCTCACAGGTCTAATCACATAATGTAAATGAGCCCAAATTTAATAAATCACTAGAAGGTTTTAATTTAAATATTTAAACAAGATACATCAACCATACAAGGATGACATTGGTTAAATATGAATAGCTAGATCACTAACTCCATGTGCCACTACCATAGATATAAATCACACACACTAAAACACATGATCAAGTCCAATTGCACATTATAACATAGCTGAAACAATAAATGCATTAAATAACCTAATTTAGCCATTTATTTAACTATAATAAATTAATCTATTTACATCACTTATCTTCACATAAAGCATCAAAAAGCATGAATGAAGTAAATAACCATGGTATTAATCCAACATAAAATGTAATTAAAGAATATGTCCAAATATTGGATAACTAAATACCATCATAAAGCATATTGTCATCTCAAAATTGCATCATCATGAAAATATGATCAACTCAACAACATAGTAGTCTAACATCTATGATACTGGAATTCAAAGTATAACATATGATGAGTAGGTCATCTCAAAAGTAAAATAAAATGAGTAACAAGTATCTCTCTGATCAAAATATCACTGGGTATAAACCGTAAACATGAGAGGCACTACATATTATCTCTGATAGAAACAACAATTTTGTTGGTTATTTTTGGAGGACTTTGTGGAAGAAGATGGATACTAAGTTGAAGTTTAGTTCTACATTCCATCCATAAATAGATGAACAAATAGAGGTTGTGAATAGAATCTTGGGTAATTTTTTGAGATGTTTAGTTGGAGATAAGTCGAGTAATTAGGATATCATATTGGCACAAGTTGAGTTTGCATGTGATAATTTTGTGAATAGGAGTACTTGGAAAACACCTTTTGATATTGTTATTGGAACACAGCCTAGAGGTATATCAGATTTTGAGGGATGTTTTTTGTGAAGAGAATAGAACTGTTGAAGGGGGAGAATTTGCTGATTTTATGAGATCTTTGCATGAGGAAGTGAAGTTGAGATTAGAAAAAAGTAATCAAATGTATAAGGAGAATGCAAATAAGTCTAGAAGGCATCATGCTTTTGAAGTTGGAGATGAGGTGATGGTTCATTTGAAGAAAGGAAAAATTCCTATTGGAACATATAGTAAGCTAAAAATGAAGAAGTTTGGCCCTTGAAGAATTTTAAAGAAAATTCAACAGGTATAACGCATATGAAGTTGAGTTACCTGATGACATGGATACATCTCATGTATTCATTGTTTCTGATTTGTATAAGTATCACAAGTCATAGAATGTAGTTGTTATACCAAATGATCATGCTAAGAAGTATATTGAAGGGATTGAATAGATATTGGATTAGAGAATTGGTAAGACCACAAGAGGAAAAGATTACTATGAATATTTGGTGAAGTCAAAGAATAGACTAATTCAAGATGCTACATGTATTTCTCACTCTGGGTTGGATTCATCTCAGGTTGTGACATGTCAATGATTTAGGAGAATCATTTCTTTCAACCTCAGTTGTCTGATGTAGGAGCATCCTAGTTTGCCTTGCTATCCTACTCATATTTGTGTATTCTATCAGTTATTATCGAGTTGTAGTTATTGTCGAGCTCTAGTATTGGCCAAGCACATTGATTATGGGGTGTAATATTTTCTAAGTTCCCTATAATGGTTGAGTTTTGTTGCTCCTCAGTTCCTTCATGTGCTGAGTGAGCTCTTTAGCTTGTTGATACTCGGTTCCTTCTTTGGTCAAGTTTGTCTGTGATTGGTTCCTAGTATGATCTAACTTGTTTATTTTATTTGAATCATAAATTTAATATAAGGATCATGCATTGGGATGCATGTAGACTATTATGAGGTTAGCCTTGTCTAATGTAAATATCCAAAATATTTTGTAAGCCATTTTGGAAAGTATAAGTAGAAGTGTCTAGGATTGGGTTAAGGAGGTGCTTAGAGAGTTTGGAAAGAGATGCAAATAATCGTAAAGGAGTGATTCTAGAGTTAAATTTGTAGAGATCATGGATCTTGAACTTGTAATTTGTAATCATAAGTTGTTGGTAGTAAACTGGGAGGCCTCACAACAAGGCATGTTTGGGGATATTATGATGAATCAATAAAGATATTATTGTTCCTCTTGTTCTTGGTGTTGTTCTTTGTTATTTTATTCCATTGTGTTTACTCTATAGGGTGTTTGGACTATTCGGTGTTCCTTAGCCCCAATTGTCCTATCATCCCTACATCATATTACTTTACACTCATGTTCCTTTTTGTCTTAGATTTTGCAATCTTTTCAACATATTAACTTGGTAATCTATAGGAAGGAACTTATTCTTATTTTTTTCAATCATCTTTGCCCATGTCTTGATTTTTCTTTTGTTGTTTTTTATCTTTCAGTATACAATTGATCCCACCAAAGTGAAGTATGACCCTTCAACTTTGTGACTATTATCTTTACCTTCTTGTTATTAGGAATGCTTTCATACTTAAAGTACTTATCCATTTTAGAGATCCAATCCAATACTCTATTATTCTTAAGTCATCCATCATAGCAAGCAACTTCAACAACAAGTCTAGATTTTGTCCTAGATAAAACTCTTAAAAGCCTTTCCTCATCTTGTTACACCTCAGGTTTAGGGTTAGGATTGGGTATTTCTTCTTCATCATTAGTAACATCCTCAAGATGTACATCTCTTCTCTGGGTCATCTCAACAACTTTGAGTCTCATTCAAATCTATCTCAACATATCCATTATAGAATTATCTTTATTTCCTCTACCTCAAACCATTTTGACAATAGTTCTTGCAAGATCATAACCTTTTGTAAGTTATAGGTCACATTTCAAACTTGTCACCCTACAACCAATCCAATTAAAGTTCTCCACAATCCAACTCACAAGAAAGAACTAAGATCTAATACCATTTGACATAGGGGGTGGTAGGAGGATAAGATGAATAAAATGCACTTAAACCTACTAATGCCCTACTAGGAGTAAACATGAAATCCAAACACAAAATTGCAACAAACAAACCAAAAAATACATAGATTACTAATAAACAACATTAAACATGCCTAACTATGTGGCCTTATATAAATAATTACAACATCAAATTCCAAAAGTGTAATCTTTAAGTACCTTCTAATTAACATACTACATTCGTGCTACCATTCCACTACTTTCTTACATCAAGTATTGATGTGTATATAGCTAGCTAGACCACAATTTAGCTAGTTAGATATTTAATTGCAATATAGATTTAGTCTTGGAGATGTAAACCATAACCCAAGAAATTGTTAGAATTCTTTAGAATAACTAAGAGGGGGGGGGTGAATCAGTTATTCAAGGTCTAAATGCCCTATTAATACTTTTTCACTACTTTTAATGAATCCTTACACTTTTCATCAATCCAAACTTAAATCAACATGCAAAGATAAAACATGCAGGATCAACACATAACACAATGATTTACGTGGAAACCCAATTTGGGAAAAACCACCAGTAACATGCTACTTGATTTTCACTCTTCTGAAGTGATGCCCTATTAAAAGCCTACCATGTTAAAGGCTTACAACACACTGTTAAATGTGACCTTGTTAGAGGATTTCACCAAATTGTTAGGAATGGGCCTGGTTAAAGGACTTTAGAACATTCACTTGGAATGTCACCCTGTTAAAGGATTTATCTCATGGCTATTAAACCAACCTAAGTCCATAGGATTTAAACTAACTGTTACAATTGCTAGAAAGTAACAATAATGACCTTTTGATCTAATATTACTTACAACATACTTTGCAGATTTCAAATCACAGTTTCAGTTCAATCCTAATGCTTGGCTTCAATCACTTCAGCTCTGACTACTTGACTTCTTCTCAAGCTTCCTCTCCTTGAGTCTTCTAACTCACTATACCAATGCATCCATATCAGGGGTCTTCTTACTGAAATAGAGTAACTATGCTTTCTTTCCTCCTTAGAACCTCCTTCAGTATTTCATGATTTAATGCTTGACTGCCTCTCTCTCTCTCTACTCTTTAACTTATGACTCCTTAAATAGAAATCTGATTTGCCTTTGCCACTCAATTCTCCCTCTCCAATTTTAGGGTTTTGAATGGATTAGGTAGGATACATTGTATCTACCTCATATCTTGTTCCTATCTAGAAATTTTGTCAGTTGTATCCTTAAAAATGTTTTACATGGTGTTCTGTGCCACCAGCTCACCATTCTTATCTTCCATTTAGTTCACAAACTTCTAGATAACAACCTTGTCAGCTTAGATCTGGTGAATCTTTGATTTTCAAAATAATGCAGCAACTCAGCATTATTGATTTATTGGTGCTCGACATCTCTGTGTTACTCGGCACTATTGGTTTTACTGGTGCTTGGCATCTCTATGTTACTCGACACCTATATCTACTTGGCACTTGATATCATTTGGCACTTGATATCACTTGGCACTTGATATCACTCAGCACTTAATATCACTCGGCACTTGATATCACTCAGCATCTGAAGTTGCTCGGCTTCAACTAGGAATTTGCTCGGCACATACTAGCTTTGCTCGGCTCCTTCACTCTAATGAACTTAGTTGAGCTTTACAAAAGACTTAGCTAAAACCTTACATCTTGGATATGTTTTAATGTGCCCATTCTCTGTATCTTATAGTATGTCATCAAATACACTTTTTCATCAATGGCTTAGCTAATCCTTGTACTTCATTACAACATTATAACTTCAACCTTTCTCTAGGTGTTCTAGTTACATCTTATTGATTGCCTCCTCCTTGACAGTCAACTAATTGATAGTATTTGGATCACTAAAGCAATTGTCATTCCTGCAAGTCGCAAGTTTGACATCAATGACAAAACAATGATTGAGAACATTCTTTACCAGTTCCATATATCAATCCAACAACTTTCCTTATGATCATTTCAATCATTTCCAAAAATCTCCCTCTTTGGCATTGATGGAAAACCAAACTGATCAATTGATCAACTTAGTTACCACCAAGATTGTATATGTTGTCTGCTATATTTCTTTGCTACTGCATCTTATATATCTCCCTCTTCCATATATATCTCCCTCTTGCTTTGTATTGATCAGGTTTCACATTTCTCCCTCTTTGACATAAATGCCAAAGATGTAGCAAAATATAAGCTTTGGCTTCTTGTTGTTTTCTCCCTCTATTACCATGCTTGTGACTGATTTGGAGTTTTTGCTCCTACTGTTATCCTTTGCATCAATCTGTTAATATTTCAATGATTTGTTTCTGTTGATGTAGGGCAGCATCCTTGTTGCCTTAAATTGCTTGTGTTATGGGTATTACCCCCAACTCGCCTCTAAGATATTCATAAGAATCCTTGGGCAATGGTTTGGTGAAGATATCTGTAGTTTGTTCCTTTGTGAGAATGTATTTTAACTTCACTTGTTTATCTTCTACCAATTCTCTAACATAATGATACTTGATTGCGATATGCTTGGTTTTTACATGCATTATTGGATTTTTGGATATGTTTATAACACTTGTATTATCACAATACAATATCACAGGTTTTGTTACCTCTTCTTTTGTTCCTTTCAATAGATGTGTGAGCCATACAATTTTTGTGCAATTGACTACAGCTGTTACATATTTTGACTCTATAGTGGACTAGGATGTACATGTTTGTTTCTTGCTAGTCCAGGTAACTAGCCTTTTGCCTAGAAATAATGCACCTCCACTTGTGCTTTTTCTATCATCAATGTTGCCTCCCCAATCTGCATCTGTATATGCATTGAGCTCAAATTTTCCATTCTTTTTGTAGTATAGACTAAAGTTATCAGTTCCTTTAAGATATCTCATTATTCTTTTTACTGCTATGAGATTATTTTCCTTGGGATTAGCAGAGAATATGGCTACTATTCCAACTGCTAATGTTATGTCTGGTCTACTATGTACAACATATTGTAGTTTTTCAATCATGGATCTGTACATTATTTGATTGACTTCAGTTCTTTCATCATTTTTGGATAGCTTATTTCTTGTTGCCATTGGTGTGCTAACTGGTTTGGATTCCTCCAATCCAAATGTTTTAAGAATCTCTTTGATGTACTTTGATTATGTAACAAATATACCATGTTTGAGTTGATGTACTTGCAATCCAACAAAAAATTTGATTTCTCCAAACATAGACATCTCAAATTCATGTTTCATTTTGTCAGCAAAGCTTTTGCAAAGTACTTCCTTTCCACCAAACACTATGTCATCCACAAAGATTTTAGATACAATAATGTCTTTACCTTCTTCTGCTTCGATGTACATGTTGGTGTTATCATGAGTTCTTTGAAATCCAATTTGCACTATATACTTGTGAAGTCTCTCATACCATGCTCTAGGTGCTTCTTTCAAACCATAGAGTGCTTTATGTAGCTTGCACACCATATCCCTGTTGTTTTCATCAACAAATCCTTCTGGTTGTTCAATGTAGACTTCTTCTTCTAGTATGCCATTTAAGAAAGCAGATTTTACATCCATCTGATAAACTTTAAAATCTTTGTAGGCATCATATGCAAGTAAAGTTCTTACTCCTTCCATTCTAGCAATAGGGGCAAATGTTTCCCCATAGTCTATTCCTTCTTCTTGAGCATAACCCTTGCATACTAATCTAGCTTTGTTTCTGGTAATCTCACCATTCTCATCTAGCTTATTTCTGAATACCCACTTGGTGCCAATCACATTCTTGTCAACTGGTCTGGGAACCAAACTCCAAGTTTTGTTTTTCTTTATTTGATCAATTTATTCTTCCATAGATTTATACTAGTCATCATCTTTTAATGCACCATATACTATCTTTGGTTCATATTCGCTGATCAAACATGATTCATGTCTTAGTTTGTTCCTTGTCATTGGTCTTGCATCTTTGTCACCAATTATCTGTTCAACAGGGTGATGTCTTTTTACATATTTGGATAATCTTGGCTTTGTCCTTGTTTCCATGTTTGATCTTTTAGATTCAGGATCACTATGCACTTTGTTGTTAGGTTGTTCTTCATCATGTATACTGTCTTCATAATCAGTTTGTGCATTTTCTTCATTCTGCAACTCAGCTTCCGAATGCAACTCGGGATTCACTGGTTGGGACTCGGTTGAGACTGATACTTGTTGTTGAGTTTCAATTTGATTGACATCATCCTCATCAACAGTCATTCCTTCATAAGAATACACAAAGGTTTTGTACTCTTCCATTTTCTTTGGTACTTCAGCTTGGACTTCTGTGTGCTCATCAAAATTTACATTTGCACTTTCCACAATTTTTTTAGTGTTAGTATTCGAACACTTATATGCCTTACTTCTAGTTGAGTAACCAAGAAATATGCCTTCATCACTTTTTGTATCAAATTTTCCATTTCTAGCATCTTTAAGGATAAAGCATTTGCAACCAAACACTTTGAAATGTTTTACATTGGGTGAGTAACCATACCATAATTCAAAAGGTGTTGTATTTGTACCTTTCTTGATTTGTACTCAGTTTAGTGTATAAACAGCTACACTTACAGCTTCTCTCCAGTATTTTAGAGCAACAGTCTTTTCCATCATTAGTGTTCTGGCACAGTCAATCACAGATCTGTTTCTTCTTTCAGCAATTCCATTCTGTGGGGGAGTTTTAGGAGCTGACGTTTGTCTTTTGATTCCTTTATCATTACAGAATATCTCGAATTCATTTGATGTGAATTCACCACCTCTATCTGATCTTAGGCATTTCAAGCTTTTTCCTGTTTCTTTTTCAACTCTAGCCACATACCACTTAAACATTTGAAAAGCATCAGATTTTTGTTTTAAAAACATAACAGTCATCATCCTGGAATAGTCATCAACAAATAACATGATGTATTTATCTCCTCTATAGCTTTGTACTTCCATTGGACCACATAAGTCAGTGTGAACTAACTTAAGTACTTCTTTAGATGTATAGTTTTTGCTTTTGAAGCTTGACTTCGTCATCTTTCCTAGCTAACATTGTTTGCACATGATATTATCAGGCTTCTTCAATTTTGGTAAACCTCTGACTTTCTTCATTTTACTGATGTTGACCAAATTGTCAAAGTTGACATGACATAATCTTCTATGCCACAACCATTCATCATCAAATTTTGCAATAAAACAAGAAACATCATCCATATCAAGGTAAAATAGATTACTCCTTGTTTGATCTCCTTTTCCTATCAGTTTACCATCAGTATCATAGATTTTTGCAGTTTTGTTTCCAAATTCTACTTTGCATCCTATATTGCCTAACTGTGAGACACTCAGCAAATTGTAGTTTAATCCTTCAACATAATATTCATTATCACATGAAATTTGTTCTGTGAGCTTAATGGAACCTTTTCCTTTGATTTGACATGGAGCATCATTACCAAATCTAACATTATTTCCATCATACTGAGTAAAGTTAACAAACTTACTTTTGTCTGCTATCATGTGATGTGAGCATCCACTGTCTATGATCCACCTGTCATTTTTGTTCATAGTTACCAATGTTGTGGGCTCTTCTTCATCAGATTGGTCCTTCATGGATACATAAACAACTTCATCATTATTTTCATCAGAATTTTCTTCAACAATGTAACACTTCTTACCTTTTTCTTTGTAATCTCTCTTGTCATCATCTCTTTTGAATTTGTTTTTGTTTCCTTCCTTGTAATCTTTTTTTTGTGTACACCTGGCAGCAATATGACCTACTTCATTGCAATTGAAACAAATGATAGGCATTTTACCTTTGAATTTTCCTTTACCCCTGTGAAATCTTCTAGCAAGCAATGCTTCCAATTGTTCCACATCTTCCTCATCAGTGCTACTGTCACTGGATACATACTTCATTTTTCTTCCTTTCTTTGATTTCACCTGTTCACCATCTTTCAGTGATAACTTGCCCTTAAAGGTAGATTCAACATTCTCTGGTCTATAGTTGTCAAAATTAGATAACTCAAATGTAGTGAGTCTACCTATTATACCTTCAAAACTTAGATTGTTTCCTGGTATACATCTTAGCTCTTGTATTGTTGATACTCTAATAGCATAGATAGGGAGAAAGGTTCTTAAGAACTTACTATTAATAGTATCTTTAGCCAATTGACCACTCAAGCATCTTATTGCACTTACCACTTCCTTTATTCTTGCACCATACTGAGCAGCGTTCTCATTTTCCTCCATTTTCATATCATCAAACTTTCCTCTGAGACTTTCTCTTTTTACTCTTTGTACATTTTGATCACCTCCATAGATGTCTGATAGGGCTTTCCACATTTTGAATGCAGTGTCACATCTTTTGATATCATCAAATTCAGCATAGCTAAGTGTAGAGGCAATTTCTAGCATTGTTTGATTGTGTTCTTGCTTGTTTTTCATGTCTTCTGCAGTAGGAGCACCTGTTGGATCTACATGTTCAGTAACAATTGAATTTTGAGCATAATCTCCTATTGATCCAAGATGTAACTTAATCAAGCTTTGCCATGCAACAGAGTTTTCTTTGTTGAGCTTGGGAACTTCTCTCTTTGGCATTTTGATCTTTTCTGCTTTTAGTCCCTTTAAACTGAATCAGCAGTCAAGCTCTGTGTAAGGAAACTTGGCAACAAAGAATATAACCGTTTCCACATAACCCATAATAGATCTGAAAATAAACACGGAATTAAAATCCACATGCAAGAGAATAGAAAACATACCCACAAAATTGTGACACAAGATATACCCTGGGAAACCCTCATTGAGGGAAAAACCCAGCCTCCAAAAGCATCCATCATCATGTATTATTCAGCAAAAATACCATTGCCATACAACCATGGAAGCCTTCATGGCCATAGCCACAACCGAGCAAACTATGTGAACAAGCATGAATCCACACATCCCATGCCATGCTTTCAACCTTCACAAATGCTCCCTTGGCTAACCTGTCAAGCCTTGTCCCGCTCGACTCTTGCCTTTTGTCTTTTCCTTGTCACTCTCTCTCTCTTTTTTTTTCTCACTACAACAACTACCCTTGTGGCTGCTTATATAGTAGCAAGTCCCACAAAACCACTAAGTGGTATTACATAAACCATGTGCTAAAACCATGTGCTACCTAACCCACTGACCCCACATTTAATATTGGGCATTTAATTCTTTTCCCCCAATATTAAATAATTACATAAAATATTATCACAATGTTACAATACAACTCATCAAGAATATTCCATGGGAATCTTTACATGTTGCACGTCCATCTAGGTACAACATTACATAATAAAATAAAATAATAAAATAACAATATTATGCAATGTGTGCAACACCCATTATCTCAACAATCTCCCACTTGTTGTATACATTGCATAGGGTCAATCCGTAGCCACATAAATGAACAAGGGAACAATCCCTCCCAGCACATCCACCATCATGGATCAAAATAAACCAAGTGCTCCATCCTGGTACCCGCAACAAAATCAAAGTATCCAGCATCTCAAACATGAATGATCTCACCTCCTATTATGCCACTACCACTGGACATACATAGAAGCCATCCAAAGAGAAAACCACCCAACCCGTCGCATTAGAAGATCATAAAATCCTGTACCAACTGAAATCCAAGCACAAAAAACCTGATCCAAAGGTAATCACATGTATCCGTAGTTGTCAAAATATCTATAGCTGAAATAGCACCCACAGCAAAGTGCCAAACCCATCCAACTATCCATACCTCGAAGGTATAACAAGTGAATCTCATATCACTGACATATCCAATCTGCAACCTGTAATCATAAACCTCAAGAGCAATACCTGCCACATATATACCAAGAAGCTCCCACTGCAAAACATAATGTCAAATTTATAACCAATCCACTCAACACATCTCAAAGAAGTGAATCCATGTAGTATCAAGGACATCCACAATACATCAACTGATATCCTGCAAGAACAACTCTCATAACAAGTCTCCAATAGTCTCCCAAATTCTCCACAACCAACAGAGGAAAGAGAAAGAAATAACCATGTCATCTTTCACATGACATACATGAGCACAAACCAGTGATCACAATCTCTAACCAATCTCAAATCCAATGTAAGCAAAACTAAACATCCAGGAAGATAACCAAGACCAGAGAAACCATGCAAATCATAACCTGTATCATGTCCTTCTACACACACCTCTAGATGTAAACTGTGCAAGTATGATCTCCTCCATAAAAACCCCAATAAGAAGCCTCAACAACACCCAAACCATACCATATAACTAATCATGGATGTAAGCCTCTCACAAGAAGATCAAACTCAATAAAACCATTCCTAAACCAAGGAATAACCATTCCTAATCCAAGGAATATGCCCAATATAAAACCATCTCCCAAACTCAACCAGCATAACAACATATGCACATGGAGATAACCAATGCTAAACCATCTCTCAAATGAACCCTCCAGAACTAACTCATGTACCATAGTTCAAGATCCATATCCATGAAAGATAAGCATAAATATAATGCAACTGAGAGAAAAAAATGGGCTATACCTCTCAAGTAGCAAACCGCCGAGTAGACCAAGAGTGGGGAATGAGAATGCTCATCAAGATACCCAAGTCTCCAACCAAGACTCATCTAAGAACAATCTCCTCTCAAGTCCATATCAGGTGACTGCCCCTCGGACTTCCTGCTGAAACCATCAACCATCCCAACAAATACTTCTCTAATCCAAGAGAAATCAGCATCACCACCGTCTCTAAGTATCCATGAGCACCTGTAACCAATCAATCCATGCCAACTCCAAATGCAACATAGCAATATCATGAAGTATCCATCTTATGATTAGTGTACTCAATACAAAGAAACTAAACCAAGATCAATGTCAAAGTTCCAACCATGGCCTCAGGAACATAAACATGACAACATGATCTTACCATCTCAACTAAAGAGATAACATGCTCCATATGAACACACCATAACATGTCACAACTCTAAACGTGTATCAAGAGTATACCATGACATAATAATGAAACCATCCTCACACCAAGGATAACATGCCAAATTAAAGCATAAACCACACCTTTGCCAAGAACCCTGTGAGTCCTCAAGATGCAACCATCTCCATACACTATGAAGAAAAACCATCTCCACATACTAGGAAGAACCACCTCCACACACCATGAAGATAACCAAGAACTCCATGAGTCCTCAAGATCTAACCATCTTCAAACACCATGAAGATAACAAGTGCACCATGCAAATGTCAAAGACGCTTCTGCAATAACAGGATCTAAGACAAACCTCCAACATCTGCAAACACTCAATAAATATATCAATGCCAAAAACTCCCACTCAACCGTGGTACCAAGTCACCTATGGCATCATAAAATCCATCCTCTCCAAACCAAGAAGATATAAACCAAACCAGGAACTAATCCTGCACTGTCACCCCATCACTGTCACAAGCTCCCACTAAACCATGTATCCAAGCTATCCATGACATCATGATGAAAAAATCCATCCTCTAACCATGAGAATCAACCAAAACATCAAACCATCAAAGAACTCAAAGTGCACATCACGAGCTCCTCAAAAAAAACCAAATAACCATGATCCTCAACCAAGAAGATATACCACCATAACCAAATCAGAAATCCAAGCTAATGAATATCAAGGATGTACCTGTATAACCAATCATGTCGTGCCAAAATCCATGACACCATGATCACATCCATGAACCGAGCATCTGGCTCTCAATATGTCCAACCTGTCAGCATAGTCAACCACAATCCTCTGCCATGACTGTACCTGGTAACAACATCTCATCCCTTCTACATGAAGAAAATAGTAAATCATGTGACTTAGGGCATAGACAACCCAAATCCAAGCCACCAATCTAAATATGCATCAATAATGAAAGATCAATGGGCAAAGACAACCCATAACCAAGTCATAAATGCAACCTGTAAGTATAGACCGCTTACAACACTGCACAACTTGTAGACCCAACAAGTCATCATGCATATCCAAACCAAACATTGATAACCATATCATCATGAGACCAAACTGAAATATGAACTGAGTATACAATGGCATCAAATCTTAAATCTTCCAATGCCATAAACTCGCAATGTTACCATAGTCAAAATATATACCATAAACTGTTCAGATAAAAATATCAATAAATAAATCATGCCAAACCTGCACCAAATCTGAACCAATTTGTAGAGCTCTCCAAGAGCTTTCCGTTGACTACTCGAAGTCCAAAATCCGACTCTGTATGCCCAAGTTATGCCCTAATTCGTGCTCAAAATAAATAACATCTGACTTTAGGGCTCTTAAAACCTGAAAAAATTTCAAAATCACAGAACCAAACCTACAAAATCTTGTAGTGCTCTGAATTAGCTTTCCAACGCCTGTAAGAACTCTGAAATCTGATATTCTGAGAGAAAGTTATGGCCGTTTTACTAAGACAGTCTTTTTACCATTTTCAGTACGATTTTTCATTTTTTATTTTTTCAGTGACGAAAATTCCGACGGGATTAAATTTGATGGCCATCATGAGCTGAAACCAAAAAACTCTTTCATTTTCTCTGAACATGGCCAAACTAGGGCATATTATATATCAACATTTATGGAAATGTCGACCCGGATCCAATGGTGAGGTCTGTTTTTACCCAGGAGGTCATTTCTGCAAGCTACCCCCCAAAACCCTCATTTTAAATGAAACATCCGAAAAACTCTTTTGTCCAACAATTTCCCATGCCCAAATCTTTTAACATCCCATCATAACAGCAAATCCAAAGTCCTCAGATCTGCAATAATTTTTCATATATCTTGCCATTTCTTTTATCCTCTCATGCATTCCCATGGATTCAATCTAGGGTTACAATAATAAAACCATAGCTCTGATACCACTTGTAAGGAAACTTGGCAACAAAGAATATAACCGTTTCCACATAACCCATAATAGATCTGAAAATAAACACGGAATTAAAATCCACATGCAAGAGAATAGAAAACATACCCACAAAATTGTGACACAAGATATACCCTGGGAAACCCTCATTGAGGGAAAAACCCAGCCTCCAAAAGCATCCATCATCATGTATTATTCAGCAAAAATACCATTGCCATACAACCATGGAAGCCTTCATGGCCATAGCCACAACCGAGCAAACTATGTGAACAAGCATGAATCCACACATCCCATGCCATGCTTTCAACCTTCACAAATGCTCCCTTGGCTAACCTGTCAAGCCTTGTCCCGCTCGACTCTTGCCTTTTGTCTTTTCCTTGTCACTCTCTCTCTCTTTTTTTTTCTCACTACAACAACTACCCTTGTGGCTGCTTATATAGTAGCAAGTCCCACAAAACCACTAAGTGGTATTACATAAACCATGTGCTAAAACCATGTGCTACCTAACCCACTGACCCCACATTTAATATTGGGCATTTAATTCTTTTCCCCCAATATTAAATAATTACATAAAATATTATCACAATGTTACAATACAACTCATCAAGAATATTCCATGGGAATCTTTACATGTTGCACGTCCATCTAGGTACAACATTACATAATAAAATAAAATAATAAAATAACAATATTATGCAATGTGTGCAACACCCATTATCTCAACACTCTGATACCAATTGTTAGAATTCTTTAGAATAACTGAGAGGGGGGGGGGGGGTTGGTGAATTAGTTATTCAAGGTTCAAATGCCCTATTAATACTTTTTCACTACTTTTAATGAATCCTTACACTTTTCATCAATCCAAACTTAAATCAACCATATTAGCAAGTTACAGTAAATCAACATGCAAAGATAAAACATGCAAGATCAACACATAACACAATGATTTATGTGGAAACCCAATTTGGGAAAAACCATCAGTAATATGCTACTTGATTTTCACTCTTCTGAAGTGATGCCCTGTTAAAGGCTTACAACACATTGTTAAATGTGACCTTGTTAGAAGATTTCACCAAACTATTAGGAATGGGCCTGGTTAAAGGACTTTAGAACATTCACTTGGAATGTCACCCTGTTAAAGGATTTATCTCATGGCTATTAAACCAACCTAAGTCCATAGGATTTAAACTAACTGTTACAATTACTAGAAAGTAACAATAATGACCTTTTGATCTGATATTACTTACAACATACTTTGCAGATTTCAGATCACACTTTCAGTCCAATCCTAATGCTTGGCCTCAATCACTTCAGCTCTGACTACTTGACTTCTTCTCAAGCTTCGTCTCCTTGAGTCTTCTAACTCACTATACCAATGCATCCATATTAGGGGTCTTCTTACTAAAAAAGAGTAACTATGCTTTCTTTCCTCCTTAGCACCTCCTTCAGCATTTCATGCTTTCATGCTTGACCGCCTCTCTCTCTCTCTACTCTTTAACTTATGACTCCTTAAATAGAAATCTGATTTGCCTTTACCACTCAATTCTCCCTCTCTAATTTTAGGGTTTCGAATGGATTAGGTAGGATACATTGTATCTACCTCATATCTTGTTCTTATCTAGAAACTTCGTCAGTTGTATCCTTAAAAATGTTTTACATGGTGTTCTATGCCACCAGCTCACCATTCTTATCTTCCATTTAGTTCACAAACTTCTAGATAACAACCTTGTTGACTTAGATTTGGCGAATCTTCAATTTTCAAAATAATGCAGCAACTCAGCATTATTGATTTACTGGTGCTTGGCATCTCTGTGTTACTCGGCACTATTGGTTTTACTGGTGCTCAGCATCTCTATATTACTCGACACCTATATCTGCTCGGCACTTGATATCATTCGACACTTGATATCACTCGACACTTGATATCACCCGACATCTGAAGTTGCTCAGCTTCAACCAAGAATTTGCTCGGCACATACTAGCTTTGCTCGGTTCCTTCGCTCTAATGAACTTAGTTGAGCTTTACAAAAGACCTAGCTAAAACCTTACATCTTTTATATGTTTTAATGTGCCCATTCTCTATATCTTATAGTATTTCATCAAATACACTTTTTCATCAATGGCTTAGCTGATCCTTGTACTTCATTACAAAATCATAACTTCAACCTTTCTCTAGGTGTTCTAGTTACATCTTATTGATTGCCTCCTCCTTGATAGTCAACTAATTGATAGTATTTGGATCACTAAAGCAATTGTCATTCCTGCAAGTAGCAAGTTTGACATCAATTAAAAAATAATGATTGAGAACATTCTTTACCAGTTCCATATATCAATCCAACAAATTTCCTTAGGATCATTTCAATCATTTCCAACAGAAATGGGAATTATTTTTTCATAAGCTCTTGTAGGTAGGTCCAAAAATAATCTAGGAGTTGGCTCCCAATTGTGCAAGATGCCATGTCATCATAGGAAATTGCACCAAATGAAATAACACACCTCATAGAATGCAAATAGCAAGAAATCAAGACTAGAAAGAATGATACAAAACTTGAGAAATATGACACATCAACACTTGTTCTCTTAGTGAAAGGATAGAAAAATAGGTCCTCAACAACATGCCAACTTCTCATCGTACAAAAAGCAAGGTAGCAATGGCTATGTATCATGACCAACAATTAGGTACAAAAAAAACAAGATTTTTTTTTGGGTGACGCAAGCTTGCTCAATGACCCAAGATACTTCTACATGAGAGAGAGAGAGAGAGAGAGAGAGAGAGAGAGAGAGAGAGAGAGAGAGAGAGAGAGAGAGAGAGAGAGAGAGAGAGAGAGAGAATTCATGAGCAATTATGAAGGACCAATGAACTAGCTAAGTAGAATAGTGAAACAAAGGATAATTGTAGATATATATTGTGAGCATAAGGGATATGATAAGCTTTGGAGGAAATCACAAATAAGTCAACTATCATGTAACAAATCCTAACAAGTTTCTATAATGTATTTTAAATCCCTTATCTAGTTAGTCTTTAACAAGAATGTTGAGTTCATTGTATGAACTTTTTATAAATCCTTTAACATGGTGAGTAACATATAAAAAGGATAAAATACCTTAAAAGAGTATTCCTAATAAGATTTTAGATTCATTTCAAAATGTATCATTCATTTCTTACTAGGTGAGACACTCAGAAGGTGACACTTTGCAAGCCTTAACTGACAAACTCTTTTAGTTGAAGTGAAGAGTTGTGGGTACCATCCCGCTATAGATTTCCCCTCTAACCAAAGGTTTATGTGAGACCTAAAATCTATGTGTTATGGGTGTGTGAATCATTTTATGATTTACTATTATTTACTTTATGTTTTATCTACAACATATCAATAATACAGTAATCAATATTAGTGAAGTATGAGTAAAGTTACATGATTTAAAGTTCTAGTTTTTTGAAAATAGATATGACATCAATGTCTATATTCTTGTGGGATTTGGAAGTATATCTAAAAATTTTCCTTTTCTCCCATGGAGGGATCCTGTAGCCATGGTGTATTTTCTCATATTTTTATTTCCTTTTAAGATGTTTTATGATTTCATCATTTTTTTCCTTGAGCTTCTTTAATAGATCATAATGTTTTTTTACTACTATATTTATACCTTTTTTAGTTCAAGGGGTTATAAAAGGATCCTAACATTTCTCTATTTGAATCTTTATCTTTATATCTCTGAAAGTATTCTTTAATAAAGAAAACAAGTAGTCATCTTCTTGATATTCTTTAATAAAGAAACAAAGTAGTCATCTTTTTGATATTATTTAATAAAGAAATCAAGTAGTCATCTTCTTCTATAGATGAATATTTAGAGGATAGTTCCTCTCTTTAGATAATGAATGTGCATACCTCTTCATCCAATCCTTAAACATACATCCTTTCTTAGAAACAACTTCTATTAGTTCATATAGACTATCTAATCATCAATATAATATTTACGATGTACAACATCCCAATTTTGGTTTTCCCTTTGAAACATTTCATAAACTTTTGTTCCATTCAATTTTTTAGGACAATCAGTTGCATAATGAGGTTATTTATAGATAAAGCACTTAATTTTTCTTGTAACCTTTTTATTTCTTCTTCTAATTAAATATTATGGGGTGTGCATTGAAAAGTTACCCTTTCTAGATGAGATAACCTTTTATTTATTTTTGGCCCCATATTTACCTTGTTTTCTCTTTTTGAAATTATATTCCTCGTCATGGTGTTTGGAGCATTTCTTGCAGTGAAACTCTCGTCTTCCTCTATAACCTCATTTCTTGAATTGCTTAAGCAAAGTGAAATCCATGCATTGATCAATTGGTGGATTGTTTTAGAATTCCCTTATGTTACAAGTATAATTTTACTCATCCTTATTGGCTTGTAGATCTCCTAGAAAACATTATTTTTCCAATTTATAACTATTAAACATTTTTTGTTCTAAAAATATGCATTAAACCAATGTTAAGTGTTCTTTCCTAATGATATAGTCTTCTACCCATTTTCCAATTCTACAAGGTAGAGAATTCAAATAATATTTCTTTTTTTTTAGGTCATCCAATTTATAAATGCAATCATATATTTTTCAAACACTATTATATTCATAAAGTTTTGCTAAATTATCAAACCTCATAGACTGCAACATTTTTCTTGCTTCTAGTTCCTGATTATTAATTTCTCTACAAAAAAGATCAATTAACAAAAGCTTAAAACTAGAAAATATCCTTCTTCCCCATATCTTTGTGTCTTACATATGTAAAATCCTCATCTTGGGAAGTTATCAATCCAAAATCTAGAAAATTGTTCCACAAATTTCTTAATTTTCTTGATAATAGTCTAACTGCATAAAGAATAGTATCAAGTTCTATCTAGCTAACATTGGTTCTATCAACATATTCTCAAGGGTATTTTCTTATGTAGAAATAGCATCATAGGGTTAAACAATCTTATCAATACTTGAAAGATATATCCACTAATAGAATATGGTCTCGTTAACTATGGTTTAGAGTTTTCTTCTAAAGCATCTTTTATTTCTATACCCATAACAATTTTGTTGATAGATTCCCATGATACTCTAATCTATAACTAATTATATCCTAAAAAATCCAAATCTAATTCTTGTAGATCTTCTATTCAATTATGTAGAAGAGTTTGTGTTTGAATCACTAATAGGCATTTCAAAACTATTTACATATGAAGTTTCTCCTTCACATTATTTGTTTTCATATCCAAGATCATCCATATAAATAGGTTTAGGTTGTTCTTATTTAATATTTTTCTCTCCTAACCAATCCCTAAGTTCATCTTCTTTTGTAGCCAAATTGTGTTCCTTGACTTTTGGTAGAATAATTTTAGTAGACTTTACATCTTTATGAGAAGAAATCTCAACAACTTTCTTTTCATTTGTCTTCGCTTTCAAACTTCTTAACATTTTTCATAGTTTGTTAGGTTTTGATTCAAGAATCTAGTTTTTTATTGTTATCTTATTTTGATGAGCTATCTCAACTGATTTTATGTTTTCTAATTTTTTTAACAACTAGTTATTTTTTCTATCTTATTGGTTGTTGTATGTATGAGATCATTTTGTTCATCTACATTTCTCCTTCTCTAAGACTAAAATTTTTTTTTGCTTTGCATAGATTTTCTGCAAATAATCATGTTGATGTAAGAGAGTAGATATTTTATTTTTAACATCTTGGTGTTCTTGTCTAACCTAATAACTTACACTAGCTATGTCATTCATAAGGGAAGTAGACTATTTTTCTATTTTTAAGAATGAAGAACTAATATTACCCTGATAGAAGATATTGTATTTAGTCTAGCTTGATTGTCTAAATATGTGCTTCTATTATTTCTTACATCTATAGCCATATTATCAAAATTATCTTTAGTGGAAATCATCCATTATGTTATCCAATTTCTTTAAGCTTCTGCATTTTGTTGTTTTTTACCTAGATTCACATGAAGTCTAGCCTCATATTTACACCAACATTTATTGGTCTAAATTTACAACTGTAAAGGTTTCAGGTGAAGGCTATCGACTTAGTTTATAGCCAACTACTTCTTATTCCTTACCCCCCATTTCAAGTTTATAGATTTTTTTCTTTTCATTGTTGGCTCTAGGGAGTCATTCTTTTATCATACCATTTTTTTAATCATTTTAGTAATCTTTATTCCTTTTCTGTCTTATTTTTTCTCTTTTTCCTTAGGATTCAAAGCCAATTTTTGATAGACTTGTTGGACTATCCTATCCGTTAACTCAAGATTACTATTGAAATCAAACAATGTGGCTAAAAAAGCTTTTGAAGGATAAGGATTAACCAATTTGTTCCTATATATTGGATGTCATTTGGATGAATGTACCTCTTCTTTAGGTTTATAGTCCACATATGACTTGTTAAAGGTACTTGGGAAGTTTCAAGATAAAGAATATAATCTTGTAGATAGACTAGGTCTGCCACTAGTAGATTGTATTTTTTGTTCAAATTGGGTTTCATCTTGTAGTGCTTAAAGGCTTATAGTAGAAACTCATCTACTTTGTACATGTAGTCTAATTGACCACAAAGCATGAGGTGGTATAGGTAAATCTTGAGATATAGATTGTGAATGTGTGATACATTTTTCAATATCTGGGAATCATGTGTCAAATCCTTCATGATTAATGTATCTCCCATAATAATAAAAATATTTGAGTTACCTTCTAAGTAAATTACCTTAGCTAGAAAATTGGGAGGAAAGGTTGTATTCAATAATTGATGGATACATAATCCTCCAATGGTGACATAGACATAATCAGGCTGAAGATTAATACCTTTAACCTATAGTAAAAGGTAAAAGGTGGATTAGAAATATTTGTTTTCTTGGTTGATGATGAAGTTAGGGTGAACATAAATGCAACCATGACCGCATCTAGAATCATCAAGTTTTTTGGTAAGGATTTCATGGAATTAGGTTCTAACATATTGATCCCATGTTTTACAATAGGTACCAGTGAGACTACCAAAATGCTCAACTCCTATATCATAGTTTAAATGGGGATGGATAGTGATATCAACATAAGAGAAATAAAAATGAAAGTACCCTTTATCTTGCCATCTCTTTTTATTAGTAGGGAGAAGAAATGGAAGATAGAAAAGACAAATTCTAGTTTTGCATATCCTAAGGTTTAATTTAGATTGCCTAATCAAATGCATCATTTTAGCCTTGATTTTATTTTCATGATACAAATCCTAAATCTTAACTTTTGGAAACTTAAAATTTCATTTCTTGTCTACATATTCATATTCATCCTCAAAATGGTTATGGATCACATAATATAAAGAATTACTTTCATTCATTGATCTTTTACAACCACTGTTGACTAATTTTTCTTACTTGGGCTTTGCTCCTTTTGCTGCTAGTTTTTCTGACTTGTTGCTCACCCTTTACTCACCTTTCCTTCAGCTTCATCATTAGATTTATGGGCTTACTATTGGTCCACAACTACTTGTGATATATCACCCACTGAAGCTCACCTCTTCAAAATGACTCTTCAAACATTGAATGCATATACACCTTCAAGTTTGATACCTATTGTAAGGATAAGATGATAAATGGACACTCAATGCAAGTCTTCAAGATAAAAAATGATGGAGGTTAGCAGTTGAATTTCTAAAAATTATCTCTATTAATATTCAAATTACAACATTATAGAATGAGAATATAAGTCATGAAGTACAATTTAGTTTTTGATATCTCATCAGAGACAGAGCCTACTCCCTATGGCCTTATTAGACTATTTGAGACTTCTATAAGATAAAAATTTATGACTCCAAGACATTTCTTAATGATGTGATACCTCAAATGAGCCTTAAAAGCCTTATTTATAGTGAGAGGTAGAGAGTAGTTGTTGAGAATTATCAGTAGATGTGGGTGATAAATGTGGAAAAACCCAGTAGGTGTAGATGGTAACTTTTCAAAAGTTAGGTGATAAATGGAAACACTATTCAAAATTATAGGTGGTAGATGGTATCTTAGAAGATAGTGGAAGTATAGAATATGTACTTGAAAATGAGTAAGCTCATGTAGGCCCATTTGAGATCTTTTATTTTTTTGTAAAATATTTAGGCTAAAATTAGTTGAAAACTTCAATTTTTTAGAATTTGAAAAAGTGAGAACGATCTACCTAAAACTTGTAAGTAGCTACATGTATCTTCCTTTTAAAAAATGGTTGCATCTATTGTTGCATCATAACTTGGTTAAATCACAACCTAGACACATCCTTGTGCTAGCTAAATGGAATGAGGCCCATTAGATCATATGGAAGTGGAGTAAAAGGTATATTCCAATTGCCTGATCTTTATTGGAAAACATAATCATCTGAAAAAGACCAATCTAGTTCAATGTGCCTAGCCAGATATTTTGGTGAGAGGAAAATTTACCCTCCCTCAATTTCCACATCCACCCACCATCTAGCCAATAGTGGATAGCTCTATTCTAACAAAATCATATATGACATTCAAGTAGATTGTTAAGTAGTGAATCATGCATTCTACCATTGTCCTCCATAGTCTTGGATGTATTATATTAATAAATTATTATATTTCTTCCTTAAGTACAACTCCTACTAGATCCACATATTGTTCTATTACATCTTGGTCAAAACTTATGCAAGTAATGGAGCCAAATTTTAATTTTTTAAACAAATTCATCTTACTCCTATTGGACTAATTCATTACAAAGAGACCCTTGATGTGATGATGTAAGGTTTCATAGCTAGTAAATCAATGTTGAATAGGAGAATATTCAATCCCAAGTCTACATAGGAGATCTATTTCTTCTCCATCATCCATAAATCAATGACAAAGATGATAAACAATAAATTTTCTTAGTTAAAATTACCAACTTTCTAGAATATATGCTTCAAGTATTTGTTCCACTATATAGCTAAGTAAAAATAGCAGGCTTGTACCATTATTTGGCCTAATAAATATTGGTGTTCCATGTTCTTGATACAATTTAGGTTAACCAAAAACTAATTTCATCATTATAAATTGATCCTACTAATTCTCTGGTAAGAGCATTTGTTAATGGACTATTATTCCCTTTTATCCACTCAATATCGAAGTCATAATCAAGGAATTCAAAATATAATCTTGTTATTCTTCCTTGGGCCATATCTTTATTAGGCTTCTTTTTTAACAAGCTTATCATAGCTTGACTATCTATCATGACTTAAATTTAACAAGCTCAAGAAATATTTTGAGTTTTTAAATACCCATTTTACTACCAATATCTCCTTTTCAAATATATGGTATCTACTTTTAGCATCAATAAAGGTTCCTTACTTATAGCTACAAATGTTTCTTTTCCCATCTTCTTCTTCTTGAATCAACAAAGCAGACCAAGTTGTGTTAGAAGCATCGATATATAAAATTAATGATTTTTTTTTATGCTGGAATCTATAATGATGGAAAATGTTGGCATTTAGATTTAATTCTTTGTACAATTTTAATTTCCTTTAATGACCATCCATTTTTATTATCCTTTAAATGTTCTTGGATTTCTTTTCTATCCTCTGCCAAACCCTTTTAGAATACTAAAACATAATTTAAGTAACCCAAAAATCTTTGAATATTTTTCTTGTCCTAGAGTATATCAGGGAATTCTTGTATTCTATATAGAATATGGGGTTGTAACTAAATTTGACCTTTATTTAAGTGCAAAACAAAGAAAAAAATTTGGTCTTTTCTGATAATTATATTTTTAGCTGATAGATACATGCTATGCTTCTTTAGCTCTACAAAAAGTTCCTCTAGATATTGTGGGTGTTTAGCTATCAAATTTGAGAAAACAATAATATCATCAATATGGATAGCACAAAAATATTTTATATGCTTTAATTCGTGGTCCATTCTTTTTTGGAAATAAGTTGGTGCTATGCAAAGACAAAAAGGCATAACATTTCACTCATAGGGTACTTGTGGGACTGAAAATATTGTCTTGTATATATATGTGTCTTTTACTTATTATTTTTAGTAAGTATGCGGGGGTTTTCTTTGAAAACTTAACCTTTCCATAAGGGACAATCGTGAGAGAGGAAAATAATTGACTTACAAGTTTAGGGCTAGAATATTTGAACACATACATAACCAAAGGAGCTAGAGGAATTTGAGTCATAATCTTGGACTTTTGAATAAGTATAGATACACATGGTGTCATTCAAACTTTTTTTAAAGAGGTTGGATGATGACAACTTCATTATTCTATGTTTATATGTTGATGATATGCTTCTAGCATAGTCTAACATGGATCACATTAAGGAATTAAAATGGCAGTTATTCACATTCATTTTCTATGAAGGACTTGGGGGCAGCAAAAAAAACATTGGTGTGAAGATTTGCATAGCTAGGAAGAATAGGAAATTGACATTGTCTTAGGCTTACTATATTGAGAAGGTGTTGCAACATTTCCATATGGAGAATGTCAAATCTATCAACATTCCTTTTCCTCGTCATTTGAAATTAACTAAGGATATGTCTCCAAAGACATAGGAAGAGGAGGATAAAATGTCCAAGGTACCTTATTCTTTAGTTTAGGTAGTTTAATGTATATTGTGGTGTGTACTAGACTAGATATTGTACACTTTGTGAGAGTTGTTAGAACGTTTATGAGTTGTCTTAGGATTGAAGACTAGAATGTAGTCAAATGGATACTTGAGAGATACATCTAGTAAATGTTTATATTTTGGGACTCGATCTACTAGTGATTTACAAGGCTATGTTGTCCTAGAGTTGGTAGGGGGTCTAGATACCAAGAAGAGTAATACAATATATATATTTATTGTTGGAGGGACAATAATGAGTATGATTTCTCATTTATATAAGGTGAATTATTTCTCGACTATAGAGGCATAGTATGTTGTTGCTACAGAGGCATCCAAGGAGATGATATAGCTTCAATTTTTCATAGAAGACTAGAAACACTCACAGATAGAAAATTATCTATTTACAAATGGCCAGAGTGTCATTCATCATACAAATGATTGTGTTTTACATTCAGAGATAAAATACATATAACTATGATACCATTTCATTTGACTAGTTCTAGATGATGGACTGTTCAAGCCAGAAAAGATGCATATATATAAAAATCCAACAGATATGTTTATAAAGGAAGTTCTAAGGGAGAAGTTTAACTCCTTCTCAGCTTTGATTGGTCTTCTAGACTAAATATAATAAAATAACAATAAATTCTAGGGTGGTTTTATATTCTAGTGGTCATTATAGGTATACTAGTACTATGAACAATCTCTAAGTGGGAGGTTATTTTTGAGGAGTCTCATAAATCTATATGTGGGAGATTATTGTTATGTGGAGCCTAATTAGATTTAGAGGTTAATTTATTTCCCCACTTCCTTCAATATTATTTCCCCCTACATTTTTTCTATGGGGATTTGATGGCAATGTCCCGATGATAGGAGTCAAGGGGTAAAGCCCCTTGTAGGGTCCAAGGGCAGTGCCCACGGTGGCAATGTCCCCATGATAGGAGTCAAAGAGTAAAGCCCCTTGTGGGGTCCAAGGGTAGTGCCCAAGGTCCTAGGATAGAGTCGTAGGCATATTCCCTATTGTGATACATCATGAGTTGAGGGGCAATGCCCTCAAGGCCAAAAATGACTTTACTATTATAAAAGTGTAAGGAATTATTTTTCTATTGGGTAACATATTTTAGCCCTAATTTTTTAACTTCCATTAGTCTTCTATAAAATGGCTTAGGGTTAGGGATTTAATCATGTATGATAATTTAGTAGCTTCTTGTGGATGTATTGAGTTGCAAGGGATTGTAGATTGTAATCAGGTTGAAATCACTAGATAATACTATTGGATTTTCTATTTAGTGGGCTTAGCCCACAAATTGGGGTGAATCCTATTAAATCTATGTGTCTTTTGTTAACTTATGCATGATTTATTCCATTGTTATATTGGTACATTTGCATATAATTATTATATTATTGTATTGGTATATTTGCATATTATTATTATTTCTATCTAACTAATCCTAACATAAAGGGAAACCAATAAGTCAGAAAAAGTAGAAGAAAAAGGAGTGAAGCCTAAATGAGTAAACTCTCTCAACAATGGCTAATCAAAGATCAATGAATGCAAGCAATTTTTTTATCTTCTATGATCCATGACTATTTTGAGGATGAGGATGAATATAATGATGAGAATATTTTAAGTTTACATAAGTCAAGATTTTAGATTTGTATTCTTAAAAGGGAATTAAGGCTAAAAATTATGCATTTGGATAGGAAATATAAATTAAACCTCAGTGCTGATGTAATTAAATATTCACTAATTACACTTACTTAATCTTACTTAGGATAATTCAATGCATATTAGTTTTTCACTAAGACACTTAGGAGTTTGTGCCTCAATTAAGCACATGGTGTAGGAGAATTCCACTCTAGGTGGTCATAGTTGTTATATCAATCCACCTTTAGTTCACTTATCACATTATCATCCTCATCATTGCACATGCTTCATTGCATCATCGAGGATGATCCACCTTTGGTGGGCATGTGATTCCACCTTGTGTAGGTGATAGCTTATCTTCTCCTTATCATTGTCTCTTATCATCTCTCCTATATAAGGAGGCCTATTATATATATTTTAAATCAATCCATTGAATTTCAATCAAGTCTGTATTCAATAATAGCATTCTTGCATATTAATGCAATATTTTTGGTAGTCTCTTATTGAAGTTATCTTGGTACTTCATTTGATCCTAGGGATGTTGTAGAGTTACCTAAAACTCTAACACTTAGGGTATGTGGAATTAGAATTTTTCATGTTTATCTTACCATTTATTCTCCTTATAGATGTTAGGAGATGATGAGATAAATGGTACTATCATGTTCATTTATATCATTGTCCATCCCCATTTTAACTATGATATAGGAGTTGAGTATTTTGGTAGTCTCATTTATACCTATTGTAGAATATGGGATCAATTTATTATAGCCCAGTTACATGAAAATCTTATGAAAGCATCCAATGAATGTAAAGGTGGTGATGGTCACATTTCTATTCGCCCTAACTTTACCATCAACCTAGAAGACAAATATGTTCAATCTACCTTTTTCCTTTTACTAAAAGTTAAAGGTATTGATCTTTAGCCTAACTATGTCTATGCCACCATTGGAGAATGGTGTATCTATCAATTATTGAATGCAGTCTTTCCTCCTTCCAATTTTATAGCTAGGGTAAGTACCTATAAGGTAACTCAAATATTTTATATTATGGGAGACAAATTGATCATGAAGGGTCTAACATAGGATTCCTAATTATTGAAAAAAATTATCACACATTCACAACATATATTATGGCTGATAATAATGCTCTCTAACTAGAGAAATGGTTTTATCTCAACCAAAAAGTCCTACCAATCCTTGACTATCCTTCTCTTTGATTAAGCTCTCCCTCATAGAACCCTTTGGACTACACAACTAGAATCCTTTGAATAAAATCTCATCTTGGATTATAAAATCCAACCACTTGGTATTGTCTAAATAAATAGGTTTCATGAAATATTTCCAAGCTTCACCAAATTTAGGATCCTTCAGATACAATTGTTTGAGTTCTTAGACCCAAAAAATTCAATTTGCATCATTTTCAACAAATTATGCCTCTAAGTGAAGGCATGTGCAACTCTATTAAAATCTCCACTCACGTACTTCAAAAGAAAAGTGAAAATTTATAGAAGCTTAACCCATTCTAAATGTCTTTGATTAAACTTTTCTTGATTATTAAAATATTATAAATTTTGACGATCAATAAATAAAATAAATTCTTTAGACAAAAATGTCACCACTTCCTTAATGCCTAAACTATAGCATAAAACTCTTGATTATTAACAAAATATTTTCTTTGGTATAATTCAACTACTTACTAAAATAAGCAATGAGTTTACCTTCTCAACTCAAAAAAACTCCAATAGCATTGCCACTAATATCATCGTCTATTTGAAGTACCTTATGCAAATATGAAAGATTCAAAATAGGAAGCTATGTAAACTTTCCTTTCAATAGATCAAAACTCTTTGATGCTCACGCAGTCCACTTAAACTGATTTCTACCTCTCTAATTATTTTAGTTGGGGGTATATATATATAGCTGAAATTTATGATTTACTTTCTATAAAAGTTAGCTAAAATATGAAAATATCTTACTTTAGTAGAACTCCTTGGAGTAGCCAATTCAAGAATAAACTTCACATTCTCTGGGTCAATTTTAAGACCATCTTTTGAGACAAAAAATCTTGGGTGCCCTAACTCCTCCATAAAATATCACTTCTTTAGATTAATTAGTAATGTTTGTTCCCTTAACTTCTCGAAGCCCCTACAAATATGCATTATATGTTCTTCTAATGTCTTACTAAATATCAAAATATCATCCAAGTAAATCACAAAAAACTAAACCAAAAAATCTTTCAGTATCACATTCATGAGCCACATGAATGTGCTTAGAGCATTGGATAGCCCAAAAGGAAAGGCTAACCACTCATGAAATATCCCCTTTTCCTTGAAGGTTTCTTTACATTCATCTATTTATCTAATCCAAATTAAGTGATATTCTCTATTCAAAATATCTTTTTCAAGTACTCAGCTCCACTTAAATAATCCATAATATACTCCATCATTGGAAAGGGAAACATGTAATTAATAATCTTATTGATAGCCAGAGAATTTTTACCCATCTTCCATTCTCCATTTTTCTTTAGTGCTACCATTTTTGGTAAAACACATGGACTCAAAATATCTTGAATCAAACTCCTTTGCAACAACTCTTACACGTGTCTATTTAGCTCTTTACTCTCAGTTGGAGACATTCCATGGAATATCTTATTTGAAAATTAATTCTAAAAATTGAGTAATTTTGATAACTAGTCTTTCTTATTAGTGATAGTCCATCAGGTATATTATCAAATACAATATTTTCAAACTCATCCAAAAAATCTACAACTTCATAAGGCACATTTTCTACTCCTTTATGAACTTTTGGAATTAAAGAAAAATAGATAAGCTCATGCTTCATGCCTTCTAGAAAATTCCTTTCATCAACTAAAATTATTCTTAAACTAAGACATATATTTTCTTATGTTTCCTTGAATGACTTTATCTTGTGTTGAACTCCATTCTTTGTCAAAGAATAGTTATTTGCAAATACATGTATTGCATGCAAATCAAATTGTGATTTTCTTCCTAACAATAAATGACAAACATCTATAAGAATAATATCACATAGTACCTCATCACAATAGTTTCCAATTTTAAAACTTTATCAAACATTTTTTTCTAACTAAAGCCTTATGGTCCTTTTGCAACTAAGAAATATAGTAGGGATTTAGATCCCTCTTTCTTTATAACATTAATTTATTAATCAATTTACTCTAAAATAAAATTATTATTACTACCACCATGTATAATGACATTAAATACATTACCATAACACTTACATCTTGCTTAAATAAAATTATTGCTTTGCATAAGTCCCTTCTCATTATTAGAAAAAACTCTTTGAGTAAGAGGAACCTCTCCTCTTTCAATATATTCAAAATGTGAACACTTAACATCCTCATATATGTTAGAAAATTGTGCATTTTCCTCTATTCTCTTTTCTTTTCCCTCGATGTTGCATATACTCATAGGCTCTATGTCATTCTCTGCATTGGAAACATGTTTCACATAAAAATTCCTCTTCCTAGACCTCATACTCTTCCTTTTCCTCATTAATTTTCATTTTTTTTATTGAATTGATAGTATAGATTATTTCTCATGTTTATCTTGACTTCCAATAGGGTCATCATTATTTTTTTTATCTTCATTTTTGGCATCCATAATGTCACCCACCAATACTCCACTACTACCTCTTCAACTTTCTTTCTCTCAATCTTCTTATTATGTTTCTCTTCTACCTTCAAAGAGATTTGATATGCATCTTCAATGGTAGACATTCTTACCATTATCAAATCTTCTTAAATACTTTTCCTTGATCCATATATGTAAAGGGAACCTTCTCCTTATTGGCTTTAGAATGACTCATTTCAATAAGGACTCAATGGAACTCTTCTATATGCTCCTAGACAAATTTTCCTTTTTGGCTCAACCCTTGGATTTTCTTTGAAAAATTAAGCTTATAGTTATCAAGAATGAACTATCTCTTCAATGTTTCCACCATCCAATCACATTTTGTTATCTTCTCCTTCCCTTCTTTATTTCTCTCCAACTAAAACTCTTTCCACCAAATTCTAGAATGATCTTTCAAGGGTTGGCCTTTGTAAATTTGACCTAATTCATAAGAATTTCTAATTATTCATAATAAAAAAATTCTTCTATACTATTGATCTAATTGATTAATTCTTCTAGCTTAATATTTCTAAAAAATGCGAAAACTTCAATCTTAGAAATTACCCTAAAAACTAGCCTTGTTAGGATTCCTAACTGCTTCTTGCACTTCTACAAATTAATCTCCTTCTTTAGATTCATTCTCATCATCATCTAATTCCCTAATATTAGCTCCTTTAAGAAAATCCTCTTGTAATTCTTGAACTTGTCTATGAAGATCTCTAAAACCATCTTCTACCACACTAATAATTCTTCCTCCATGATTCCTTCGTAGAGGCATTTTCCCCATTTATTTCTTAGAACCAAAGCCATAATCTTATTGAAAATTAGCTCACATTCATAAATTAATTTAGAAACTCAAGAAATTCTACTCAAATACCACTTGATGAAGGGAACTCCCCTTACTCATGGAAACACACATAACACAACATAGAAATAAACATGAAATTGTAGGAATGTAATAATTTAAAGGACCAAATAAACTTATTATCTATTATACTCATTGAAACAACATTAAAAAATTCAAAAAAATAATAATACTACCCACACATGGGCATTACTATTACAATAATATACAAGTCAATGACACCATATGCATGCTTGGAACTATCACTTGTAACTCTACTTTGTCCTCTTATATTAGTAAGTTTAACTACTCTAAATATTATGGAAGTTGTAGCTCCCCCTTTTTAGGCTAGCCACTTTTATATCATTTTTAAAATTGGAATATGTCAAGAATATGCTTGAAATGATTTTTATCACTCATTGGAGTATCTTAATATTTTTTTCATAAGTCACACACTTCACGAGGTCATATCTTTTAATTTCACCATTAGATTTTAAATTATCCTACATCATAAAAAAGATTACAAATATATCTACACCCTTCTATGAGATTCAACCTTTTCAACTCAATGTGGATCTTGTAAGGCCCTTAAAAGTACATTTTATAGAAGAAATCTCGCAAAAATATTTGAATGGATTTTAAACCACATAGGATATTGCCATGATTATTTTTCTAGACATTATAGTTTTCCATTATACTCCATACCAAATTTAAGGTTCTAGTAGCAAATTTTAAAACTTGGAAAAAATAATAAACTTCCCAAAAAAAAGTAACCCTACCTAATAGCCCATATTAAAAACTAGACAATATTTTTTGGGTGATGCAAGAATGCCCTTATACCCTATTTACTCTTGCATTAGATACCCAATCTAGTTCGAAAAGTGACCTCACATATTAGGTGTTAAGAGGGAAATCAAGATGTCCAGCCTCTTCCTATGATAGTCATAATAAATCTTCAACAAGTCTTCATTTCAATTTGACTAAGTACTATTCATTTTTTCTCTTTTTTTGTGCTTCTTCCAATACAACTATCCAAGATGTCTTCTATCTCCTCCTTATCTAATATAATTTTTGGAATATTTCACTATTTTTCATCTTTAATAGTACCTTCATGATACTTTGGCAAGTCTAAAATATTGAACATATGTGAAATGTTAAGTCCACTTGGAAACTCTACCTCATAAGAATTTCTACAATGATTCTTCTTTAGGATTTTGCATGGTCCAAATTTATGCATCTTAAAATTAAAATATGTTTCTATCATGAACCTCTTTTGACAAATGAACAATGTCTTGATCACCAATATGAAATTCTATGTATCTCCCTTTTTATCTCGCATTACCCTTGTAATAAATATCCATCTTATTAATATTCTCTTGCATATATTCATGTAATTTCTTCAAGTGTTTTACAGAGTCTTAATTTTTAGCACTACCCTTTTCTCCATTGTCCAACTTCCTCAACTCAAATCTATTTCTAAGACTACTTCAATATACAATCTGCAATGATAATTTACAAGTACTTCTATTGAAAAATTTATATTATCTAAATTCTGCTTAGTGGTCAAATTAGATCAGAACACTTGAGTTTATCTTCTACTAAGCATCTCAACAAATTTACCAAAAAACTATTCACCACTTTTGGCTTCACATCAGTCTATAAATGGTGCCTTGATCTAAACTTCAAACTTATCTTCTATTTTTTTCACAATGTCCTCCAAAAGTATCCAATGTGGTATCTCAATTTAGAACTATTATTTTTGGTAGACCATTTAGTCTCACTCCTCTGAAAATTAATTCTACCAAATTAACATTATTAGCCTTCTTAAAAGAAATCAAATGTGTCATCTTCATGAACTTGTATACCTCTAAAAAAAGAAAGAAATTGTGTCCTCTTTGGGTCCTTAAAAAACCAAGAACACAATCCATACCAATATCCTCTCATGGCCTTTTTAGTATAGATAATGTGGCTTATATAATCTTGTATTATGCTTGGTTCCTTTTGTCATTCAATGTATTCTACAACTTTGGACAACCTTCTTAACATCTTGTTAAAATTAAAATCTATAACAAGGAACAATAACTAGAGAAATGGTCTTATCTTAGACAAAAATCTTACCAATCCTCCACTATGTTTCTCTTTGATGAGGCTCACCCTCATAGAACTCTTTGGAATGCATATCTAGATTCCTTTGAATAAAATTTCTTCTTAGATAATAAAATCCAACAAATTATTCCCATCTAAAGTAATAGGCTCCATGTATCATCTCCAAGCCACCCCAAAATTGGATTACTCTTGATACAAACTTTGGAGTTCTTGGAACCTAGCAACTTCAATTTGTAACTAAAATCCAACAACTTAGTCTTGTATAAAGTAGTAGGCTCGATGTAATCTCTCCAAGTCTCCCAAAAATTGAAATAGTCTTGATATAGATGCTTGAGTTCTCGGAGCCTAGTAACTATGCCAATAAATTATGCCTCTGACTGAAGGCATTCCTGACTCTATTAAACTATCTAGTCTTATGTTTAAAAATGATAGTGTAACTTTACAATAAATAAAACCATTTTGCATGCCTTTTATTAAACTTTCTTTAACTATTCATATACTATAAATTTTGGTGATTAGTAAATAATAAAAGCTCGTTAGGTAAAAATAATGTCTCTGAGTCCTCAATGCTTATACTATACCATAAAATTCTTAATCATGAAAATAAAATTTTATTTTCATAGCATTCAACTTCTCATGAAAACAAGCAAATATATTTACCTTCACAACTTAAAATAGCTTCAATGAAATTACCACTAGAATCACAATTTACTTGAAATACCTTATTAAATTTTGGAAGTGTCAAAAAAACCTTCTCTATAACTTTTCATTTCAATAAATTTAACTTTTTATTTCTTGTATAGTCCGCTTAAACTATTTTCTATCCTCTATCATTTTTTTAGTTACACATCCAAAAATGCCACTAAGTTCTTTGATAATTGTTTTGTAAAAGCTTGTCAAACTATGAAAAAATATTACCTCAAGAGAATCTCTTTGAGTAGGCTATTCAAGGATATCTTTTACTTTCTCTAAGTCCATTTTAGGATCATTTGTTAAGACAATGAATCCCAAGTACACTAGCTTCTTCATAAAATTACACTTCTTTAGGTTAACCAATAACTTTTCTTCCCTTAACTTCTCAAAGACCCTAAAAATATGTATTATATTCTCTTATAATGTCTTACTAAGAATTAGTATATCATCCAAATAAAAAACAAAAAAATTCATCATTTCTTCTACTGGCTTATGATTTAACAGATTTTAAAAAAACCAAGAAACCAGACCAATACATCTAAGGTTAGAAAATTCCTATAATGGATGCACTTGACTACTGATCTTGGGCCAACTATACGGTATAATTCCTTCTTCTTCTTCAGGCTCTGCAAGACCTAGGTGGGTGGACCTCAAATTCTTTATATGGTACTAGTGTAAAGGCATATAACTAAATCTAAATAATAGATAAAACCCCTTAATCTTCTATGTTTATGCAAGCATTCATGGGTGAAATAGATAATAACAGAACACATGAACCTAATAAATCAAGTGAGGGAAAAATATTTTAATTCCTTAAACATAAAGGGAAAAGATATTCAATTAAAGATTTGGATCTCAACATAACCCAGGTATGCAATAGCAGAGAACATGCAATATATAAGCTTACCAGTCCCTTATCCATTGGGTATCAACTAAACCTTAACACACACATGGACACTTGAAGTATACTTGTATATCCAAACATCTTATCTATCTATATAACTTGAAAATAGACATCAATCTTCATAATAACTCTCATATTTATTGTAATATCCTCTGGTTGAAACCTATAATCCTATCAAGGTAAATAAGCATTTACTTGTCTCTTCATTCCAACAACAAAGTTATCCAAACATGCAACCTTAATGGATTGCAATTGAGTTTAAGCTCTCTGTTCTTAAACACAAAATATTGCAAATAACAGAGGAAGGATATGGGAATCAAAATGAAACTAAGGAAAATGAAGCTCTTGTATTAATTTCATTGAAATCAATACATCATGTATCTACCAAAACTCAGAAAATACACAAAGGAATGACTGTATATTATAAAATGCTTCAGAAGAAATACACTACCATTTTTCATAATAGAGGAAAGTACTGAGAAGAAATGGTATCATAGTAGTCAAGAAATTCTCCAAGTCTAGAACCCTTTTTGGGTCTCACAATAATGAGAAAATCTCAAAAAATTGGAACCCCTAACAATGAGTAGAGAAGAAAGATATATAGAAGAGAAGATATTTCAGGATTTGGAATTTGAATTGACATGCATCCCACTAAAATTATCTTCAATCTAATGTTTGTTGAAACTAATATTCCTTCATCTTCCTGCAATCAAAAACCAAATATGATGTAGAAATATCTGATATATCTCCCTAAAGTAATTAGCAAAATATCCTTGAAGAAAATATCAGATACACATCAAATATGCGATGTCAGCAAAAACTTCATTTGCAACCAACTTCATTTAAAATAATAAAATCATTTTTAAAGTTGTTGATGAAGTCAAATATGATGAAATCCTGGCTATGTTTGATCTTGTTTCCTTCTAAAAACATCAAATTTTCATTTGCACTGAGAATGCCCTAAAATCATAAAACCACTTGTAGCTACCTCTAGTGAATACCTACACAAAAACTTCTTGTGGAAAAGGATAGTTCATTTCTTCCCATTTCTGTCAATATATTGCACTATATATTTTAGACAAAAGTCATGCCCCTAAAGTCAATTTGAATTTTCAGGCCCTAGGCTATGAACTGAGCTAAAAATAAAAAAAATTAAATGATTTATATAGTCACAACTATATAAAATCTTAAATTCATTTAAATCTTTCAATCATTTGAACTTTATGCATTGATACATCTCTAAATTTTGATTTTTAAAACTTATTTTCCCTTCCTTCTAATCCAACGATGCCACATAGTGGAATCCCATTTGACTATCACCATTCAGGGTGGACTCCACATCCATCTTCCTCATTTGAAATATTTGAACATTATGAGTCAATTATATTTTTGGTAATAGCAACACGAACTCATGAAATTATAATTCTCCATCTTACAAATCATAGCATCTTATATCTCCAAATCATTCCTTCTGATCTCCTGACATCCTAGGCTTATCGTGATATTGTATGCCTTTATTACTCATCTCCCAACCTCATGGCACTTCAATTTTCACAGCATCTTAAAGCTTATATTTCACATCCCCAACCTTATGCCACATTTTTTTTGGAAATGATTGAAAAGATCATGAATGAAGGATAATGGAACTAGTAAAGAATGTTTTCAATCATTGTTTTGTCATTGATGTCAAACTTGCTACTTGCAAGAATGACAATTTCTTTAGTGGTCCAAGTACTATTAATTGGAATTTATTGACAAGGAGGTGGCAATCAATAAGATGTAACTAGAGTACCTAGAGAAAAGGTTGAAGTTATGATGATGTAATAAAGTATAAGGATCAGCTAAGCCATTGATGAAATAGTGTATTGATGACACAGAGGATGAACACACTAAAATACATCGAAGATGTAAGGATTAACTAAGAAAGAGCTGAGCAAGCTAGTTAGAGCCAAAACTAATTCTCAGTTGAAGCCAAGCAAGTTCAACTTTAGTATAAGCCAAGTGATTACTCAGATGCCGAGTAAACACTGAATCCTTCAAGTGCCAAGTAGTAGCAAAAGGTAATGAATGTCGAGTAAGTCTTCAAGTGTCGAGTGCTAGTACAGATAACATTAAGAAGCCAAGTAACACAGAAGGTGTTGAGCATCAGTAAACCAATAATGTCGATTGCTGCATTATTTTGAAAATTAAAGATTCGCTAGATCTAAGCCGACATGGTAGTTATCTAGAATTTTGTGAACCAAATAGAAGACAAGAATAATGAGCTGGTAGCATAGAACACTATGTAAAATGTTTTTGGTGAATGCAAATGGATTTATCATGAAGTTTCTAGAAGAAACAAATTGAAGGGAAAACAATATCGTTTTCTCAAGTGCAAACTGAGATTTGAGAGGGAAATTGAGTACAGAACTTCTATATAAGGAGTTGTAGGTAAGAGATCAAATGCGCATGCAAGAGAGGGAATTGGTCATAAATGAGATCATGCGAAGAAGCCTAGAGGAGTAAGAACAGAGCATCAAGACTCTGAATTGATCAAGTGACCAGAGAGATTGCATTAGCATAATGAGTGGAAGAACTCAAGGAGATAGATCTTGAAGGGTGAACAAGCTATCTACACTGCAAAGGAGGAAAGCAAAGCAAAGAAGAGAAATGAAGAGGTGATCTAAAATCTGCACAGTAAGGGTTGCAAATCTGTATCAAGTCAAAACCCTTCTAATACTTTCTTACCATTGTATTAGATATTAAAACCCTACATTGCTAGGTTAGCTTAATAGCTAGGTGGGTAAGCCTCAAGAAGAAAATAGAAGATCCCTAGGAGAAGGACAAAGAGATCCTCAGGAGAAGGATAAGAGATCCTTACAAGGAGGATAAGAGATCCTTAGAGAGGGATGAAAGATTCTTTTGAGAAAGCGACTGAAAATCCCATGGACTTGGGTGAGCCTAACAGCTCTATGTAAATCCTTTAATAGGGTGACATTCCAAGTTGAATGTTCTTAAATCCTTTAATAAGGTCACATTTAACAATGTGTTGTAGCCTTTCACAGGGCAGACCATCATAAGTGATTGAAATCAATTGCGCAGTTATTTTGTGGGTATCATCCCCACTCTAGTTTTACCTTCTTATTCTTGGAGGGTTTTTGGGTTATCAAATCCTTAGTTCTATGGTGTGATGCATGTTTACTTTTCATGGTTGTTTAATGTTCAATTGCATACATGATAATTTTAGTTATGTTCCATTAAGGATTTGTAGAAAAAGTTTTATTGGACATCATTAGACCTTGGATAACTGATTCACCCCCCCCTCCCAGTTATTCTAAATAATTCTAATAGATTTCTCAAATTTTGATCTCATAGCAAGGGGGGGCCATCATAATATCTTACATCTATATTATTTGTCTTCTAATGTCCAAACCACATTGTAGCATTGTAGGTCTTAAATTCTCCTCCTCTGATCTCATGCAATTTTCTGTTACATTGCATACTACATCAAAACTTGTTGACCTTAGCCCATCTTCATCAGGTCATCATGGCCCACACACAAGTATATCCTGTCCCTTCAAAAAAACATTTATCTTTAAGACAAGTATCACTAGAGATGCTTGCATATAAAAATATAAAAGGAAATCATTGCCCCACCAATGTGGGATATATGACTCCCTTGTATGCATCATTCTTGAGCAAGATTTCCAATGCAGTCTTGGTGGCTTGGGCTTGGATTATAACATTTAGAGACTAGTAGTGCTCCTCTACCTTGGATTACTTCCTCAATGTAAAAGAGGGGGGGCAGGATTATTCATATGTCATGTCTACTCAAACTTTTTGCTTTCTCCTATCATGAGATGTTCCTGCCACAAACCTTTGACCACTATGATTATTCCTCCTAAGCTATTGCTTCCTCTTCAACTATTCGGCTAGTGGTGTTTGTTGCAGGGTGCCCCCTTTCATGCAGTGGCTTCCTGTATTGGCACCTAAACATCTAAAGTGGGTGCTCTGTCTTCTTCCTGCATGGAGAGTCCTTGCATCTGCGCATGATTATTTGGAAAATGAATGTGGTAGTCTTGAGTGCTAGAGGAATGGGGAAAAATGGTAAAGACTAGTGGTATTTCATGCATTCCACATTGCACTCACCCAAAATGCTTCCTCTATCTACTTCTATCATTGTTCTCTTCCTTGTTTTTGTGTGGACTACACATTCTCTCTATTTTATAGTGGTCTTGTTGCCTTCCATTTTCTCCATCCACCTTGTGGGCATGGTATGATGTTTTCTTTTTAGTTCCTCTTACCTAGATTTCCAACATCCACCTTCAATGCAGGCCACATCCTATTCCCTACTATGGATGACTTTGTTCCTCCAATGTTGTTGAACTAGCCTCCTCTGATCAAAACATTAGCACCCTATTTCTTTTAGAAACCATAAATCAAGCTTTGCAGGGGCAACATAACATCTGGTAATAAGATCCATCCTCAAATGTATTTAGTGGCAAAGAAAATTCCTTCATCTCTTATTGTGGAGCTCTATATCTTTCCTTCCAATCATGGACTGGTAAAATCTTGCAAATATTCATCTCAAAAGTCAAATGTTTAATACTTAAGTTTGTATCATGACAAATATGTGATTCTCATAAATTTGGAGTGATAAAACAAAAAAAGTTGAAATTAGTGACATAATGTGTTGCATAGACCTTCATATAAGGTGTGCACCAATTTTAGTGTAAAGATTACCATTGAGGAAAAGACCCTACACCAATGCTAGCATATTTTAAAATGAATTCATCCTCTAAAAACTAGATAGTAAAATATTGTTGTAACCACTTTTGTAGGCAATCTTGGCAAAGCTAGTACTATTGTGGTTTTGAGCAACTAATGAAATCAGTTGGGCCCCAAAATGGGTCCGGCTAAAAAAAATTCATTTTCGAACAAATAATATTACAAACTACTCCATTAATCACCTGATACTGACTGGAACTAATTTTGAGCACTGAAACATCATTTAAAACTCATTTCATCATTTATCTGCAAACTGTGATTTGTTGACAAAAAGGCCTATAGAGTGGCCTTAAAAATTGACCCAAACAAATAACCAAGCTCTAAAATTTGGCAAGTTGATACTTTTTTTTGCATTCTTGCATCCTAAAAAATCTTGTCCCATGATTATCATTCAATCAAAATATATTGACATTCAAAATTGCCCATTTAAAACTACCTGCAAATAAACATGTTAGAAGACTGAAAAGTGTGTTTTGTTTGTGCCTTGAAAACTAGGCAAACTAATGCTTGAAGGCTTGAAAACTGAAGGAATATTTCATTTCCATGAGGAGAAAGTAACTTTATGATTTGGGCTCATGACAAATGTCAGGACAAATTTGGCAAGTGTACAAAGTGGGCTACTCAGAATTGCAGGATTGGAAACATCAGTAGAAAAGTATTTTTTGCAAATGGAATGGTCGTGGGAGAGTGTGTAGATGGATTCATCAAGGTTTAAAAACTGGCACACTTAAAGTATCTTCGGATTAGAATGTAGTGGTATAAACTATTTGATCTCTTCTTTATACAATCAAAGTTATGACATTTCGAAACGGTACTGAACAATCTGCATTTCATGACACTAGTGAAAAGTTATAAATTGCATTTAGAATCACATTTGAAAATTGATCAAATGGATTTTTCATAAGCTCAAATCTAGAGCATAGAAAGTACACAATCTCTAGAATATAATACAAAAAGAATTTTCTCTATAGGGTCAACTAGATCAAAGATATAATCAATCAAATAGGGCCTCTTCGATTTTTGGGCAATTTGCATCATCATGACAAAGATAAGTAACCAACTTTGAGGGATTCAAAACCTAGTCAAAACATATCAAAATGACTTGAAAATTGAAACATAGGTTCATTGATATGAATACTAAACAATCTCAAAGTAGTGAGTCATGAAACATTACCAGGTACAAGATATTCAAATGCAAACTAGGCTATTGTACGATGTTTGACACTTGGGCAGAATTGTGAAATATGAGACTAGTTCAAAACGACGCTTCATCAAATTAATCAAGATGAAAAAATAACAATAAAAAACACATGCATATGCCAAATGAATGGTGTTTGACAACTAAAACACCACCTATGCCTTGAAATGACAGTCAGTTACATATGCACAAAAACCATTTATAGGGCTCAAAAGGACTCAAAATTTGGAATGGTATTCAAAATGGGGAATGCAAATTTGAGCCTCATCAACTTCTTTAAACAACTCATTAATGAGCCACATGAATATTCTTAGTGTATTGGTTAGCCCAAAAGACATGAGTAACCATCAATACAAGCCCTCATTTTTGTTGTATATTTTTTTCAATTCATCCCCTTCTCTAATCCAAATTTGATGATATCTACTCTTCAAATCTATATTTTGGAAGTACTTTGCTCCACAAAAAAATCATAATAGCATCCATCCTTGGAAAGGGGAATCACCTATACTTCATAATAATCTTATTGATAGCCTAGGAATCTATACAAATACTTCATTATCTGTTTTTCTATAGTGCTAGTACTAGTATTGCACATGGAACCAAACTCTCTTAAATAAACCCCATGATAAATGCAAAAGAAAAAATATTATTTTATTCAACTCTTTATCCTCAACTAGAGTCATTCTATAGGTTGTGGTATTTGCAAAACTAGCTTCAATTTTTAAGTCAATTTGATGATGGCTATCTCTTACTTTGTTGAAAATAATTATTCAATTGTATGTTGTCTTTGATGCTACAAAAAATTTCAAGCCTTTACTGAGCAATCAGTCATAGCCGAGATTACTCAGGCATCAAAGGCAGTTTCCTATGTATGTTGAGCATTCAGTAATAAACATGTTGGCAATGGGCCAACATCCCTCATAGGATTCAAGACATGGCTTAACCACTTCATATGGTTCTATGTGACTATTGGTTATATTGGGCATTGATAGATTGATCTTTTGGTGTAATGGCAACCCTAACCTTTCTAACAATTGATATCAAAACATGGTCATAGGTTTGAATCCTACAAGCCAAGATGAGTTGCATTAGGAAAGGGATTATTGGAAGGGGGCCAACATCCATCTCAAGATTTGTGACAATGGCTTAACTACCTTTTGTGGTTTTATAAGGCTATTGGTTTTATCACACATTGATAGGTCAATATTTTGTTGCAACAACAACCCTGTCTTTTCTAGCAAACCAAGTCTAGAGACAATTTTGACTGAGCTTAGCTAGTTAATGAAGCAAATCCTATATTGACCGAGTGCACTTGCTTACAAAAGGAAAGTTAGCATAAAGTTAGTATTGACTAAGTTGGGTTGGTTAATGTTACAACTCTTATTCTAAATGAGTTGGGTCAGTTAATGAAAGGATTCTCAATGTTGATTAAGTACTCAATTATGTATTAGTTGATTGTCAATATATTAAGTTTGATAAATTTATTAGTTAATACAAGCTAAATTAAGGGTTAATATTTGATTGATTAAAAGAACATTCAAGACATCTTGATAAGGTGAATCATATATATGAAAGGTCAAGTTAAGGATTGAAATGTGGAATTGAAGAAGATGAATTAAGGAAGAAAGTTTGAAGAATATTTTTAAAGTGCAAAGCATCTGAGTTGAATAAGCTACAAAGAACATTCTAATCAAGGAGGATCAAGTAATCAAGTAAGAACTAAGATCTGAATCAGAAAAATCATTTACATTAACAATCAGGTCAAGTCATTGTTACTATCTAATAATTGTAGTAGTGAATCAAATCTCTTAACAAAGTTAGCCTAATAGTTATTTAGCAAATCCTCTAACAAGGTGGCATTTCTAGATTGAAGTGTCTGAAGAACTCTAACAAAGCCACTCCTAATAGGGTGAATTAAATCCTCTAATAGGGTCACACCTAACAGTGTATTTTGTAACCTTTAACAAGGTTGGCTCCTAACATGGCTCACTTCAAAAGAGTGAAAATTAGTAAGTAGTTGTAATTGGGGTTTTCCCAAATTGGGTTTCCATGTTAAATCTTAGTGTCTGTTGTGTTCATGTTATTTCCTTTATGTTTTTGCAACTAAGTTAATAAAATTTAATCACATTAATATCTTAAAGATCTATGTGCTAATCGAGTGACAATAGTATATTCAGTGTTAACTAAGTTACAATAGTATATTCAGTGTTAACCGAGTTACAACAGAATATTCAGTGTTAACCAAGTTACAACAATTTATTGGTTTTATATTGTGTTGACATCCTGAAAGGACTTTTGGATTTGTTTTTGTAGGAATTGATTCACCCCTCCCCTCTTAGTTACTCCTTTCCATTTCCAACAATTGGTATAAGACTATTTGTGCTTACAGATAAGGTTTCGAGGACATAAGATAAAGACCAAGATGTCTTAAAGATTTCAGGCATGGCAGGAACTCATGAAGCTACATTTGGAAACCATTGGAGACACAGGCCTAAAATATCTAGAGAACAAATATGTGGTACCTGTTGGATCTTTTTCTGTGGATCAAATTGTGAAAAAGAAAAATCAAAATATAATGATGATTGACATTATCTCTACTCTCAATTATGTTGAATTTGATGAAGTCAAAGATTTTCCTACTACTCATGAGATGTAGACCAAGTTGAAAGATATCTATGGAGGAGATGACAATGTGAGGAGAGCTAAGATAGAAAATCTAAGAGGTCAAATTGATTAGATGAAGATGAGAGAACATGAAAATATTACACAATACAGTGAAAGAATCAAAGCAAGTGTAAGTGCAATCAGAGCCTCAAGAGGGAAAATTGATGGTGTGACAATGGTCAGCATGGTACCCCAAACTCTTCTTCTTGTTTATGCAATTAGAGTTTTAGCTATTCAAGAAATGAGATGTGATCCTAAAAATGATATAATTTTAGATGCACTAGTGAGAAGGTTGACATCCTTTGAGCTAGATAATTTTGATAACTATGTTCCTAACTCTAGTAGCATTAAGTTTGCATTTCAAGCTAAACTATCACTCAAGAAGAAAGGTAGAAAATGTAAAAGAAAAAATTCTAACATTGAAGATGAAGATAATTCCACTAATGATCTTGAAGTCATTGAAACCCTTCTTGAAAGAAGATCCCCTAAAGGCAAATAAAAGTACAAAGGTAAAATACATCTAATTTGTTTTTCTTGTGAAGAAGTTGGTCACATTGTTGCAAGGTGTCCAAACAAAGAAGGAAAAGAAGAATAGAAGCATGAAAATAACAAAGTCAAGAAAGATTTGAAAAGCTACAAAGACTACAAGGATAAAGGTAAGAATTCTTGTTACATGGCTAAAGACTTTGATAGTAGTGATGAAGATGAAAGGGTTTACATTTCTTTAAAAGATGAATCAAATGATGAAAATGATAAGATGGCCCTCATTTCCCATATTAGCAAGAATGACACATGGATTATTGATAGTGGTTGTCCTCACCACATGACTGGTGATAAATCAAATTTTTAGCACTTGGAACACTATGATGGTGGGAGTGTTAGATTTGAAAATGATGAACCTTGTTATGTAAAAGGAAAAGGTTGCATTACATTGACTAATGAACTCAGATGTGACAATGCTTACTAGGTTGGAGGACTGAAACACAATCTCCATAGTGTGGTACAGTTAAACAACATTGGATTCAAGGTAGAATTCATGAATGGAAAGGCCAAGTTGTTAGATGGGAAAGGAAATCTAGTTGGGATTGGCAATCAAACCAAAGGTAATCTATTCTATCTAGATTTAATTAAAATTTCATGATTCTTGGCTCAAGTAGAGGAAAGTTGGTTATGGCATAAAAGGTTATGTCATCTAAATTTTGATAACCTAATTAACATAAAAAAGAAAAAAAGAGTAAGAGGCATTCCTAGTCTAAATAAACTTGATGCGGGCATATGCAAAAATTGTCAAATTGGAAAGATGGGAAAGACTACTTTCAAAAGCTAGAACTATCACTCTGAAGAAGTTCTGAAGTTGGTTCATACAAATCTTTGTGGACATATTGGCATAGAAAGCTACTATGGAGATAAAAACTTCATTTTATTTGTTGATGATTATTCTAGGATGATGATAGTGATGTACTTAAAAGACAAATCTAAAGCCTTTCAAAACTTCAAGTAGTATCTAGCTAGAGTGGAGAAAGAAATAGGAAAGAAACTAAAATGGGTATTCATAAATAAGTTGAATGAAAATGGAGAAGTTTAAAGGAACAAGGCAAGGTTGGTATGCAAAGGTTATGCTCAAGAAGAAGTATTGATTATGGAGAGACTTTTGCTTCTGTTGCTAGAATAGAAGGTGTTAAAACACTACTTGCTTATGTTGCACATAAAGGATTCAAAGTATATAAGATGGATGTAAAGTCAGCTTTCTTAAATAGAATCCTAGAAGAAGAAGTCTACATTGAGCAACCTAAAGGTTTAATAGATCCTAACAAAAGGGATATGGTTTGTAGATTACACAAAGCTTTATATTGTCTCAAACAAGCCCCTAGATCTTGGTATGAAAGATTGCACAATCATCTGGTAAAAATTGGTTTTCAAAGGACAAATGACAACAACAGTCTATACATCAAGGAAGGAACAGATAAGAAGATAGTGTTGGTAGAAATCTTTGTAGATGGGACATTATTTATTGGACATGATGATTTATGAAAAAAAAATTGAGGAAATGAGTAAATAATTTGAAATGTCAATGTTTGGAGAGATTAAATTATTTGTTGGCTTGCAAATTCAACATAAGTAAGATGGTATCTACATTACTCAATCAAAGTACATCAAGGAGATATTGAAGAAATTTGGAATAGAGGATTTTAAACTAGTTGGAACATCTATATCTACTAGACATAAGCTTTCCAAAAATGACAATTCCAAAGAAGTAGATCAGACTACATACAGATCAATGATTGAAAAACTTCAATATGTAGTACACACAAGACTTGATATTGCAATAGGAGTTGGTATGGTGGCAAGATTCTTTATTAATCCAAAGGAAAATTATATGATGGAAATAAAAATAATTATGACATATCTAAAAGGTACTAAAGATTATGGTTTGTGGTATAAGAAAGGAGACAACTTTGAATTGAAATCCTTTACTGATGTTGACTGGGAAGGAACTATTGATGACAAGAAAAGCACTAGTGGTGGAGCATTCTTTCTTGGAAAGAGGTTAGTGTCTTGGAAAAATAAGATTGCATCTCTCAGTCTATAGGAAAAGAAAAATATGTTCTAGTAATAGTTAATTGTTCCAACATCATTTGGTTCAAATAATTGTTGGTAGGTATGAAGGAAGAAATCAAGGATCCAATAGTTATCTTATGTGATAACACTAGTTCAATTAACATATCCAAGAATCTAGTAATGCATACCAAGACAAAGCACATTGCAATAAAATATCATTTCTAAGAGAATTAGTGCAAGACAAAGAGGTTAGATTGGAATATGTGAATACAAAGGAACAAATTATAGACAAATTTACCAAGCCATTACCTAAGGATGCATTTTCATATCTAAGTGGTAAGCTAAGGGTTATTTCCCTATCTAAAGTTCACTAATCAAATTTTAGTGGTGCATCCACCAAGAATTTTGAAGATCAAACAAGTTGATGTAGTATTGTTAGAGTAGATTGTATATGAATCAGTACATCAAGTACATGGAAAATACATTGATTGTTTTCTTTGGCATGAGATGTAAAAGAGGGAGATTTTGCTATCATATCAAAGAAATCTTGTAATTAGAGAAATTTTGTAGAAATTTTGTAAAGGGAGAGTTTGTTGTCATTGACAAGTTTGTATCAGAGAAAATCATTCTAGAGGGAGAGATTGATGTTAGAGGGAGTTCTCACTGATAGAGGGAGTTCTCATGGATGAGAATTAGAATGAAACTAAGGATATTATCCTTACTTCTATTTCTCTCTAAAAATTTCTTTATTTTATGACATGTTGTGTTTCCATCAATGCCAAAGAGGGAGATTGTTGAAATAAATTATTCAATTGTATGTTGTCTTTGATGTGACACAAAATTTCAAGCCTTAACTAAGAAATTAGTGATAGTCAAGCTTTCTTGGGCATCAAAGGCAATTTATTATGTATGTCAAACATTTAGTAATAGCCAAGTCTAGAGATAGTTTTGACCAAGCTTAATTGGTTAATGAAGCAGATCCTATATTGATTGAGTTCACTTGGTTACCAAAGGAAAGTTAGCATAAAGTATCAACTGAGTTGGGTTGGTTAATGTTAGAACTACTATTCTAATTTAATTGGTTTAGTTAACTAATGGATTCTTAGTGTTGAATGAGTACTCAATTCTATATGAATCAAGTGTCAATATATTAAGTTTGATAAATTTATTGGTTAATACAATTTGACTTGAGGGTTAATATTTGATTGATTATAAGAGTATTCAAGCCAATTTGACAAGGTAAATCATATATATGAAAGGTCAAGTTGAGGATTGACATGTGGAATTGAAGAAGATGAATTAAGGAAGTGAGTTTGAAGGATATGTGTAAAGGGCAGAGCATTTGAGTTGATCAAGCTGCAAAGAACATTCTAATCAAGGAGGATCAAGTAATCAAGCTAGAACTAAGATCTGAATCAGACACAATAGTTGCATCAGCAATCAAGTCAAGTCATTATTACTCATTAATAATTGTGGTATTTAATCAAATCCCTTAACAAAGTTATCCTAACAGTTATTTAGCAAATCCTCTAACAAGGTGGCATTTCTAGATTGAAGTGTCTGAAGACCTCTAACAAGGTCACTCCTAATAGGGTGAATTAAATCCTCTAATAGGGTCACACCTAATAGTGTGTTTTGTAACCTTTAACAAGGTTGAATCCTAATAGGGCTCACTTTAGGAAAGTGGAAATTAGTAACTAGTTGCAATTGGTGGTTTTAACAAATTGGGTTTCCACATTAAATCTTAGTGTCTCTTGTGTTCATGTTATTTCCTTTATGTTTCTACAACTAAATTAATAAAGGTTAATCACATTAATATCTTAAATATCTCTATGCTAACTGAGTGACAATAGTATATTTAGTGTTAACCAAGTTATAGTAGTATATTTAGTGTTAACCGAGTTACAATTGAATATTTAGTGTTAACCAATTTACAGGAAGTTATTGGTTATATATTGTGTTAACATCTTAAAGGGATTTTTGGATTTGTTTTTGTAGTACCTAATTCACCCCTCCCCTCTCAATCAATCTATTCCATTTCTAACATTACTCATGGTAATCCATCAGGTATATTATCAAATATAATATCTTGAAAGTCATCCAACAAATATACAACTTCCACAGTTATATTATCTACTTTTTTATCAATCTTAGAATTGAAACAAAGCACATTTTCTATGTTGGAAATATTTAAGATATGACAAGTTACCGAGAGGGGAGGGGTGAATTAGTAACTTTAAATTCTTCGCTTTAAATTTACCACAAATCAATCTATGCTAGTGTATGCATTAATACTAAAAGATAAAACATTCATCACACAAAAGAACACAATATTTTGGTAACCCAAAAACCTTCCAAATAGAAAGTAAAATTGGGGTGGTGATGATAACCACAAAACTTCAATACTATAGCATAAAGTTGGCCTATTAAGGCTTACATTAACCACTTCTGGTGATTTTCCCTGTTAGGAGCACAAAGGACTACTAGGTCCACCTTGTTAGAGGATTTACAAGCATACAATGAAGTATGCACTCAGTTAAGAGATTTATACAAAGACTATTAAGTCTACCTTGTTAGAGGATTTAGAAACTAATTCACCTATTAAGATGAAGTAGTGGATCTACTTACAACTGATTGTTGATAAGATCCTTTATGCACTGATCACCTTATGTGATGGATATAACTTTCCTACTTCTATATTGATCTTGTTGTATTTCTTGAACTGCCGTTGATAATCCTTCAGATGTACTTCTCAAAAATACTTCACATTATTTCTCTATTGCTTAATACAAATGATATCTTACAATACACCTTACATATATACCTTTCAAATTTACAAAATTGCAAGGTCGGCCAAAACACAAGTGAACAACACATTACAAAGTAGGCCCAATAGTAAAGAACTTAGATTCATTAAATTAACTCGGTGACCTTCTGATACACGGGGTTGCATTGTCATGCACTCGATAAAAGTGAAGGCTTGATCCATACTAATCACTTGAAGTAGTTCTAAACTCGGTGAGCACTGGTGACTCGGTAGATGTAGTGTCACTTGGTAGATACTGCACACTAAGTTTACCTTGCTTCACTCAATAAACACTAGACATCCATCACTCTGTAGAAACTAACTTCATGTCATGCACACTAATAACTGGGTAGATACTATGAAGCTCGGTAACCATTATTTGTTCGGTGAACACTATAAGCTCAGTAAATACAGTTGAACTGCACATTCACTCGGTAGCTTCAGGAATGCTCAGTGTGAACTGCTTAACTACTAAGCTTACAAGGTAACCACTAAATGCTCAGTATAAACTATAGACTGGTTGATGAGCTCAGTAAGCATTTAGAATCGAATAAGTGTTGTCACCAATGACAAATACAACATAATGCCAACATTATGATGCTTCATGCCTTCTAGAAACTTTTGTTAAATAAACATATTATTGCATTACTACATAGTTTTTCCACTGTTTCCCTCAATGGCTTTAGCTTATGTTAGACTCCATATTTTGTGAAAGAATAGCTATTTGTATACTCATCATGTACTGGATTTCAATCAAATTGTCATTCACTTAATACCTCATCATGATAGTTTCCAATTTTGAACTTTTCCATACATTATGTGTTGACCAAAGTCTTGTGTTCTTTTTGCAACCAATGAATCTAGTAGGAATCTAGATGCTTTCTTTCTCTAACTTTAATTTATCAACCATTTCCTTTGAGAAACTGATATCATAAATACCACCATCAATAATGACATTAAAAATTTATTAGTAAACTTAAATCTCATGTTAAAAACAATTCTTCTTTTGTATGGGTTCCTTATCATCATTTACCAAGACTCTTTTGGTGATAAGAACCTTTCTTCTGTCAACATCTTCAAAATGTGGAAACTCAACATCCTCATCTACAAGCACAACTCATGCATTACCATTTGGTCTCTTATTTTTCCTCCCTTGATATTTGGCACACTCATAGGCTATGTCCTTTGCGTTGAAAATATTTTATAAATAAAACATTCTCTTTCATGGTCATGGCCCTCTTCCTCTTTGATGCCCATTATTTTGATCACAATAATGATAGAAATTATTTATAATGTGTATTCTAACTACTACTAGAGTCACCAATCTTATTTTAATTTATTTTCTATTCAAAGAAAATTGATATGAATCTTCACTAGTAGACATTATTACCATTATCAACTCTTTTTGAGTGATTGGAAACTAGCCATTTATGTAACGAGCAACCTTCTCCCTTTTGGCGTCATTTCTATATACTCTTGGACAAATTTTCCTACTTGTTTCAATCCTTGCACTTTCTTCATCAAATCAAGCTCCTAGAAAATGTGAATAAAGTGTATCTTCTATTTTTTTATCATGTAACCCCATCTTGGTTTTTTCTCCTTCTCTCTTCTATTTATCTCTAATTTAACCTCTTTAAACCAATTTTTAGCATGACCTTCCTCTCATAATCTACTACCTTTTCTTATTCAAAATACTATTTCATGTCATTGATCCAATCAATAAATTCTTCTCGATTAAGATCTATAGAATATGTGCAAACTCAATCTTTGATCTCCTTCTAATCATTGAAATTTCCCTAGAAAACCTAACATTGTCAGGATTCTCGATTTCTTCTTTCCATTCTAAAAGTTTTCCTCATTTAGATTCATCCTCACTTTCATAAATTTCCTTAATATTATCTCCTCTACATGACTTCTCTTGAAATGCTTGCACTCGTGTCTAGAGAGCTCTAAAATCCTTTTTTTATCATGCAAATAATTCTTCCACCACAATTCCTTTGTAGATTATTTTTTATTTCTTAGATCTACAACCACAATTTGATGCAAACTAGCTCACATTCAAAAATTTTCTTACACACTCATGAACTTTTTCTTATATACCAGTAGGTGAAGGTACTCCCCTTTTTCACCCAAACATACACAACACAATAGAGAAATAAACTAAAAATTGCAAGAGTATAACAATTACCCAAAAAAAGAACACATTTTACAATAAATTGCAAGTTAGAGGCATCATATGCATGATTAGAATTGTCCCTTATAGCCCTAGTTTTTCATTTTGTATTGGGAAGTTTAAGTAATCTAGAATGTTCTTAAGATTTGAATCCCCCTATCTGAGGGAAGCAACTTTTATATTATTTTTTCCATATTGAATATGCCGAGAAATACATGGTTGTGGATGTAAGAAATATTGGAAGCATGTGTTTAAACAACTAGGCTAGACTAAATGCAATATCTTCTATTTAGGGTAATATTAATTCTTTAGTCTCAAAAATAGAAAAATAGATCACTTCTCTTGTGAATGATATATCTAATGTAAGTTATCAAGTCAAACAATAACACTAAGATGTTAAGAATGTAATATCTACTCTCTTACATAAAGATGATTATTTGCAGAAAATCTATGATAACCAATAGATATTTGAGTCTTAAAGCAGAAGAGAAATGGATGGATAAAAGGATCTCATAGATAGAGTAGCCAACATGCTAGACAAATTTTAACTAGTTGTTAAAAAATTAGAAAATATCAAATTGACCAAGATATCTCATTCAAAGAAGACAAAAGTAAAAGTCAAGTTCCTAAATAAAAACCTAAAAAGAAGTAATGTTAAGAAGTTCAAAAGTGAAGATAATTGAACGAAAATTTGTGGAATCTTTTCCTTGTAGAGCCACAACTTCTACTAAAACTATTATGCCAAAAGTCAAAGAACAAAATTTGGCTACAAAAGAAGATGAACTTAGGGATTGGCTTTGAGAGAAAAATGTTGAGGAAGAACATCCTAGACCTATTTATATTAATGAGCCTAGATATGTAAATAAAGAATCAAAAGGATGTAAGGAAACTTGGCAATAAATAATATAAACGTTTCCACATAACCCATAATCGATCTAAAATAAACACAAAATTAAAATCCACATGCAAGAGAATAGACAACATACCCACAAAATTGTGACACAAGATATACCCTAGGAAACCCTCATTGAGGGAAAAAACCCAGCCTCCAAAAGCATCCATCACCATGTATTATTCAGCAAAAAATACCATTGCCATACAACCATGGAAGCCTTCATGGCCATAGCCATAATCGAGCAAACCATGTGAACAAGCATGAATCCACACATCCCATGCCATGCTTCCAACCTTCACAAATGCTCCCTTGGCTACCCTGTCAAGCCTTGTCCCGCTCGACTCTTGCCCTTCTAACTCTTACTCTCTCTCTACAACAACTACCCTTGTGGCTGCTTATATAGTAGCAAGTCCCACAAAACCACCAAGTGGTATTACATAAACCATGTGCTACCTGACCCACTGACCCCACATTTAATATTGGGCATTTAATTCTTTTCCCCAATATTAAATAATTACATGAAATATTATCACAATGTTACAATACAACTCATCAAGAATATTCTATGGGAATCTTTACATGTTGCACGTCCATCTAGGTACAACATTACATAATAAAATAAAATAATTAAATATAACAATATTATGCAATGTGTGCAACACCCATTATCTCAACAAAGGAGAAACTTCATATGTAAATAGTTTTGAAATGTCTACTACTAATTTAGGAACATACTCTCCTATACATAATTCAGAAGAAGATTTAGATTTTGGATTTTTTGAGATATAATTAGGTACAGACTATAGAAACATGGGAATATGTTAAGAAAATTGACATGGATATAGAAATTAAAGATTCTCTAATAGAAAACTCTAAACAAGAACAAATGAGACCTTATTCTACTAGTGGATATATCTTAAATATTGATAAGATTGTTGAACCCTATGATGTTATTTATACGTGGTCAAATATCCTTGAGAATAGGTTTGATAAAACTAGTGGCACATAGACTAAACCTAATAAAATCCTTTATGGAGTTGGATTGTTATCAAAAATTAAGAATTGATGGAATAAGTTTCCAGATTCTAGATTGATAGCTTTGCAAGATGAGGATTATGCATATCAAAGCAAAAACAACATATGGAATAAGAATGTATTCATTGAAAGATCTAAAAGTTTTAAGATTTTGTTAATTGATATTTTTGTGGATAAATTAATAATCAGGAACTAGAAGTGAAAAAATGCTATATAGTCTAAGAGGTTTGAAAAATTTAGCAAATTTTCATGAATATAATCTAGTGTTTAACAAATATATGATTGCAACAAATAACATGGATGACCTGATAAAAAAGTAGTATTATTTGACTTCTCTATCTTGTAGAATTGGAAAATGGGTACAAGACGAATATCATTAGGAAAAACACTTAACAATGGATCAATGTACATTTGTAGAATTAAAAATCTTTTTTTTTTATAAATTGGAAAAATAATGCTTTCTAGGAGCTCTACAAGTGAATAAGGATGAGTAAAATTATAATTTTAATCTAAGTTAATTTTTCAATAATCCACCAATTAATCAATTAGTGGATTTCACCATTCTTAAAAAATTCAAGAAAGGAAGTTATAGAGGAGGATGAAAGTGTCATTAAAAGAAATGCTCTAGACACCACCATGATTAGGAATATACTTTCAAAAAGAGGAAACATGGTAAATATGGGCCCAAATTGAAATACAAGGTTATCCCATTCAAAAAGGGTAAGATTTCAAAACACACCATATTATACTTACTAAAAATAAGAAATAAAAAGGTTCTAGGAGAATTCAGTGCTTTATTTGTAAAGGACTTCATTATGCAACTGACTGTCCTAATAAATTGAATTCTAGAACAAAAAATTATGCAATATTTGAAAGGGAAAACCAAGATTAGGATGGTGTACACAGTAAAGGTTATTTTGATGATTTAGATAGTCTGTATTAACTAATAGAAGTTGTTCTTGAGAAAGGAAATATGTTTAAGGATTAGATGAGGAGGCATGAACATTCATTATCTGAAGAGAGAGATCTATCCTTTGAATCTTTATCTATAAAATAAGATGACTACTTGGTTTCTTTATTAAAGAATAGTTTAAAAGATATAGAGATAAATATTCAAATATATAAATCTAAGGATGCCTACAGAACCTCAAGAACTAAAACAAGGTATAAATGTAGTAGTAAAACAACATTCTACTATATTAAAGAAACTCAAGGAAAAAAAATATGTAATCATGAAACAACTTAAAATACATCAAAAGTTTGAGACAATATACCATGGCTACAAGATCCCTCAATGGGAGAAAAGGAAAAGTTTTAGATACACGTCTAAATCTCACAAGAATATGAACATTGATGTTATTTTTCAAAAATCAGATTTTTTACTTGATGATGTTTCTAATCTTACTAGAATGATCAAAACCCAATAGAAAGAAGTAAGAAACATTTTTACCATCGTAGGAGAAGTTAAAGAGATTATATTCAAGAAAGACCAACAACATAAGACATGCCTAATAGAGAGTAACAATAGCAGTGGTAATAGCTTGACCAAGAAAACAAGGGATAAAATATGTGTTTTGTTACTTACAGATCATGGTAATTACATTATAGTAAACTTTTCCTTTCCTATTATTAAAATATTTCCATTAGATGCATTTGTAGGCATAGGTTCAACTAGATGATATATCACTAGAATTTTGGAAGACAATGCCTGATATGATAAATATTTATGCTATTAATGGTGAAAGATTAACATGGTTAGATATGCACGAGATGTTCATGTCATGATAATAGGAAAAATGCTTGTTATTGATTTTATATAATACAATGATCTAGTTGATAATGTTCTACTTGAATATATTTTCCTCACTAAATATTTGTTGCTTCAATTTTGGAAATAGAAGATATCTCTTAGAGATGAAGATGGAAAAATTGATGTTCCATCTCTCAAAATTGTTCATCATAAATTTGATTAGAAATATAAGAAGAAAAAGAAATAACCTATAAAAGAGATACCTGAAGCACTATCTGAATTGTTTGATGAAATTGCGAATAAGTTTGAATATGAATGTTGTAGTTTGAACCCAATATGATTCTAGTCCCAAGATCATGAAGAATGTAAAATAAAATTAAAGAAGAATGCTAGTCTATTATTCTACATAAACCACATTACTTAATGAGACCTACAACCATTAGATGGTCATTTCATCATACCTAAAAAGAGCCCCTTCTCATTCCTTGCATTTATGATAAAAAAAGATGCTAAAAAAGAAAGAGGCAAAAAATGATTATGCATTGATTATAAAACTTTGAATGACATTATCCTTCCATTTAATTATGCTAAAAAGAAGGTTTTCTCTAAGTCTGATTGTAAGTCAGAATTTTGGCACATCAAAGTAAAAGAAACAAATAGGTATGAGACAACATTTTAAATCCCACAAGGACTACAGAAATACAATATTGTGCCTTTCAGTCTTTGCACAACACCGTCTTATTTCCAAATAAAAATGAACTAGGAATTAAGGCATCTAAAAGATTTTTGTGTTGTCTATATTGATGATGTTATTATTTTCTCATTTTTGGGAGTTGAACACTTGCAACATCTCGAGGAACTCTTTGTAGCAACAAAGAAGCATGGGATATGTCTATCAGCTAAAAAGATGGTTATTAGAGAAGATCAAATTGATTTTGTTCCCTAATATACTCCAGGATAAGAAATAAAATTATATATTTTTGGGTTGTTTAAATTATGTTTCACCAAGCTACAAAGATTTGGTAGAGGATAGAAGAACAATCCTAGATTACTTAATTGATAATAAGATGGATGGTCATTAAAGGAAATTGAATTTGGAAAAAAGAATTAAATCTACATGCCAACATTTTCCATCATTAAAAATTCTATCATAGGAATCACCATTAATTTAATAAATTGATGCTTCTTACACAACTTGGTCTATTGTGTTGATTCAAGAACAAGAAATGGGAAAAGAAATATTTGTGGAGCCATACGTCTCAAATATCTACTAACATTTAAATTAGATAACATATATTTGAAAAGGAAATATTCAAAGTTAAAAAGGGTATTGAAAATTTGTAAATATTTCTTAAGCCACCTAAAATTGCAATTGAGATAGATAATAAATCTATGAGGAGATTGTTAAAAAAGAAGCATAATAAAAATATAGCCCAAGGAAGAATAGCACGATGGTATTTTGAATTCTTTGATTATGACTTTGATATGGAATGGATAAAAGTGGAAAATAATCCATTAGCAAATGCTCTCACTAGAAAATTAGCAGGATCCATTTATAATGATGTTTTTTTGGTGAACCTAATTGGTATCAAGAAGATGACACACCAATGTTTATTAGGCTAGATAATGGTATGTGCCTATCATTTTTACCCAACCATATTGTGAATGAATACTTGAAGTATATATTCTATAAAGTTAGTTATGTCAAGTAAGAGAAACTATTTTTTATCATTTCTATCATGGTTTTATGGATGATGAAGAAGAAAGAGATCCCCTATATAACCTTGGACTAGAAGACAACCCTATTCAAAATTAGTGTACTAGTTATGGAACCTTACATGTTCACACCAAGGGTCTCTTTGGAATAAACTAGTTTGACAGGAGTAAGATGAATATTTCAAAAAAAATGAATTTGGCTTGGTTACCCACATAAGTTTGATGAAGATACAATAGAAAAATATGTCTAATCTAGTAGGAGATTTATTTAAAGAAGATGTTGTGGTTCCACAACACATGCTCCATTTTTTATCTCACAAATGGGGCCCCCCTTCTTTTTTGTTTTTCTTGCATATTTTAGCTCCTTGAGCTATCAAATAATAGTCTCTTCTAAGAGACCTTGATAGTCAAGAGGCTTCAAGTTATGTCAGGTAGGTTTTTGGGTTAGTGTTGTTAATTTCATTTTATGCAGAGTTCCTAGATTTTTGTCTTAGTGTTTTTATTTGCATCTTTCATCTTTTCATTCCTAGAGAATTATGGTGACCCTTTGAATCCACTAGACCTAACATGGATTCATGATTTAAATCATCACCAGATTAATTTTCTTTGATTAGTTTTTTGTTTTCAAAAAAACATTGTTGATAATTGCATTGCATGTGCAGATTCAACACACACATCTTTAAAAGTTGAGGTCAAAGAAGTAGAAGGAGTTCAAGTCCATGTCAATGTTGGACTATAAGGAGGGAATAAATCTAAGCAAAACCCAAACATTATTTTAAAATCTAGAAACTTTGAATTTTTGGCAAAGTTATGCACCTTACGCAAGTCCCCAAGGTGCACAAGTACACATGTGCACAATTTTGAATTCTTAAAGATGCACAAGTGCAAGGTCTCCCATTTACCCAATGTTAAAAAGTGCACAAATGGGCCTAAATCAGAAAAAAATGAGAAATAAATACACACAAGAGCCCCCAAACCCCATTTAAGCAAAACCCAAAAATCATTTTCAAATATGGGACCTTTTTTTTTGGCAAAGTTGTGCACCTTGTATAGGTCCCCAAGCTACCTAGGTGTGCAATCTTGAATTCTTAAAGATGCACAAGTACAAGGTCTCTAGGGTGTGTAGGTTTGTAGGTGCACAAGTGCGTAAGTTTGCAATTTTGAAGTCCTAGAGATGCACACATCCAAAGGTCCCCAAGGTGTGCATATGCACAAGTTTGCAATTTTGAAGTTCTAGAAATGCATACATCCAAAGGTAACCAAGGTGTGTGTAGGTATGCAAGTCCACATTTTTAATTTTTTGTGGAGAAGTAAATTTATCTCCAAAGGTTCTTAGGTGCACAACTTCCCAAGGTGCACAAGTATGATGATTTTTAAACACTTGCGCTTGCAGTGACAGTTACCTACCAGCTGATATTTTTGAGCATTTTCATGCACCAAAAGGATTTTTTGATGTTCTGTAGTAATTAACTGGTACTTAATCATGGAGGAAGATGAGTTTCTATCTATTTTTGGAAAGACCCTAAGATCTAGCTTGCACTTAGAGATGTCTATCTTCTATCTTCTTCTTCTTTTATTATTTTAAGTTATGTAAAGGCTTATGCACCCATTAATGGATAAAAACAAGGGTGAAGGCCTACTTAAAACCATATTAGGAGTTAGTTTTTCTATAATTTTTTGTGTTTTATTAGTTTTAGCATACTCTTTGCATGATAAAAAGCCTAACTCCTCAATTCATATGAAGGAGAGGGATCACAATAAATATAGGATTGTAATATGTATTTTAAGGCCCACATTTTATGTAATAAAGTATGCTACTGTGTTGATTGATGAAATTATAAACATGATAACAAGATACTAAGAGGGGTGGTGAATTGGAATCTTAAGCAATTTTACTTTTCAACAATTCATTCACACATTGACCAATTATCTTGTGTATTTAAAACTTGTAATAATAAACTTGTAGTAATATGTAAATCTAATCTATCATGTGCATGAAAATAAATACACAACATAATATTTGTTACCAAAAACCCTCCAAGGTGAAGGTAAAATTGGGGTGGGTATAATGCCCACAAATCTTCACTACTACAGTAATAAAGTTAACCTCTTAGGGTTACAATGTTTGATCATAATATATGATCTACCGTGTGATGGGTCTTCCCTGTTAAAAGCATTTGAGACTGCTAGGTCTCACCTTGTTAGAGGATTTAACTCTTACAATAAAGTAAGGACTCTATTAAGAGATTTACAAAGATCTATTAAGACCACCCTGTTAAGAGATTTACCCTGATTCAAGTTGGTTAGAGTTGATTTAGTATCTAACTCTCGGTATGCTTTGCAGGATGATTTTGAGTCTTCTCCTTGTTAACTAGACCTCTCTTCTGATATGATAATACTTTTTTCTTCCCCTTTACTATTTTGAATAGGTTTCTTTCTCTGTTAAGAGATAATAGAACACTTCTACTGACTTTTGATCTAATCTTGATCTTTCAGTTCACTATTTGCATACTTCTCCTTGTTTGCATATACTCTCTTCTCTTCTCATCATTATCATCATCATAATCATACAATCTAGGTTAAGATATTCTCTATTTAAAGAGTTCCATAAAGATTTTTCTAGATGCTTCCATAGTTAACCTCTCCATTTGAATCATTGATCACAAAAAATAGGGATCTGTGATCCACATCATTAACACGTAAAACTCTCTGTAATAACCTCTACATATATTAAATTTTCCTTACATGTCTTCTTGAAAATGATTTGCCTCAATATCTATATCATTCTTGACATTTATGTAAACCTTGTATTGCTTGGCACTTACTATTTTCTGATACTCGGCATTCCTATTGATCAGTATGTATTATGCTCGACACATATTATGTAACTCAACACTTGTATGCTTGAAACTTCTTGGTAGGTGTTGAGCTTGGCTTGTATAGAAAATACTTGGTGACCTTACACTTACCCGAATCCTATAGATCTTGGTACACACATACATGTGTACATGACTTGGCCTATATAGAGTAGCTCAATCACAGTGATGAGCATCTAACTCTACCTTGTAAATGACTAAGTGGTTGACACTAATAGACAACAATAGTTAGAGATACCAAAAATCCCCCCATTTGACATTAGTTGTAAAAACACTTTGTCATATTGGCATTGTTACAAATATAATCTAATATTGAGCTCCCCCCCTAAGTCTTATGACTTATGCCAAAAATGAATAATGAATAAATAATGTAAAATGAGTACTTATCCACATACTCTGCTCTATGAAAACAACTTCATTTTCCTTTCAACAAATCCATTTCCCCCTTGTTTTTTAACACATATGTCATGACTGTTGGAGTTGAATGGGTGGAAGAAAATCATATTGATCAATGAATGTTTGATGAACTTGGGTGATCATGGATAGAGCATGATCTTATGTGGTACTTGTTGCTTCTAAAATGTGATTCTGCAACTTTAATCTTGCAACTAATTCAATTAATCTATCATCCATTGATATATTGTGATATTATTTGATAAGATCCTAGGTTGATTGCATCTCCCTTTCCATGACTATCAACATTGCTTGAATAGAGATCAATTTAGATCTCATGTTGTTGTCCACTATCTGAAGCTCGGCCAATGTGCCTTGAGCATCAATAACTTATTGTAGTGGTTAATACTAAATGTTGTTTACTATGAAAAATGTTGTTGGATCTCTTCATCTCATCTCGAATTTGGTGTATTTGTGCCTAGATATCATTTGTGAATCTTGGTACATCTAAAAAAATGTTGTACAAACATTGTACTCTCTATATGAGTTTTTTCATAACCCATACATATTCTTGTAATTGCACTTTCTTCTCAACAATGGCTATGGAAACTTTATCAACAACCTTATTCTTGAATTATCTTGCTGACCAATCCATTAGTTTCTAATTTGATTCCATATTACTAGCATTTACTTGTTCAACAATATTTACAAGTTAGGTAATAATTGGGGCTTCCTCGTCAAAATTTTGAATAACAAAAGCAACAACAAAAATGTTTTTCACATCATAAAGTACCTTTTTGTTTGATCTCTCTTGTTAATCAAAATTTCTTGCAAAAAAATTGTTTGTTTCAAGGTGATATTTTCCAAATCTAACTATGACATCTCAATTACTTCATCTAGAATCACTTCAATACCTAGTGAGATGTCTTTCATTGTTTGTCTTTTATTTGGCAAAGGAGTATTGCTTCTTGGCACTGTGTTGGGAGTTGGTGAGGGAGTTTCACCACTCAGTCATGCTAGTGCATCAATGCTCAAGACAACAATGGTTGCACTTGGTTCAGCTTTACATATCTTTATTTTCCTCAAAGTGAGGTGCTAAAATAGTTTGACTATTTACACTAGTGTCCTTTAACTTAGTTTTTGCCTCTGCACCTATGAGCCTTGATTTCTCAACCTCTAGAGTGTCAAGGGTGTTGACATATACTAGTGATATGTTGCCTTGTGGACTTGACACACCTAAACTTTCTCCACTACTATGATCATTGTCAATGGTCACAATTTTAGTTCCTTTCTCTATATTTTTTCCCTTGGTCGATAGCCCAAAATTGTTTTTCCAAGGCAATTCATCCTATTGTGCTACAACTTCCATTTTATTTTGTAAAAAAAAAATTTTAAAATCTATACTTAGGAACACATTTATTTTTTTACTTTGCCAAAAAAAATCATGTTGATCTTGGGACATATCAGACATGACTCTGACTAAAGTGTAAGTCCTTATCTTTTTCTCTTCTACTTCTTCTGCCTACTACCATCTTCTTTCCAATCTATCATATAAGTCTTTGGGTATTTTCTTCTCAATTTCACTAGGAGCTACTTATAATTAGTAATCATATCTACCATAGCCTCCTTAATTTTTGTTTTATCATTATTATCCAGTGTATCATATTTTACAAATCTAAAGTTGGATAATCCTAAAGATCTTTTAAGATTTGCACATACCTTATCAATAGACTTTGTTTTTCCTTTAGGCGGTCCTCTAACCAATCTCCTTCTTTTTTGGTTTAGATGCACTAGGCTCAGTAGTCTCTACTACTCTTTTCTTTGCAATCTTCTTGGCACTAGCAACTGCCTTGGTTCTTGGCTTATTTTGTGGTGGAGGAGAGACGGGTGTCACGACTGGCTTCTTGTTAGTTATTTTATCCTTCTTAATTAGTGGAGTGACAAAAACTAGGGTTTTACCCTTGTCTCCTTCTTCTTCTTCCTCTTCCTCATTACCACTACCTTTTTCTTCATCCTCTCCAAGACCTTGTGTAATCTACAATGGTTCCTTTCCCTTGCCTAAGGTGCCTAGTTTTTCTTCTAGGTCTTCAATCATTCTTTTCCTCTTCTCCTTAGAATGTATCTTGATATCCATTGTTATTCTAGCCTTAGCTTCCTCATATTTTTCAAAAGATTTAGCCTCAATATCTATTTCTTCTTTCAATAATGCAACAATGTTTACATTCACTAAATTACCATCAATTTCATAATCAAAACTTTGTAACCAAGTCTTCCTTAGCTTTACTACTTGTACAAAAGTATTATCTATATCTACAAGAAAAAAATGTCATTATAATACCTTGTAACAAATTCCTTAGGTATTATCATCCTCATCTTCATTCTTTGCTTGAAATGCTCAACATAAGCATCCATTACATTCTCAAAATTTGCTCCTAATTGAGTAATGTATTTGCTTATTTGTCTTGTCACTGGTTTTTCCTATTCCCAAACAATATCATCAATCCCAAGAAAATGTTTTAGGATTTAAAAGAAAATACATATAATGAGGGATCAAAACTTAAACATTAAGTTCTTTACTTTTCTAATAGATGACAGAATCTCTACTAATTGCATTCTTTGAAGCTTGGCAAGATTCATATTCATTATCTTTCATCACTATCTTCCATGCTTGATCCACTACCATACACAACACAGTATTCAATTTGCTTGACTACTAAAATGTGTGAGCTATAACCCTCACAACAAATTTGATTAGTAACATGCATAAGGTTTATTGTGGTTATGTGGAACTTTAGTTTAGTTTGTTAATGTGCTAGTAATGTGATGTTATTAGTAATGTGTTGGTTCCCAACTTTTTGATTGTAAGGGTTGACCCCCTTGTTCTTTGCCACTTTTTATTTAAAAAAAAAATTTGATTAGTGGATCAAAAATGTTTGTAATAGGCATACCTCATCCATTCTACTTGACACCTATGTTTACCTCAACTTCCTCTCGACTTAGGCATCCATGTTATTAATGTTTAAAAATCTCTGTAACAACCTGTACATATATTAAATTTTCCTTCCCATTTAGCTTGAAAATGATTTACCTCAAAATCTATATCATTCCTAACTTTTATGTAAATTTTGTATTGCTTGGTACTTACTATTTTCTAATACTCGACAATGTTGTTGCTCGGTCTGTATTGTACTCAACATGTACTATGTAACTCTATGCTTGAAAATTCTCAGTAGGTGTTGAGCTTAGCTTGTACAAAAAATATGTAGTAACCATACACTTACTTGGCTCCTATAGAGCTTGATACACAAATACTTGGGTACATGACTTGGCCTATATAGAGTAGCTCGGTCACAGTGATGATCATCTAACTCTGCCTTGTAAATGACTAAGTGTTTGACACTAATAGACAACAATAGTTAGAGATACCAACATATTGGTGCTCTCATTTTTCGTGTAGTAATTCACATTGGAATGTTCATTCTCTTAATGAACTAATAATTCATGAATAATGAAGGAGATAATATTCTTATTTTTTTAATGATCATGTGATTTTAGTATTCTAGGTCTTTTTCACAAATAGCAACATAATACCTATGTTGTGACTAATTGGAGAAGGAGATGTCTTATGTGTGTTCATAGAAATTTGTCTTATGTGGATGCATAATTTGATGAGTTGTGAAAATCATACTATCTTACAAAGCTCCATTGACAATTGCATCAAGGAGACTATGGTTGCGCTACTCCAAATTCATTGGTTTCCTACCATCCCCTTTGAATATTTAATTCATAGTTGTGTTGCTACTATGACTTATGCCTGTTTAGGATTTCATTTTTTAGTAATTTTTTTGTTCTCTTATTACCTTATCTCTTTGAAATTTTCTTTACAACCCCCACCCACCCCAACTACATCAAAAATTCATATTAGTTGTATGCTAAAATTGCATTCATTAAAAATTAGAAAATACAAAAAATATTATTTTCCAAGTTTCATAGAATTAAATATTTGATTTGATAGAACCAACAAAGGCCTCCTTATGAATGGAAAAAATTTTCCCCAATTGAGTTACCTATTCAGTTGAAAAAGAGCCTCCTAGAGCCTTTGAGTTTATATTTTATTGACCTTTCAAGAGAGAGATTCTAAGGAATTTATGTCGTTGTCATTGTGCAAACATGACACTCAATAAAAGATAGACAAATTGTTTTTAATCTAAATGCATCCAAGACTATGGAGGGAAATGGTAGAATGCATGATTTAGTACTTAACATACTACTTGAATATCAGGTATGATTTCCCTAGAGTAGAACTATATCCACTAATAGTTGTATGTGTGCAAACCAAACCTATCGGGAGCACACATAAACAAGCAAACATCAGTTGTACATGTGCATATCAAAGATTCAAAATAAATCAAAAATACAACTAATGTTAGAGTTGAGTTTTAAAACTTATGCAACCAAAAAAATTAAAATTCTCATGCAACCTCAAAGCAACTCAACAAGGGTGCCCATAAGAGGCCTTGTTGGTGTGCTTAAGAATGAGGTATGTGAATGTGCTCTACTCAAACACAAATATGGAATCCCATGATTTGATAAATAATATGTAATGATATGAAACTATACTAAGATGAATGGAGAACACTTCAAGCAATGGCTATGGAAGAAACCGTGCTTGAAAGTATTCAAAGGATATGAATGTGGATGTAAGAAATCAAACTAAGTTAATAATACAACTGAAATGAAATCTAGCAACTACTAAAGGGTTAGAAACAATGCATAAAAATCACTAAAATTCACTAGAAAGCTCTAAGTCTAAACTACCATGATAATAATGCATATGGAGGAGATGAGAAATCCTTGAGACAAGGGCTCTACTTATAGGTTTGAGAGAGGCCTTGGGGAGGTGGAATCTATGTGGCATCCACATAGGTGCCACAAGGGAGACACATGAGCTAAGGGAACAAGCCATGAAAAGGTCAACATAAGCCTTTATAGTGAAAGTGATTGCTCATGTGTTGCTTGCACATGTGAGAAACCTTGGATAAAAGAAAGGTGAACAAGTGTGTAAGAATGTAAATTTTTTTGGATAAAATAATAAAATGGAAGCTTTATTGGATCTTGAGTTGCTCACACATGTGTGAGAAAATACTTAGGGACTAAGATGTGTTTAGAAAGGTGTTTAGGATTAGTTAAGTGGGATTAATTAATGGGTACGCTTAGAAGGATGAGAGTGATGGGTGTAGACTAGGTCTTAGGATGGGATTAAGATTGAATTAAAAAGGATTTAACTTAATCATAGGACTAAAGAATTTAATAAAGTGGAGGGAAATAAATAAATTGAGATTTATTTAAAATGGGATTTTATGGAGCACTATGCATTGAATAAATTTAATACATTAGGGAAATGAGCCTATTTAATTTAATAAATTTAATTAAATAAGTAGAAGAATATGAAAAATATAATTACTTATAATGTCAAAGGAAATATTAAATCAATTAATATAGTATTTAGGACAATTTTAAGTGTCTACAATAGCCAGATGGTGGGAAAATGTGAAAATTAAGGAAATGCAAATTTGCCTCTCGTCAATGGTTTTGGCCATATGCATTAGGCTAGATCAAGGTTTTGTAGGTGATTATGTTGTCCAGATGGATTAAGTTTTCTAATAGAGATCAGATGATAGATACATACATACATGCATGCATGCATACATATGTATATGTGTACACACACATATATGTACATATACACCTATGTATGTATGTATGTATGTACATATCATATGAGTATATGTTTAGAAGTATCAATTGTTTTAAATTTTTTAATGAACTTGCATTTGTGGAAATTATTAAAAAATTATTTCAATAGAAAAATGAATACACGTAAATAACTTTAATATAAATTTTAAAGAATAGATAGTAAATTACACTACTTTTTGATGTGTGTGAGTGAATGATAAATGCATGTATTCTCCATATACATTGTTGGGTTGTTAAATTATTATAACAACCTATGATGTTAGATTAGAAAAAAAATTATCTTCATGAGTGTTTGTGGAAAGATAATCTTGTAAGATGGGTGTCAAATATGGGGTTTCAAAAGTGTAGATTCTACTTTCTTTTACCATATATGGTATATACTTAGCCAAACTAATTTTAGACCATTCAAATATATGGCATAATTGTTTAATTTTCTCACTTCCATATCTTTATATTCGATCATACCATGTTCTTGTGAGATTGGAGTATACATATAAATAATATCAAGCACACACCAGAATCCCTAATGTTCACAGATTCTTTTTTGCTAAGCATCTTATGTAGGGTTGGTTTTTCTTCATGCTAGGAAGAACTCTTCAAGAAAGAATAAGATTTATGGTTGGGTGGAAAATGAACCATGACTGTATCTTCATATTTAACGGAAAAATATTGGAATGGATTAATCAAATATTTTAAATTTTTTTCTCTTTATATATTATTGTGACTAATGGTGATGGATTGCCTTAGACCTAATGACAAATAGACTAATGGTGATATTTGCATAGAATTAATGATGAATATGCACTTATCTCCTTGTTAATATAGTTGATGTGATGATTATTTAGTGTTATGAAATAGTTGTAATCCTAGGAAACACTTGGGGGGTCGAGGGAGGGGGGTGAAATAGTGTTTTTACAGATTTAACTAATTTCAACACCAACTTTCTTAATAATAAACACTTTGATAAAAGTATCTTTACAAATAAGATTTGTTAAGAGTGTCAAGTCTTCCTATAAGCTTTATAAATAAGATTGGGTAGGATCTACCCTGTTGAGGGATTCATAACTTCTTCTGAGAGTTATAACAATAATAGATAAGCTTCTATTATTAAAAAATCATTAACTATTTGTAATCTATTGTAAATGTTAGAATGTTTCTAATATTAGTTAGTATGTAGTTATATGTTAGCTTTATTTAGCTTTCTTTTAGCTAGACTAGAATGTTTCTATTCTTTAAGATTGTTTCATAAGGAAAAATCTTTTTTTTTTTTGTATATTGACCTCTCAAACTTGGTCAATATGAAACAAATATTTACTAATAACTTCATAATATGGTATCAAAGCCAATTCTTTGAATTTTTCCAAAGAATATTATAATTTCTTACAGTCATTTTTTTGCAGCTTTTGTCTATTTTTTCTGCACATTTCTATCATTTTTTGTGGATTTTTTTGCAACATGGTCATTTTTGTTCAAAACCCTAATTTTATTAACCAAATCAAAAAAAAATTACAGAATTTTGGTAGGTTTTTTGAGATCTCAACTAGGTTGTCATCTATTTTTTTTAGAGGCCTTAATTTTTGTGCCTTGATTTTTTAGCTAGCAAATCTAGAAATTGGCCACATATCCTTTCTGGGTTTTTTGGAGCTCTCTTCTACGTTCCCCTTAAAATTTTCTAGGTCTTCCATTTTTTGCTTCAAAGTACATGCCTTCATAGATTTTCACACTTTTTAATTGAAAAATGTGTTACAGCATCTCTGACTAATATTTTTCTCGATGGTAATTCAAAATTCAATAGTTAGAATTATGGAACTTGGAAGCAATGTATAGAGAAATTTTTTACTATTAGAATGATAATCAAATTATTTTAGGTGTTACACAATGTCCAACTACCCCTAGTACTAATCAGGATATATGGTATCTAAATAATCATAAGGCAATGATATTTCTCAAATTATCTATAGTTGATGATTGATTCTCTCAAATTCCATCTGACAAGAGAACTGTCAAGATATGGGAACATCTCAAGAATCTTCATGAGTCTTCTAAGAAAAGAAAATATTTCTTTTTTAATAACACTCTATTTTCTATTATTTTGGATGAGTGAACATATCTCTAGGCTCACTTAAATAGGATTCAAGAAATTTGTGATTAGTTTCTTGCCATTGGTTGCAAGATGGAGGAAGAGGAAACTATGGTCATCACTCTTAGGATTTTACCCAAGTCCTATGATCATTTTATCAACACTCTCAACATCACTTCTTTTGGTATTGATCCAAAACTCATAGATCTTTGCACACTCCTACTTCAACAAGATCACTGGAAACAATAGTTCAGTAGCAATTCCACCTCCACCTTCATAGAGTAAGCCTTTGCTACTAAATCCTTTTAGAAGGATAAAGGAAAGTCTCAATAGTCCTTTTGGTAGAATTCTTATGCTCCCACTTTAGAAGGTTCCTGGAAGAAGAATATTCAATGCAACTATTCCCACAATTTTGGTCAAATGAAGTTGAATGTCAAAAATACTTGGTTGCTCATTCTAAGTGTATCGCCTAATTTAGTAGTGCAAATTTAATACTATGATTAACAAGAAGCATTCACAAAACTAAACAAGTTAACACTTATGATAGGACAAAGGCAAGCATTATAGAGGGAGGCATACCAAGAATAGTAAGCTCCTCAAATGTGTTACTTATGATAACATCGATATATCCCTAATAGATGAGGGATAGGGGATGTGTGCTCATGATATGCTCAAGCTTCCAAAGGATTGGGTGATTTATCAAGAATGGGGGTAGATTGAAGATTCAATAATGGAGGTGAAGATGGGTTTTGAAATGGTGATGGTGTAAAATGAGTATGACGGAGTGGTTAATGGGGCATTATAAGTTTTGTATGAAAGTTAATATAGATTGTGAGAGGGGGGGGCTTTATTTATAAGCCAAGGGGTAGTGAAATGAAGGGTTAGGATGCAAGGATGGAAGAATGGTGAGGGAAGGCTAGGATGCTTTGAAAGGGGAACACATGGATTGTGCTTGTTTAGGCCTCTCCAAAGGACTATTGGTAAGCCACAACTGGGGTAATATTATTCCATATGATGTTTCTACTATTTTTAGTGTAGGGCTCTATCCTTGTGACAAATGTCACAAGGGGATTGGGTGGTCAAAATGGAGGGTCAAGGGGAGTAATGAGGGAGGATGAGTGTGTAAGAGGGATGTAAGAGACATTAATGGCATGTAAGAGCCATTAATTCTCTTAGATAGGGATGGAAGAGGACAAGGGAGACTTGTTGACTTTGGCTTGGGTTAGCAAGTCTTAACCCTTGCTTAAAGATGTGCACAAGTTTAGGAGGGGGATTAGGCTTGGCTTAGGAAGGGAGTTAGGGGGTAAGTGGCTTAGCTTGGATGGGGTGGGTTAGTTGGGAGGCTAAGTGAGGTTAGTGTGGGTGAATGGGTTGGATTAGAGGTAAAGATAGGGTTTAGGGATAGTTTATTAAATGATTTATTTAATAAAGAGGGGATGTGGGATTAAATTAAATAGATTTAGACATTTATTTAATTTAATAGAGGAATAGGATTTTAATTAATAAATTGATTTTGGGTTATCCTTTGATTTTATCAATTGGACTATAGTTAATTTAATTAATTAATTAACTAGGGGATGATAATTAATTAATTAAATAATAAATATTTAATTAGTAATATCCTAGAAGATGACTAAATAAGATTACCTAATAGTGTAATCAGATTTAGGTGTCTACATTTTGCCCCTCTTTGACATAGTGTTGGGACAACACTATTCCAAAGAATTTCTAATATAAATGATGCGAAGAAGACTTTTTAAAGCAACATGGTTGTTTTGGTTTTGAATAGAAGAAGAGAGACTAGACTACACAATGCCCCCTCAAGAAGGCAATGGGGAGAGAAAATGAATTGCGATGACTTATTGAAAAGGTGAAAACAAAGTGATGGGAGCCAAAGGTTGTAGAAGAAAAAAGGGAGTAGGAAAAGGCAAGGAATGATAACTATAACAGATCGAGAGAAATTGATGGGGGAAAGAGGAGGCAAAGGGGGGGAAGGGCACTAGTGAAGGTCTGTAAGGGGGGTAGGAGGGATAGAAAGGGCTATTGGCTCTCATATGGATGGCAATATATTATGATTTGGAGCTCTGAGTTAGATGATACGATGGTTGTGTATGGACAACCAAAGCATTGGATGGATGTAGTATAGTGAGTATGAGTGCAATGAACACCAGATCAATTGGTAGGGTCAAAAAACCTATCCTTATCATTTATTGCATTATGTTTTTAGTGTTCTTCAAGGTTAGGAAACACAATAGCACAGGCACAGATCTAGCAAGATTTCTATAGGGATCATCAGGATCACGATCCTACAAAAATGCATTAGAGGGTAGGGGTAAAAAAGGTGTCAAAAATATTTTTCACAAGATCATGAATTTGGGAAGAATTTTTTGTGAGAACGTGAAACTAGAAACAATTTGTTGTAGGAAAGTGATCTTGCCAGCAGAAACATGATTCTGGTGGTGGGAACATGAATTCACAGGTATGGCTAGCTTTCCGAAGAAGTTCAACACAAGAATGGGATAGGGTTTGACTGGGAGGAGAATGGGGTTGGCACATTCTTTCAATGATCTATGGCTGGAGGAACATAGGGGACTATTTAGGATTGTGGGATCATGGGCTAGGGTTTTGGTGTGGGTCAAAAGTCAAAGAGCAATCCCATAGTAAAATATGATAGCAGGATCACTAGGGGCTAATGTTCATGGGAATGTGGCGACAGGAACATTGGGAAAAGGGGAAAGGGGGAAGTTGTGTAGGAAAAAGAGGGCCTTGGTAGAGGAATGGGGGGTTGGGAGTTAGGATTATATGGCATATTCATAAAAAGGAAAATTGATATGTTATTGGTTTATATGCAATGGTCTCTAGATGCATTGGTGTCACAGGAGTGATGGTAGTCGTACTATGCATGGGAGAGTAGTTCATGCCAAATTACTAGGTGAAGATTGATGGCATAGCCCTGGGGTACCTAGTGAGATTGTTGCATATATGGACCTACATGGCATTGGTGAAAACCCTATGTAAGCAATGGCACAGTGAGACTAGTATGTTTCACCTACCTATAACAGAGATGATAGTTACACTAGAGGATGTGTACAAGATCTTTAGGTTACCTATGTGAGGGACACTAGTGATGGCAACAAGGGAGATGATAGGAGAGGCAGTAGTTTAGTGACTAGTGGGGCCTAGCATGCCATACCAAATTTGGAGTGGTTAGTTTCTGTTAGATGAGCACTTGGACCAAGTAGTTGTGGAGAGGAAGATTCATTTCTATGTATGCAGGCTAGTGTCAGGGCATATTTCCCTAGATATAGGTGGGATAGGAGTGACTTTTGCCTTGATATCAATTGTTATGTGAATTGTTAATGTTGGGGTAACTACAGGATGGGGTTCATTGATGTTGGCAGAGCTATATTGAGATCTGTATCAGATAGTTTATCAAGTGGTAGGGTGCCAGGGGAGGATTGTGGGATTCCCTACATTGCTATAAGTGTGGACTTGGAAGCACATTGTGGCATTCAGGCTGATTGGGCAGAGGGAGAGGTAGGCAAAGGAGCCAGTTGTGTATAGCTGTAGGGATCCACTAACAAATCATCATACTGAGGAGGTGGACTACTAGTGATTCTAGATAGATGAGATTCAGGTGGTGACATGGACTCCATACATGGGGCTCGGGCCATGGATAGAGGAGAGACAATATTTTTTTAATACAATTTCACCATGTTTTATTTTTTGGTAATGGGAGTACATTGCAGAGCAGTACTAGCTAGATAGGGCCTTGTGACAATTTGGATGGGCATAGGTTGCCCTTGGGGAGTTGAACTAGTATCAACATGTGACACATGAGCCAATAACTATGTTTGGGCAAGCACTATAGAGAGATTAATTACTATAGGCATGGCAATACCTAGTGCCATAGGAGTGGGATTGGTTTGGGGGATTAGCAGATGCAGTCTTGACACAAGAGTACCAAGATGGTTTTGAGAAATCGAGGCTAGTAGGCTGAGCTCAGGTGACAAGAGTAGTGGTGGTAGTAGGGGATATCACTTGGGCAGTAAAGCAGGGCAGATATGTAGCCAAGGGCTTATGATAGTGAGAAGAGGCAGCAGCACAGGAGCAGGTGCCATTGAGGCAAAGGCGAAGGGTGGGGAGAGAGGCGAGGCAGGAGGATGTGAGGCCACAGCCTAAGAGGGGAGAGGAGAGACTAGCAAAGGAGAGGAGATTGTAGGTGGATGGTGAGAAGAGGCCATAGGGACAAGTAGGAGGAGGAGGAGGGGGTGGAGGAGGTGGCTCGTCATCAGGGGGAGGGGATGATAGACTAGCAAGCAGGTATGCATCCCTATAGCAAACACATGAGGTGACCAACCAGTTGCTATGAGATACCCAACATAAGAGGGATCAACTCAGGATAGAGTGAGATTAGTTATGACATGAGCATAATGTGGTGTATGAATAGGTAGATAGAGAAGGGGTAGAGGTGGGGACATTACAGGTGGAGGGTGGGTGCTTGGAGGGTAGGTTGGAGGTGGTGACACTAGGGAGACATATGTTGTAGGTGAGGATGGACACTATCCAACAGGAGAGGGATAGATTGGTGGTGGAGGTGATGACCCTGAGGGCATAGGTGGTGGTAGGTGGAGGATTAGAGGAGTTGGGTAGGTTGCTGGGGGAGGTGGAGGATCTAAGGGAAAGGACAAGATTTTACTATGGGAGATATCATGCAATGGTGTTAGTGGATTAGATAGAACATTATAGATAGTTGACATGGTTAGATATAGCTAGGACCCATACAAGAAAGAGAGGAGGGGGAGAGAGTAGATGGAGCACTAGGGACTCTCAAAGGACTGGTGGATCTAAGGGTATAGGGCAAAGCCATAGGACAAGGCAAAGTTGGAGGTAAGATAGGGGGTTAGTGGGAGGAGGGATGAGTTGAAGGGCTTAGGTACTAGAGGAGGACACATGAGGTTGCCACCTCCACCAATAGAAACACTGGATGTAGAGAGAGGACCCTATGAGTCCCATGATGAGGAGGTGACAGATGAGGGGGATTAGTGATATGTTGTATCTTTTATAATATTTTTAGATGTACTGTTGGATGTATTTTTACTGGCATAGACCCAATGTATTGATGTGGACCTTTGATTTATATGGATACTGGATATCTGGACTATGATGGACTATGGTATATTTTGCAGAGATGGGTGATTACTCTTCATTCTTTATTCTTTGTGGATGAGATATATATATATATAGATCTAATCATTCTTTGGGGTGCGATATGGACGTATGTTTTTATGATGTCATGATTTGTTTACTACATGTATATTTATATATGATTAGATGTAGAAGAGAGATTGATATGGTTTTATGTAGATGTGGTGTTTATGAGATATATGACAGTACTGACATGTTCTGATGTAGGATATGATGTTTATGATGAGATTTTTTTTTTTTGGATAGTGTTGATAGTTTATGATGTAGGATATGATGTTTATGATGGGATTTTTGGATAGTGCTTGATAGTTTTTGATGTAGGATATGGGCTTTATAATGAGATTTTTGGATAGTGCTTCATAGTTTGTGATGCAGGATATGATGTGCTTTATGATGAGATTTTGAAAAAATTGTGTTGATGATGATGTTTATGATAACTAATAAAATAACAAAGAATGAACCTAAGATATGATGATGGATGTAATGTGTTTTGAATTCTATATTAAAAATAAACATGAACTTTTTAAATGAGGGTAATAATAAAAATGTGACCCAAGAAATGAATGTGAATCATGATAAAAAATAGGATATGTGTGGATGCAAACTGTTGGTGTTTGAAAATGTTACCAGTTTCCAATTGCCCTGATGAGAATAAAACACATCTAGGGGTAGCTAACTCCCAATTTGGTCTGATGACAAATTCGAGGTCAAAAGATATTCACTGTCGAAGTTGCCCTTTCAGAACTGCCTGCAAGAAAACATGTCAAAAAACAACAAACTAGGTTTGGATTTAGTCTGGAAAACTGGGCAAATGGACACTTGGGCAGATGAAACTTGGGGCGTTAAATCTCTGTCATGAGGAGAGTATGAATATGTAATTTGGGCTCATGATGAATCATAGGGTGCAAGTGGCGTACATTCAAAGTAGGCTACCTGGATTTTGCAATTTGAAACACTGATAGGATAATGATTTTGCAAATGGAATTGACCTGGAAAAGTGTGCAAATGGATTCATCATGACTTGCAAACTGACACACTTGGAGTATTTTCAGAGGACAATACAGGGGTACAATCCATTTGACTTGACTAATCATATATCAAGAGATATAATGTCACAAACAAGGCTTCCAATCAATCTGCAAATACTGACACCAACAAAAAGTTAGAAATTCCATTTGGAATCATGCCTGAAAATTGGTCAAACGGATTTTTCATGATATGAAACTTGAAACGTAAAAATTCTCTGATGCCTACAATGCAATTCAATAGGAATTTTAACATTTTGATCAACTGGTCAAAAGTTACAACACGCCAAACAGAGCCTCCCAGAAATTTGCACAATTACACAAATGCACAAAATAGTAACTGACCAACTTTGAGGGGTTTGAAACCTAATCAAATAGATTTGAAATGACTCAAAATCTGAAACATAGGTTCTTAGGTATGGATATTAGATACTCCCAAAGTGGCAAGTTATGACACATTTTTGGGTGCAAGATATTCAGGTTCAAACCTAGCCTCCTGTCGGTGTTTGACACTTAGGTGAAAATGCAAATTTGATAATTTCTCAAAACAAGACTTCACGAGATGGCTCAGAATCTCAATTTATCATCATGAAACACTTAAATGCACTAAATGGGGTGTGTTAGAAACATTAGACACCTTAGGGAGTTAAAATGGACAGTTGAGTGCATAGGCATTAAAAAGCATTTATAGACTTGAATTTCTTCAATGGTGCTTAAAATTGACCATGCAATTTTTAGCACCAACAGTGGCTCTATTTGGGGATGCATGCCCCCTGTGGGCATGGCAAGATTTCAGATCTCTAGAAGAATCATACCACACACCTGAACAGCAAAACTTTCTCGAACAGCTTTATTGAAAATAGGAAACAACTACTACTATGTACACACGATGACCCCGGGCCACCAGAAAGTTTTCAAAACTCCTTACCTCTATCAAAAACCTGATTCTCATTTACATCTCCTTGAGGTAAGCTTAAATTCTCATTATCATTTTTTTCACCAATCAGATCAGTATATTGAAACAAACAACTTGGCAAAACAAAACAACTTCCTTCATTCTCACAATGCATATAAAATTCAAAGACTATTTCATCTTCATGCTCACTATGAGAAAACACATCAGCATGCTCATGACTACACAAACTGAACTGAGAATCAAAATCCAATGATGACTCATGCATGCTGATCGGAAACACAAAAACTTCATAATCTACATCATTCACTAAGTTGCAAACACCAAAAACTTGCAACTCACCTTGTGTCTCCGACTGTAAAGAATATGTGAAATCTGATTGTTGCCTACTTGCAATCATGTTACTCATTGAATTAGATTTATCCCTTGCTGAAACCTCTTCACACTCAAACAATTGATTAGTCACCAAAATTGAAAACTCATCCTGAAAGTGTTGATCTAAACTATGTTGATCACTATCATTTTCTTCCTCTAACTGAATGTCAGAATACACCTTGAACTCATCTTTACAAGACTTATCAGCACATGAAGAAAATCTATAATCTGATTGACAACCTTTACTATTTTCCTCCTCATCATATGAAAAATCAAAACAATGTTCAGCAAGATCAACATGAAAAGAATCTGAAACAACATTAACCTTCCCTTCATTAACATTCTCTACATCTAGCAAATCGTCATGTGCAAAGACATTTGAGGTATTGTCATCTACACCTCCAAATTCTAAGAAATATTCTTCGGATTCTACCTCTTTTTCCACATCAAACTTTGGGGAATTGATTTGACTAGATGAGAAAGTATTATGAGAGAACATATGAAGATCCTTAGAGATACTTATGTGCTTTTCAAACTCGCGAGCCAACAAAATAGAGATTTCATCAGAACTCAAGAAGACTACCTTACAAATCTTCTCCTGGATGTGATTGTCATATGGATAACATGAAGAACTTACAATAGGAAGATCATTAGTGTAACAATCTAGAAAATCAAAATTATTAAAACATTCTTTCTTATCATGGCAATCACTAGATCTACTATTGTTACAACTTTCTTCAACTTCATATGTACTGTAACAAAATTTATCTTATCTTCTATATCCATCTTTTTCATGATGATCGCTATTACCTGATTCATTAACATTTGAATCCACCTCTTCACATTTGGAAGATAGATTATCTTGCTCTATGGACTCATTGTATTCATTACTACCTTGACTTTCAGTACACTCATTATCATCAAGAGACATAACATGAAATCTGTAATCATCATCTTCCATCTCCTCAATGAATCTTTCAATCTATAAAAACCTTTGTAATCTTATAGGTGCTGGCCAATTGACTGAATCAGGCACTAGAACATCAAGGAACACATTTGGCAGGGAAGATTCCTTAGGTCTACAATGAAAAGGCATCTTACTAATTACTGACTTAAGCCTTAAATAACATTGTTCGGCACTTAAACCTTGAGTATTTCCTACCTCAATACCTATAAGATTTACAATCCTTTTGTAGACCATTGTATTCAACATAGTAATGTTATTATTCACAATTTTCAAACTCTCAGAATTTGGCAAACTAATCTTAGATCTGAGATCTAACTCCAGATTTGACTCCATTATAAAACAAAATTTCTACCTCTTCCTTCTAGTGCTAAAAAATCACTTAATAGAGGCAACTTCTTTAAACACTTGACTTCCATGAAAAGAAACATGAAAATCAAAATACCTCAAATGTTGATGCTAAACTTCGATCTGCTGATTTGGCATAGGTGTAAGATTGAAAATCCTTTACACCATTGATCAAACTTTGTAGAGCCACCACCTCTTTGCAAGAGGAATAAAATAATCACTATTGTGATCTACTTTTACACTTCAATTCTTTATAACAACAGATTGCAAATAGCACTATAAAACTCATCAACAATTTAAAACTTCCTTTCCAAAAAACTACCAAAAAATACTGATCTACCCATACAACTGACAGTCCTTCAAAATTTTGCAATGAAATCAACTAGGAACAATTGGTACAGAGATTTGAGAGTCGCTACTCACACTTGGTGAGAAATAAAACATAATTTGTCACTTGACAAATCTAAACTAGACCTTCAATGTAGGAGATACTTGCAGATCATTATCACTTTGAAAAGAATTCACACTTTATAAATCAATTGACTCTAAACTTTCTCAATAGTACTTGTAAACTAAATTGGTTGAAGATAGACCTATAACAGTCATAGCACACAATTTTCATCCAATTTTACAACCTACTGTTGATTATGAATAAACCTCAACTGGGGTGCATGATATTTGAGTAAGAGACCTAGAAAACACATCAGATAACCTACTGCTTCAAATTCTTTATGCACTTCTTCTATTGTATTGAATCTCTTCTTTTAAACTCTCAAAGTTTATCTTAAATCTAATTCAATATAGTCCCCAGCAGAGTCACCATTTTGTTGGTGTTTGAAAATGTTACTAGTTTCCAATTACCTTGATGAGAACAAAACACATCTAGGGGCAGCTAACTCCCATTTTCAACATGCCCATTCAGACACCAGGCCAACTATAAGGCTAGACCCTTCTTCTTCTTCAGGCTCTGCAAAACCTAGGCGGGTGGACCTATAGATTCTTTGTTCTGCATACTTTTACCCTGTTGAATCTCATCTCATGACAAATTTGAGGTCAAAAGATATTCACCGTCGAAGTTTCCCTTTCAGAACTGCCTGCAAGAAAACATGTCAGAAAACAATAAACTAGGTTTGGATTTAGTTTGGAAAACTGGGCAAATGGACACTTGGGCAGATGAAACTTGGGGCATTAAATCTCTGTCATGAGGAGAGTATGAATATGTAATTTGGGCTCATGATGAATCATAGGGTGCAAATGGTGGATGTTCAAAGTAGGCTACCTAAATTTTGTAATTTGAAACACTGATAGGATAACGATTTTTGCAAATGGAATTGACCTGGAAAAGTGTGCAAATGGATTCGTCATGACTTGCAAACTAACACACTTGGAGTATTTTCAAAAGAAAATATAGGGGTACAATCCATTTGACTTGAGCAATCACAAATCAGGAGATATAACATCACAAATAGGGCTTCCAATCAATCTGCAAATACTAACACCAGCAAAAAGTTAGAAATTCCATTTGGAATCACGCCTGAAAACTGATCAAACGGATTCGTCATGATATGAAACTTGAAACATAACAAGTCTCTGATGCCTACAATGCAATGCAATAGGAATTTTAACATTTTGATCAACTGGTCAAAAGTTACAACACGCCAAATAGGGCCTCCCAGAATTTTGCACAATTACACAAATGCACAAAATAGTAACTGACCAACTTTGAGGGGCTCGAAACCTAATCAAATGAATTTGAAACAACTCAAAATCTGAAACATAGGTTCTCAGGTATGGATATTAGATGCTCCCAAAGTGGAAAGTTATGACACATTTCTGGGTGCAAGATATCCAGGTTCAAACACAGCCTCCTGTTGTTGTTTGACACTTAGGTGAAAATGCAAATTTGATAATTTCTCAAAACAAGACTTCACGAGATGGCTCAAAATCTCAATATATCATCATGAAACACTTAAATGCATTGAATGGGTGGTGTTAGAAACATTAGACACCTTAGGGAGTTAAAATGAACAGCCGGGTGCATAGGCATTAAAAAGTGTTTATAGACTTGAATTTCTTCAATGGTGCTCAAAATTGACCATGCAATTTTTAGTGCCAACACAAACTAGGGTGATGAATATGCTAAAAATAGCTTAAACTATGATAAAAGATGATAAAAAAGAACATAAACTATGATAATGACTATAATAAGATGAACGCAAACTATGATAAAATGAAAATGAAATTCATGATGATGCAACATAATTTAAACTGAACTCCAACTATGATGATAAAATGTGATAAATGGACTCAAGGCTATGATGATAACATATGATAAATGAACAAAAGATTAGGATGATGAACCATGATAAATGCACATAACATGTGATAAATTAATTTATCTATGATGGTGAAATATGATAAGATAAATCCAAACTATGATGATGGACATGATAAATTAACATAATCTATGATAATACAAAATGGTAAATAAATTTAACACTATGATGGTGGATATGACAAATAAACATAATCTATGATGGTAAAATATGATAAAGGAATTTAAAACTATAATGTTGGAACATGATAAACAAACTCAATCTATGATGGTGAACTTATGATAAAGCATGAACTTAAAAAATATGAGAAATTGAAGTTGGTGTTGAGAGTGGGATAAATGAACTTAAGTCTAGGATGGTGAATTGTGATAATGAACACAATTGATAATGGTGAAACCTTAGCCTAGGGATTATGATTTGTAAGAGTATGATAATGAAGATGAACTCAATTTCTAGGATAGGGAAATTGAATCGAGAGATTCTAATGATGGAGGGATCCAAAGGGTGAAAAAGAGGGGCGATGTAAAGAAAAAAATTAAGATGAGGCAAGTGATGAAGAAAAATAGAAGGGATGGTAGGAATGGAAGCGAGATGAGTGGTCATGATATGAAAGGTAAGTAGAGTGATATGGAAACATATGTGGGGTGTAAGAGGATGGTGCAGCATATCATTGATTGATCATAAAAAGGGTCCAAAGGGGGAAACACTATGCACAACTTCAAACACAATGTGTGTAGGAGACTTAGGGGGATAGAATTAGGTAGGAGATTAGGATGACAGGGAAAGGTGAGATCATGGTAGACAAGAGTTTTGAGGGAGCGGGGATAAAGAGGATAGGTGTGATGTAGAAAGAGAATGTCTAGGAGGTGGCTAGTACAAATGTGTGTGAAGGTGGCATGAACAAGTAATTTTTTGAATGGGACAAAATGTTGAGAGTGAGGTGATACATTTGAATCTTGAGGTTGAGGTACTTTGTAAATAAGTACCACCATGTAGTGTGAGCACTTTATTTGATATAGGAATATTAGTGAGATTACAAGGTTACTAGGAATGACAAGGCCTTTTCCCCAATATTACATAGGACTGACTCAAACAAGCATGAAAGGATTGCCCCAACATCACACATGAGTCCCAAAATAATCAACATAGAAATGATGTTTGGTGATCCAAAAGCAAATGATATTTTCTAACTACATCATCTGATCATAAATGAAAACATGTTTGGAATATGCAAGGGTGATATCCAACTAACTCACAAGTAGAAAAAGACCTTGGTCAAAACCTTGCTTTCGAATTGCCCTAGTCAAATCACACCATGATATAAAAGATCATGGTGACCATGAGGAGGTAACAACTAAAACACTTGGAAAGGATCCACTCGAATAAAAATACAAAAAATCCAATATTAGAAGAAAGAGTAAATCTATGAAAAAGTAACCTTTTGCCAAAGAGATCAAGATAATTGGATATTGATAGGCCAATGTTAGGTATGAGGAAGGATGCATCTTGTAGGAACCTAGTGACAATATTTTTAGGACAATGATATAATTGGCAACCATAGCTTCCTACAGACAACTGGCTAGTGATGTGGTGTTTTGCTATAGGACTTAAAATTGTATTAGTAGTACTATACAATGTGTGGATGACTCAAGAACTATGATAGAATATAGTAATGGATGTACATATGATGGGGAAATGTTAGGATGAGGAGGTAGCATTGATGAAATATGGTTATTATTACACGAGTATGATACACATAATATTATTATTGTTACAAGGATATGATACATATAATACTAGTATTGTTACAAGGGTATGATACATATAATACTGGTATTGTTATAGGGTATGATACATATAATACTGCTATTGTTACAAGGGTATGATGCATATAATACGGCAAATGTTACAAGGGTATGATACATATAATATTGTTATTGTTACAAAGTTATGATACATGGATATGGTACAGATGATAAGATACACCTAATATGATACATGTGGTAGGGTACAAGAGTGGCACAGATGTGTAAACCACGGTAGAATACATGATCAAGATAGGTTTTCCAAGCCAAGGGATGCTAAAATTATGTCATGAGTTGATGGAGTATAGGGCTGAAACTCTTGGAACACCATTGGAAATGGGAAGGTGGGTGATGAGTTGTGAAGGGGTGATGGGGGAGATGTAGGTCATTGATAGATAATGAATAGGCTAAACACACCTGGCACCTATTTGCTAGGTTTTCACCAAGGTACCTATCCAAGGCACTTGAATTGCCAAGTTTTCACCATTGGAAGCTTATTTTTTTTTACTATTTTTTTTTCTCTTCCATTTTCTCTTTGAGGTAGCAAGATACACTAAGGATTTTTTGGCATAGAATTTCTTGAGGCGAGTGATGTTGGTGGGATCATTAGGGATTTCACCTTCAAGTGTGCATAGCTAATAGGCCCCTAAACTAGAAGATGTTGTGACCACGTAAGGACCAAGCCATGTGGGCTCAAACTTGCCTTTCTTTTCTTGGTCAGCTTGGACCTCCATGTTTTCCTTGAGGACCATGTCTCCTTCTTGAAATTGGCATGAATGGACCTTCCTGTTGAAGTTGTGCTTGAGACAATTTTGGTAGACCATGAGATGGTCATAGGCCTATTGCCTTTTTTCATTAAGTAAATATAGCTAGGTAAGTCTAGCCACTCTATAATCCTCATCTGATATCTGGCCCTGCAAAGAATTGCATAGGGATGGGAGTTCAACCTTGATAGGTAATACTACTTTAGCACCATAAACCAAGGAGTATGGGGTTGTGCCTATGGATGTATAGAACAAGGTACGGTAGGCCCATAGGGTAGGGTTTATTTGTAAATGCAATCATTAACAACCTTCTTTAGGATTTTGAGTAGGGTTTTATTAGTTTCCTCTACCTAACTATTACCTTGTGGGAAGTATGGGCTAGAAAAAAGGTGATGGATATGAAGGGAAGTGCACAATTCTTCCATATTGAGGTTTTCAAAATTACCTCCATGGTCAATAAAAATGGTAGCTAGGATGCTGAAAAAACATATGATATGATAGAGGATAAATTTGGACACCTGAACTCCTATGGCAATGATAAGTGGGACTACTTCTCCCCACTTAGTAAAATAATTAGTGGCAGTGATTATCCACTTGTGTCCTTCTAAAGAGAGGTGTGCTATAGCATCAATAAGGTAAAACCCCCAACATGCAAATGGCCATGGTGTTGTAATAGGTTGAAGATATTAAGTTGGGGCTTGGATTAGATTGGCATGTTGTTAACATGGTAGACACCTTTTTACAAAGTTGCATGTATCATGCTCTAAAGTAGGCCAATAATATCCAGCCTGAAGGATTTTCTTAGCTAGAACTATTCCGCTCATGTGAGCACCACAAAGTCTGGCATGTACCTCTTTAAGAGCCATTATATTCTCATTTTGGTCTAAACATCGAGAGAGAATATCATGATAGCCATGATGATATAAGGTTTGAGCTATGATAGTGTAATGAGATGCTTTGCAAATAAGGTTTTGGCATTGGGTTCATGTGAGATGTGGAGATATGATACCATTTAGTAGGTAAGCATGAATTTTGTGGTACCATGGGGATTGGGACCAACCAAGACACATACCTATGTTAATTCATCATTCTCATATGCAAGCTCATGTAGCTGCTTAACTAAGAATTCATACTATGTAGCCTCCCAGGATCTCTAAAAGTGAACCAATAGTGGCCATGGCATCTACAGCCTTGTTTTGTAATCTAGGTATCTATGTGAATTGAATCTGAGTAAAAACTATCTTCAATTGATCTATCAATTCCTTGTAGAGTTGAAGCTTGTCATCTTTGGTCTGATATTCATCCAGAACCTGCTTAATGAGTTATGAATCTTTGAAGACCTGTAGCTCTGTGATGTTTCATTCAACTACTATTTTGAGCCCTACAATAAGGACCCCATACTCTAAGATGTTGTTGGTACACTAGAACTATAGTTTAAAATATTTAGGAATGTAATCATCCTGAGGGGTGACTAAGAGTATGCCAACTCCAGAACCATGGGATGTGTAAGATCCATCAAAGTATAACTTGCAGGATGGTTGTTCTTCTATTAAGCAAAGATGTTCATTTGGGAATTCCATAATGAGAGGATGATCTGCAATCAAAGGTGCATCAGCCAAGTGATTTTTTATAGCTTGACCTTTGATAGCCTCTTTATCAACATACTGGATGTCAAATTCACTGAGAAGCATGACCCATTTAGCCAAACACCCTGTGAGCATTGTGAGTGACAACATATATTTTAATGGATCAATTTTGGATATTAATTACATAGTTTGGCCTAACATATAATGGCACAACTTCTGAGTGGAAAAGACCATAGCTAAGAAATCCTTTTCCATTGGTATGTAATTGAGCTCATACCCAACTAGAGTATGGCTTATGTAGTAAATAGCCCTTTCCTTGCCTGCATCATCAAGTTGTGCTACAAGGGCACCTAGTATTGTTGGGGTAGCTGTGATGTATAGTATGACTGGGCATCCTACAACTGGAAGAACCAAGATAGATGGATTAGCCAAGTATTTTTTTATCAATTCAAAGTTATATTAGAAAATAGGGTCCCACCTGAAATTATGATCCTTTTTGAGTAAATGTGTAAATGGTTGGCACTTATCAACGAACTAGGAGATGAATCGTCTAACTGATTATAGTTTCCCTTGAAGAGAGTCAAGCTACCTGAGTGTCTTAGGAGGATCCATATCTATGATGGCCTTGACTTTTTTAGGATCATTCTTAATACCACATCATGATACAATGAATCCTAAGAGCTTTCTCAAGGTAATTTCAAAGACACATTTCTTAGGGTTGAGTATGAGATGGTATTTAGCCAATTGATCAAACACTTCTTCAAGGTGAGACAAGTGGTCAAGGGCATTAAGAGATTTAACTAGAATATCATCACATAATCCTCAAGAGTTTTATGGATTAGCTCATGGAAGATGACTATCATGGTGACTAATACATTGCCTCGACATTCATTAATTCGAATGGCATCATGCTATAACAAAATATCCTCCAAGGGTTGGTAAATGTTGTCTTATGTTGATCTACCTCTACTATCTGAATCTGATTGTATCTAGAGAAACCATCCATGAGTGACAAAATCTCATGGACTATAGTGAGATTGATGATCATGTCTGTTTTTGGCAATGGGAAGTCATCCTTTGGGTAGGCTTTGTTGAGATCTCTGAAATATGTGCAAATCTTAGTATTGCCAAAAGGCTTTGTGATAGGTACCATGTTGAAGATCCATTATAAATAGTCAATCAAGAAAATGATCTTTTCCTCTAGTATTTTATCTAACTCTACTTTAACCAGTAAAGAAACTTTGGGATGCATCTTACAGAGTTATTGTTTGACAGGCTTAGCCTTTGGATCTACGACCAAATGGTGTACTACTAACTTGGGGTCCAACCCTGACATGTCTTGATAGGACCATGCAAAGTGACCAACATTTTCATGAAGGACTTTGATGAGAAGTTCTACCTATTCAGGTGGTAGAGATGTCGCAAATTATGTGATCTTTGGTATCTTGGTTAGACTGATATTAACTGGTCTAGTTTCTTCTGTCAAGACTAATGATATGGTAGGCTTATGGTCCTATGGGGGAAGGATGAAATCTCCATCCTCAAGTGTCTCCAAAAGGTTTTCATCATTGGATACATCCTTTATTTTCTTTTCATTTTTTGAATCATTCAATGGTGCTCCAGAGGAGTTTTCACCAAAGGATGGTTTTGCTTTTCTTTTTTGTTTTTTTGTGTCATTTTTCAGTTCAATATTGTGGCTGGATATTTCCTCCTTCTTGAAGTAACCTACTAGATCCAACCTATAAATATATGTTGATGGTGTTGGTGGCCATTTATGTGGTGTTTCTACTCCCATGAATCTAAGGAGTGGATGCTCTATAGAGAATTTGTCAACATGGACAACACTTGGTTGGTCCCAATTGATGAGTTTGGGGTGAGTGAGTGGTAAGTATATGATATTTATGGATAATTGGCAAATTACAAAGGCTCCTAGGATAATTTCATCAAGGAAGATACCATCATAGGCTTTCTTTTCTACTTCCTCAGGAATTTTTTGACCTCAACAGGACTATTTTTGGATGTTTGTGAAGGCATGGCCTTCTTTCATGGTTCCCCTAGTTACGAGGAGTCTATAACCTAAGCCTTTCTTTTTCTTTTTTTGGTATGCTTCCATAGGCTGCTTGATGCTTGACTCCAGATGGCCTAGGCCACCTCCTTGATAATCCCATTGCTTGGTAGCAAGGAGATGTGACTGTGGGTATTTTTGTTTGAGGTGATCAAGAAGTTTTTCACTTCTTGGAGGTGGTTGTTTGTATAGCCATGTACTAATTTTCGGAGTGGTTTCCTCTTTGTCAATGAAACTTGAAGGGTTGTATTTGGCTTTGACACCTTATTTGTTAGGCACCCTTGAGTATGCGGATCAAGTGGTAAAGCACTAACACCAAAAGCATCTAAAAGACTATATTCTCTGCAACCTTAGTATTTGATCTTAACCATGGAAAGGGTGGAAGCTAAGATGGTATCTGGATCATGACAGGTGCTAGAGGAACTAGACATGGTGTGGCCAATTTTGATTCTAGGAAAATGGTTGGTCTATGAAGCTTTGACTCCATTGTAATAAGCAAAGGGTTTAGGATCTACATTGATGGCTACCTTAGTGCCATTCTACAAAAACTTGATGCACTGATGATATGTGTATGGAACAACCTTCATGTTTTAAATCCATGGTTGGCTAAGGAGGATGTTGTATGGAAGGTTAAGATCAACTATGTGACAAATTGTTTCTTGAGTGGTTGAGCCAACTTTGAGAGGTAGCAAGATGGTTCCTTTAGTGGTGCACTCCAAGTTGTTATATGCTTTGATGGTAATGACCTCATTGAGGATATTGACCTCAATGTATCCTACCTGTTTGATGAATTTTAAAGTACATAGATTTAGAGTTGATCCATTGTCTATCATGACCCATTTGACCACAAAGTCAAAAACCATGAGAGCTATGCAAAGTAGAAGTATGTGATCGAGATCAACTACTAGGATTTTGGAGGTTTTGAAGGATAGAGCACATGATGTGGAAAGGTGGCTGACCAAATTGTGGAACTTTGTGGCATTTATGTCGATGGGGACGTGCAACTCATGGAGAGTACTATCGAGGATTTCTTGATAAAGTGGGCTTTTTCGTAAGAGATCTAGAATGGAAATCTGAGTTGGCATATTTTCAAGGTGTTCCAACATGTTATATTGTGGTCCTAACGGGGATGGTCCTGATGAAGGTGGTTGCAGTGGTGTAGATATAGAGGGGCCAACTATGTTGAGTCGAGCTCGTCAAGTAGTAACTGCACATTAGGTGTCTGGGCCTTTGATGTTTATAACATTGATAGAAGGCTCAACTTGTGATATGCATCTAATGAGGTTTCCATAGTCCAAGTATGCTGAGGTATAGTTCTAAGACTTATCTCAATGATCTCCTTGTTTTTTTAGCATTGTTGGGTTTGTTATTGATAGGAGTGTTTATAGGTTCCTTGCCTATGTTTGTATAATGGGGAGGAAAAGCATTTTGGTATATCAATAATCCTACATTGGGTGAGGCTTTTTCCCACACTGTGATTTTTTTTTTATTAATAAGATCTTGGACATAGTCCTTGAGTTGTATGCATTTGAGGGTGGTATGTCCTTTGACATGATGGAATCTACAAAACACATTATCCTTATACCAAGATGCCCTAGACTGATTAGGTTCTAAGGGTTGCATCTTCAAATAAGATTATCCTTGGCTAATTTCTTGAAATTTTCATCAAGGGGTTCCCCCAATGGGGTGTATACACAAGGTTTCCTCTGAATGCATGGTTTAGGTCCAACTAAAAGTGTGATAGCATTAGTCCTATTTTGATGGCTGAGTATCTAGACATTGTGTTGATTGTTTTATACAAGCGGTTGTTGATAGATTGGTGGTTGTTGCTAGTAAGGTTGTTGTTAAAAAAACATTATGGGAGTATTGGTTGCCACCTCGATGATATGAACATGTCGAGTGTTGGTGACACCATCAGTAACTATGTTCTTATTTTTATTCCAATACTATGGTTTGTCATTACTCAAGGACCTCGGTCTTGGGTGTCTTCCTTGTAAATTTTGATGACACCATCCTTGATGAGCCCTTGCTCGAGTCCTATCTCTTTTTCCTTAATGTCTTTATATGTTTGTAAATAGTTTATAACCATGTGATGGGCAAGACTAGGATGTGTGTTGTTAATGAACATCTTAACAAGATGATGACATTCGAGGATGGTACATGAGATCTGATTTGTGAGAGTTTGCCAATGTTGTAAATATTTTGCATGGCTTTCTCCTCCCTTTTATTTGGGATGAACTAGGTCTATGAAAAATAACTTAGTCTCCACTAGATGGGCATATTGAGCCATAAAGGCTTTAGAAAGATTAGCAAAGGTCTTAATGGTACTTGGGTTATATGACAGAACCATTTGAGGGCAAGGCCCCCTAAGATTTTTGGAAAAAGTAGCATGAGGAAAAATCATTATAGGCTACTTCTTGAAAATACATATAGAACTCTTTGACATGTGTGACTAGGTCACTTTTCCCTCTAAATTTATCAAACTTTGGGTTTTTAAACTATTTAGGAAAAGGTGTCATCGTAATGGTTTTATCGAATGGGTATGGATAATCATTTTTAAATTTGAAAGTTTTGGAGTCGGTTCCATCCTTAAGGGCTTTGAGAGAATTTTTTATCTCTTCCCATTTAGAGTTTATAGGTGGGGAAACATGTGTGCCTAATCTTGGTGCCCCCAATGTGAGGTATGTAGTGGATGTTAAAGGTTGATATGGAAAACCATAACTACCATATGGGGATGATTGAAAGATGGGTTGCACTACTGTTGGGATGGATGTTATTGGTTGTTGGAAAGTAGTTTGGGTATATACTACTACATTTTTTGGGTAGATGGTTGATGAGGAACTTAGGTGTGGGATTGTTGCCCTACTAGATAGTTATGTGGGGATGCTTGGGCATACTAATGGTGTGATGAATATGGCTAAAAATGTGGTAGAATAGTCAATTCCTGGGCCATATTTTGGGAATGTACATACCTTGCCCAATATATGTTGGTTGTGCTCCTCCTTGAGAAAGTGGTTGAGTATTAATGAGTGTTAGGTAATTGATGTGAGGAACAGTGTTCACAACTGGTTATTGTAATGAAGGGGTGATTTGGCTATTGTCTAGTGATGGCATAGAAAAGTAGTTGGTAATGGGTGGTAATGAATAGACTTAAGAAGGAATAGATGGATGTGACTAAGGTATAGACATGGATGTAGTGCTAAAGAGGATACTAGTGGCATGCCCTCATGTTGAACCAAAGCTCCAAGATCCTAGTGGAAATGAGATAGAAGTGCTTTGGCTAGTGAAAGATGGATTGATAGTGATGTTGGTTGGGATGGAAGATGAATTATTTGACCCTAATGGAGGCATTCTCATAGTGTACTAGGATGTGGTTTGGATGTTTATGGTACTAGTAAATGGATTGGATGTGTTTTGTGATGGAAGGGAAAATGCAGTGTTGCTAAGTGAAAAAGGAGTATATTGTGAAATGGGGATAGGGATGGTGGAAGTAGATGTAGATGGTACACTTGTGGTTGGTTTGCATGTGGTATGAACTAAGGGTTGAGAGAGGATAGGTTGACTATTTATTGGAATAGGAGCATTGACTTGGGTTGAAGGGATATTTGGCTCTGTTGGTTCTGCTTGCATTGGTTGGTACCCATAGTTTGGTGAAAAGAAAGGATCATGAGGGGCAGATGACCCTATGGATGGTTTTTACCATCCAAATAGAGTATGTGTTGGATCTATAATGTTGGTGGGTGGGGGTCTTCCAAAATCAAAGGTGCCAATATTATCCCTTAAGATGTTAGCCATGATGGTCTCCCTATTTTGATCTATGATGGCATTAACAATGGTTGCATGTTCAAGTTGGTTCATGAAATTATCAATGTTTAGTGCAGAACCCAATTCTTCAGGATTTTGTGATGGTGGATTTAGTGGTGTCATGGAAAGTACAGGGTATGGTTGTGCCCAAGTTGTGCTACTACTAAGACTAAGATCCATGTCCTTCTCTTTCTATTTATTCTTACCAAAATGTGTTGTAGGTGGCATGAAATGATGACTTCCCTAAGGATGGAACATAAAAGGATGAAGATAAGTGTATGCGAGAAGATGATTTTTCTAGGTGCAACTAGGGTGAGGGACTTCCTAAGATGCAAAGGAGAGTGTGTGAAAAATGTTCTTAATGATATGTAGGGATCCTAAATGATGTGGTACTAAGTAAATGAGAGTATGGTTCCCTTATGTGTGAATTTGAAAGTGTGATGGTGATATCAAACCTTAAGGTAGCCTTGTGACCTTTTGGAAGACAAATGGGGATCAAGTATGTAGCCCAACCTTTTGCACAAGGTGAGGTGGGAAACAAGTGATAGTTTATCCTAAACAATGCTTAAATTAAGGATAACTATGATAGTGAGATGGATGGAGAATTCTTAGGGAAATAAAACTTAATGAGGTGATGTTGAATGCTCTAAGTGATGAGTAAATAATGGAGCATACTTGGGCTTATGATGCTTATTTTGAATGATTTTTGAAAACCTAAGGTTGATGAAAAAAAGTAAGGAGATGAGCCTACCAAATGCTTAATGGGATGAGGACCTATGTGAAAGAGTAAGCCTATGGGGGGGATAAGTGTATAAGTGTGTGTAGAAAAAGAAGGACCTAATCAGAGTAAATAACACTAGAGTTATCGATAAGGCTATGGTTGACACCACGTTTGAGAGTTAAGTTTTGAAATTTATAATCCCACTTAGTTTGTAGTGCAACGCTAATACTATCTTTCTTGACTCGGTCTAGTTTATTGATCCTTGGGTTAGGGGTATACTTTTGTGTTTTGTTTCTATTTCTTTGTAAGCTAGTATTTATGGAAGTTTAGCCTTTTTGAACTTGGTCTTGGTTTGGCCTGACATGAGACAACTCTAGGAGATTGATCTCAACTATGGATTTTTAGAGGCAGTGACTATGCTAAGTATACCTTTTTACCTTAGGTTGAAAACATAAATCAGTTGAGGAGTAACTAGGTCCCAAGAACAAGTGTATTTATGTAAAAAGGGAAAAGTGGTTTGCATGTTTTGGGATGTAAGTACTAAAGTAGGACAAACTAGGCTTAGGATTATTGCGAATAAACTTGCTAATAATCCTTTTGAAAAAAAAGGTAAGGATGACCTATTTTGAAGATGAGTGTTTGTTTGAATACTTATAAAGAAATTTTTCAGTCAAAGAAGGTAGGTAACAAGGATATTTGGAAAAAGATAAATTTGGACCAAGGGGAATAAGGTTATTGCAAATGGACTTGCTAATAACTATTTTTGAGATAAGGATAGTTTTGAAAAAGGTAAAGTTGAACCAATGAGACTAAAGTTATTGTGAATGGACTTGCTAACAACTATTTTTGACATAACCAGGATAAGACTCTTTCGAATGTGACAGATTATGAGGAAATAGGTTCTCAAAGGACAAAGCAACTTTAAGAAAGAAAAACAAGTGATCTCGTTGGCAAAATGATTTTGATAGTAACCATAGAAACTATGTATGTTTTTACAAAAAAAATTCATGGGTCTTTTGCACAAATAAGATAATACAATCACACTCTTTATCACTAAGATCAAATTTTGGTTGCAAAATGTTATTCAACATCCCACAACTTGATGTCTTGTGATTCTAGTGTAATGTGTCCCTCTAATCAAAGAGGTGAGTCCATACAAGATTTGATCGACAAATGATACACATCAAAGAATCTTCAAGGCATGGCAAATAGAAGTCGCCCTTCTACGAGAATAATGATCCTTGGAGATGAAACCCAAGTAGCCTTATGCCTCTACTAGGGAAGTACAATGGTGAGTGATCTTGGGGGATGTTGTTTCCCTTGCACTGTGAATGAACATACCAAGGATAAAATCATGATGACTAAAATGGGGTTGTAAATAGGTATGTGGAGTTAGCCAAACAATTGTTTCGTATGTGATCTACTTAAGGATCTATTCCAGACATGCTGAAATTGTGGAAAAGTTTTCCAATCTCAGGCTACCCCTAGAAATGCATAGCCCAAACTTGCCTAATAGAGCGAAAAAGTTTACCCTTCCCCTCATTTATATACTGGCTAGATTTTTACCGGTTTGAGCTTCTCACCAAAGGGGATGTGCTTCTTAGAGGTGGTTGAACTCGCTAGAAGCACTCCTAGGTTGTTGTGAATGATCTTTCTAATAACTTTCAGTACATGTGACGCATATTTTAAGTCTTAATTTGCAAAAAATAGAGAAGACAAAGATGTTTTAGAGGGCATAATCTCAAAATGCACAAGGCACTTGGTTCATTTCTAGTTTGGACACTTTAGAGAATCCTAACAACTAATTGTGAAGACACATGTGATTTTAGCATTCAATGTTTATTTCCAACTTTATAGTGATGGCCAACAAAATAAATCGCATCAACAAAAGGAAATCATGCATGAAAGCTTTAAAAAGGAGGGAATAAGAATGAGTTTGTCTTTATAGCATTCAAGATTAGATGAGTTCTTTTTAAACCCTAAAATTGAAGTGTGTTCGCATAACGTTCATTTGCACCTTAAACGAAATATTCATCGCATTGGTTCAATTTTAAAACTCAACATTCAAGATTGGATTTTTTAATTAACCTATTAAAACATTCCAAAGAAAATTGTTTAAGATCTAGACATGCATTCCATCATGAAAATATTTTTTAAAAATCATTTTAAGCTCTTAAAAATAGATTTTCTAGCAAGCATTCTAAGAAAACATGCACCTATATATGTTAGAATTCTGCAAAGAAGGTACCTACAATAGAAAAAATTAAAATTTTCCACTGGTTGATTAAACTAGCAAACCCACAGGTTTTAAGCAAGGATCCCATAGCATGAGAACGCATTTTAAAATTTGTGTAATCACGGTACAGGAAACTAGTGAAAATATAGGACAAGTGGGCCATAGGAAAAAGATTATAGAGCGATCCTAGGATAGTGCAATCCAGGGATAGCATAATCCCACTTGTTAATAGGGTAAAATTCCTACCAATAGATGGATTTGTGGGTCTGATTGAGGGAGAAAAAAGTGGGGTTTAGGGTTTGATTGATTTGGTCAAGCATTCCCATAGGTTTTTACAATGATCCCACTAGAAAAATTTGGTGTTCCCATGGGAAGAGGGTTTTGCAAGAATACTAGGGGTGGTTTTTGGTGCCACGTGGTGGTAGGGTTTAGGACAAACTGTGATCCTACCCATGTGTGTTCATATTCCCACTGGTAAAAATTTGTGATTTTGCGGTAGCGAGTTTGTGAACAAAATATGTGTAAAGTATGTTTAAGCTAGGATTTGGTTGTATGGTTAGGAGTGCACTTCCTGATTAGAGATTTTGATGCCTACAAAAAATGTTAGAAAAACCACCTATCTATGCAAACAAGCATAAAATTTTAGGTGGGTTAGTTTAACAAAAACAAGTGAAAAGTGTGATTATAGTGACCCAAATACAGGGTCCCACTAGGTGTGCCAAAATGTATCACCTAATTTAGTAGTGCAAATTGAATACTAATGATTAACAAGAAGAATTTACAAAACTAAATAAGTTAACACTTATGATAGGATGAAGGCAAGCATTATGGAGGGAAGCAGACCAAGAATGATAAGCTCCTCAAATGTGTTGCATATGATAACGTCGGTATGTCCCTAATGGATGAGGGATAGGGAATGTGTGCTCATAATATGCTCAAGCTTCCAAAGAATGGGGTAATTTATCAAGCATAGGGGTGGATTGAGGATTCAATAATGGAGATGAAGATAGATTTTGACATGGTGATGGTGTAAAATGAGTATGAAGGAGTGGTAAGTGGGGCATTATAAGTTTTGCATGAAAGTTGATATGGATTGTAAGAAGGAAGGGCTTTATTTATAGACCAAGGGGTAGTGAAATGGAGGGTTAGGATGCAATGATGGAAGAATGGTGAGGGAGGGCTAGGATACTTTGAAATGGAAGCACATGGATTGTGCTTGTTCAAGGCTCTAGCCTTGTGACAAGTGTCACAAGAGGATTGAGTGGTCAAAATGGAGGGTCAAGGGGAGTATTGAGGGAGGATGAGTGTGTAATAGGGATGTAAGAGACATTAATGGCATGTAAGATCCATTAATACTCTTGGATAGGGATGGAAGAGGACAAGGGAGACTTGTTGATTTTGGCTTGGGTTAGCAAGTCTTATCCCTTTCTTAAAGTTGTGCATGAGTTTAGGAGGGGGATTAGGCTTGGCTTAGGAAGGGGGTTAGGGGGTAAGTGGCTTAGCTTGGATAGAATGGATTAGTTAGGAGGCTAAGTGAGGTTAGTATGGGTGAATGGGTTGGATTAGGGGTAAAGGTAGGGTTTAGGGATGTTTTATTTAATAAAGAGGGGATGTGTTATTAAATTAAATAGATTTGGACATTTATTTAATTTAATAGATGAATAAGGTTTTAATTAATAAATTGATTTTGGGTTATCCTTTGATTTTATCAATTGGACTATAGTTAATTAAATTAATTGCTTAAATAGGGGATGATGATTAATTAAATAAATAATAAATATTTAATCAATAATGTCCTAGAAGATGACTAAATAAGATTACCTAATGGTAATCAGATTTAGGTGTCTACGCTAAGCAATTAGGTTTGTAACCCAAAGTGAATAGTATAGAGCACATTGAGCAGACAATATTTTCCTTTTATGCCTTCATGGCTAAAAGACCAGCAGATCATGTGAAGTCATTTTCCTGGTACATTGATTCAAGTGCCTCTTGTCATTTCACCCACCATAGAGACTGGTTTACTAACTACCAGCCTTATTCAAATTCTATTATTTTTGGTGGCAAACAAGAGTACACCATTATTAGAAAAGGAAACATTCAGATTCCATTTGTTGGGAGGAATATGATTTTCCTCTATGTGTACTATATTTTAGGGATGGAACTAAATCTACTCCTAGTCAGCCGGTTGTTGCGACACTCTTTACAATTGGGTCTTTTTTGACTTACTGATTCTAGTGATTCTTTGGACTTAGCTATGTCTGCTCAGTGGTCTTCTGTTAGAATACTTTGGCATTGTGGTATGGGCACTTAAATGTGCATTATCTCTCAAAACTTTCTCAAGAAGAGCTTGTCCTCAGTTTTCTAGAGATTCAAACTCAGCAGCTTAGAGTTTGTGATGCATGCTAGGCTGGGAAGCAACATTGGACACTTTTCACCAATGTAATTCATGGAAAGCTTCTCATGTACTTCAACATGAGTGGCCCTATGGCCACTCCTACTACTCTTGGATCTAGGTATTTTCTATTATTTATTGATGATTTCATTAGAAAAATGTATGTATACTTTCTTAAAAAGAAATCAAATGCATTTATTACATTTCAAAAGTTTAAACCTTTAGTTGAAAGAGTCTGGGAAATCTATTATTTCTCTTAGGTTATAAAATGGGGGGAATTTTGTTCTACTGACTTCTCTAGCTTATATGATACTCATGGCATTAAGTGACAGTTAACCACACTCCACACACCACAATAGAACAATGTAGTTGAATGTTAGAATAGAACAATCACTAAGATGGCTTGATCCATACTCAAACATAGACATGTTCCAAATAAGTTCTTCATGGAAGAAGTTAACAATGTAGTTATTATTTTGAACTTTTCACCCACAGTGGTGATCAAAGATAAGACTCTGGAAGAGGCTTGGTCAGGTCAAAATCCCAGAATCAGTCACCTAAAACTTTTTGGCTCCCTTTCTTTTGTTTGGATCCCTGATGCATCACGCACCAAGTTGGATGCCAAGAGTTAGAAACTCATACTCTTTGGATATAGTAGTCTTCACAAAGTCTACAACTTAATCAACACTAGTGCATCTTGTCTCTTGTACAGTCATGATGTAGTCTATGATGAGCATCGAAGACCATTCATGTTTTTTCTCATGTTCCTAATCTAGCATATCACCCTATGAAGGCTCATGATTTGGGAGTTATACTTCCATTAGGTTCACATGATGGGAGGGCTCTAGTATTTTTTGTGGCTCCAATTGTACCAGTGATCCTTATACAAAGACCCTCATCTTCTCCTGCAGGATCACTTAAATTTGTAGATTCTTTACAAGTGTTTGATCCAAATTCCTCTAATAAGGAACCTAATCATAGAGCATCTCTTGATACTCATGTTGGTCATTCTCCTCTCTGGCATAAGTGGTGGGATAAGACACTTGTTGACCTTTGTGATGATGAGCTCATTAATGGGAGAACTTCTTAGAAAAAGAGAAAACCTATATGGTTTATTAACTTTTCTCTCATGGCTAACATTCATAGTGTATATGAACCTCAAAGATATTTCAAGGCTAAAGGAATTCTAGAGTGAGAATAGGCCATTACATATAAACATCAAAGCCTACTAAAGAATAACATTTGGGTCCTTTATGATCTTCCACCATGGAAGAAACCCATTGGCTACAAATGGTTTTACAAGATCAAATACAAATCTAATGGTACTTTGGATAAGTACAAAGCTTTTTTAGTTACAAATGGATTTTCATAGTGTCAAGGCATTGATTATGAGGAGACCTTTTCCCCTACTACGAAGATAAAAATAATTAGATTAGTCATAGGCATGGAAGCACAGTTTGGCTAGAAGGTCCATTAGATGGATGTCAAGAGTGTTTTCCTAAATGATGATCTCCATGAAGAGATCTACATGACACAACTTCCTAGTTTCAAGGCTACTAGTAAAGACCATCAGGTTCTCAGATTGGTGAAAGCTCTTTATGGCTTGAAGTAAGCCCTTAGGAAATACTACATTAAAATTTATAAGTACCTTAATGATTAAGTCTTCCAAAGGATTTCTTCATACTTAAATTTTTACATCAAGACTACCAATAGTGACATCATCCTTCTAGTTATTTATGTGGATGATTTGATCACCACTAGTAGTTTGACATCTTTGATTTAGGGAATCAAATAGAGTTTATGCTAGTCTTTTGATATGATTGAAATTGGGCTCATGCACTATTGCCTAGGGCTTGAGGTTTGGCAACATTCTTCTATTATATTCATCTCTTAGTCCAAATATGTCAAGGCTCTATTAGAAAATTATGTATGCATGATTGCAAGCCTGCATCCACACCCATGGATAAAGGTCTCAAGTTATTATCCAAGTCTAATTCTCCTCCCGTTTATGATATTGCATATAGGAAACTAGTAGGTAGCCTCACCTATCTCTCCTCTACTAGGCCTAATATCATCTTCATAGTCAACTACATCTCACATTTTATGATAACTCCTAATTCTAGTCATTGGATGATATAAAAGTGTGTTCTTTTTTATGTGAAGGGCACTACAAGTTTTGGACTTCTTTACTCTTGAAGTTATAATCCTAGACTTAGTGGGTTCACAGATTTTGATTGGGTAGACTTTGTTGATGACAAAAAGTCAACTTTTGGATATGTATTCAATTTGGGATCCAATGCCACCACATGGACTGGTAAGAAGCAACAGACAATTTCTCTCTCCTCTACCGAGGCTAAATACAAAGGAGTATTAAAGGTAGGTTGTGAAATTATTTGGCTTCATCAAATGCTTGGGGATATGCAAATGTCACCAATTGGAGTGACTAATTTATGTGTTGATAATGAAGGCATTATCAAATTAGCATGGAATCCAGTCTTCCATGAACAAATCAAGCATGTGGATGTTCATTTTCACTACATATGATAGCTTGTTGAAGATGGGAAAATAAACTTGTAGTGTGTTCCTACCATAGATCAGATTGTTGACATTCTCACCAAGCCTCTTGGTCTTGATAAGTTTTTTATATTGAGAGGACAACTTGGTGTTGTGGATAGATTAACATTAAAGGGAGGGTATTATGATAATAGATAAGATTCTATTACTAATTAATGGTTATAATTTGTAATATATTATAAATATTAGAATGTTTCTAATATTAGTTAGTATGTAGTTAGTATTTAGTTATCTATTAGCTTTCTTTTAGCTAGAATATAATGTTTCTATTCTTTACGATAATTTCCTAAGGAAACGTCATTTTATTCTTTTGTATATATTAACCTCTCGATCTTTGTTAATATGAAGAAAATATTTACCAATTACTTCCTAATAAGAGTCACTTGTTTAAAGGATTTATTCTTTAGACTCGTTAGGATCTTGCACACCATGTTAAGAGTGACCTTGTTAGAGAATTTTCCTTTTCAACCCATTAGAATCAACAAGTGTGGATTGATCTAAAAGTTGTACTTATTTCATGATAGATCCTTTATGTTCCTGACCAATTCTCTACTCTAGATAATTGTAAATGCACAATACTATAATTATCTTTAACAAAAAAATTATTTTATATGATCAACTCTCATCGCACACTGATCTAACATACCCTAAATATATTTTTCTTTGAGGAAGTGGAAATCCCCTAAACATGCTTCTCTAAGCTAGCCTCAAACCAATTCAAATCTTATGAGCCAGACATAACTCCTTGAACTCCATGCCTTTATATTGTCCTCTTTAGATCTCTCCTCTTGCTTTATCAATCACCATCATAACCTATATTGGTTCACCAAATCTTTACAACTAGACTTTGTCAATTTACTATTCTTCACTCTAAGTCATGTAAACCTTATGAAATCTTTCCTTCATCTTAATAATAGGTAAATATTATTTCACAATCATATTAAAATATCTCTAATAGATGTATCTTGTAAACTATCCATCACAAATCATCAAATAATTATCGTGCATCGAATTTACTCTAATTATCTATCTTTTTTCTATTCATCCAATACTTAGCCATTTCAATCAATCCAATTACTGATATAACTAATCAGTCACTTGTAGATCACCTTATTGCAAAAAAAATGACAACATACAAATGAAAATCCAACTAAAACTCATATTTGAACTTTTCAAACATCTTCATCAACATGCCAACAATAGTATTGCATTTTGTATCCTTGCTTTTTGAATCAAAGCTCTCGATTCAACACTAGGGCCTTAAGTTCACTGAAATGTTTAATGATAGTGATTACATAAACCTATAGAAAAATAGTGGTTAATATGTGTTTTTAGAGTGTTAGTTATATGGGTCACTATTTGAATCAATATGGATCAACTACTATGGCAAGGAAGAGAACCTTCTAGATGATGCCACACTTGGTAGAAAGGAAAAAATGCCCCTTATGTTATGGTTTATAGAAGGGAAGATAATCATTTTTATGGGAATAACTATTGCATATAGATGTGCAATATGTAATAAATATCAAGAAGTTACAACCTAGGGAGAAGAGGAAGAAAACAATAGTAGTTCTCTAGAGAACATGGAGACAATGAAAATTTGTGAGACAAAAAGTAGATAACATAACAAAGGAATTATTAGAAGTGATCAAGAATGATGAATAATATCATATATGCATGTAGTGACAATGGAAAATAACCTAAATATTATTGGAACATGTCATTTTGGAGGCATGGATGTGATAAACAATAAGATTAAAGAAAAGAAGAGTAATGATGATTTGTCAAACCTCAATTTGTTTGTAAGTAAGGAGGAATAAAAATGTCAATAAGTAACAACCCTTGCACCCTTGTAAATTGAGATTTTGATGTAAGGATAAAACATTATTCCTTAGGTTTTTTACTTCCTATGGGAAAATTTTTACTTTTTTGATATTAGTCTATATATATTATGAACTAAGATGTGGTTTCATTTTGTACTTCTTTGAGCTTCCAAAGAATCATAAAAAGGTAGATTAGTCAATTAAATTTTACTCTATTATTATCATTAATTAATGATAATAGGCTAAGTGGTCCAATGCTATTAGACATTTATAACGCAAAGAGATTATCATTTCCCTCTAGCATTGAATTATTTTAAAAGAAATATTAATTACACTTTTAGAGAATGTATGAACCTTTTTTACTTGTTATTGGATGGGAATCATTTTTTTAGGCATGTTCATGGTTACTTTGTATTTATTCCTTAGATGCCTTGGATATGGAACAAAATAATCTATTTAGATATAGAGTTACTAGATGAGGTTTGGAATTCACATATTTATCTTGCTATAAAATTGATAAATAATTTTCTTGTGGGTGAGTTATTACCAATAATTTCTTCTACTAGAATCCTTTAGAGATTTTTCCTAAATAATAATCATCTCCAAGGTCGTACTCAAATATATAGTGATTTTTACTAACATAAATTAGTTATATTTTAGCTCGAAATGTGCACACTTCATCATATTTATAACTCTTTCTTTTTGACAAAATTTCATAAGAGACACAAATATTTTAAAATGAAACTTGTCAAAGATGGAGTTTTATAAGCCTGGTGCTAGGAAAAGAGAAGAAAATAACTGTGATCCTTTAATGCTAGTTAATTTAGTAATAGGGGTTGTACATTTTCTGATTTCATAATTGGAATCTTATGAAGTTTTCCATTAGGAAAGTATGATTTGGGAGCAACAAAAAATAATTAGTAGTCCCCAATTGAGATATATTATTTACCAAGGTATTGGTAGTAGAAATGGTGAATGGAGTAGTTACATTAGTCCACTTATTACATGAATGGAACCATCACCTTTTAAGGAATCCCTATAAGATGAAGAAGAATTATTTCAAACTCAAATATAATTTCACATAACCAAAGCTTATTGCTCATCAAAAATGATGACTTTGATCCCTTTCTGGTTATGGTTATGGGATAGAATAGACAAAAAATATGGAGAAAGAGTAGTTGATTCTCTCAACAAAAGGAAAGTTATTTTATTTGTAGGTGAAATTCATATGAACCTAAGGTAACAAGTACTATAGAATATTTGTGGTGTTGATCATTATTCCTTGGTCAAGTTGGTGTTAAAAGAAGATCCATGTTGGTGTAAATACGTATTTACTATTTACACTTACTTAAGTTTACTTAGGTTAATGCATTATTTTATTATATTGGATTATTTTATTATTTATTTTGTGAGACGCTTAGGAGTTTGTGTACTTTCATGAATTGTCATATTGGCAACACAGAAGTAAGAAACTCTAATTCAACACATGGTATCTACAACACTGGAGTTTGCATCATTACCTAAGTTTTCATGTAGACAACACAGCTATTCACACTCCTATTTTAGCACATGGTTTCTACAACATAAATTTGTGTGCTACACCTTTGTAGGCTTATCCTCTCATCATCACACCTAGTCCTATGCTTAATGGAGGATAACCCATATCTGATGGAAATGTGTGTGGTTGTATGACTTATCATGAAGCTAATTCCTAGGCATTCTAGATGCATCTCAAAGGCCTTTATATACAAGCACTCCTAGTGTACTTTCATATTGAATCGAATACATATCAATATTTTTATCATACTCTTTCTAGTCTATTGTTGTGCTTGTGTTTGAGTTCTTTGATCTTGGGTGAATTTTGCCCTAAGAAAAATTCTTATAATCCATATAATTATCATTTTGATAGATATGTTTTAATCATGATAGAATATTGGTTTATTGAGGGAGAATGTATATTTCCAACCAAGTGTGATTAAGGAAGATTATTTAAAATAAGATGCATAATTAGTTGTATTATAGACATCTTGCTACATGAATAAGATGGTGTGAATGTGAGACCATTATATTTTTGAGATAGGAATTAAGAAAAATGTCATAAAATATATGGCTAATGTTAAAAATGCTAGAAAGTCAAGGTTGGGCATATACATCTAGAATTCCAACAACTCAAGGTGAGCATATGCATCCAATGTAATTATTATATTGCATAATGTATTAGAGTATAAGCGGTAAGTCATTAGTATGGATTTTAATTTTGGATTGGCTATGTCTATGAACTAACATGATGGTAGTTATTGTTGAGCTAACCAAGGTAGCATTATTTTATACCATGGTATCTTAAAGATGAATCTTTGAATTTAGAAAAGAGTTGTATAAGAGACACTTTAGGTTACATGAGGTGCCTGAAATTATTATTATTGATAGAGACATTGGAATGACTTCAAGAATATGATAATCTTCAATGTTGTATTTGGAAAAAAATGAAATTCATCATAGTGTATCATCTATAGACAGAGTGTTTGAATTAGGTAGTAAGGGTGCAACCCTTATTAGGTAATATTAACTTGAGGTAAGGGAAAATTTACATGGCACAAAGAGTTAGTCTAAATTAACCTAAAACATATAGGATGTTCAATATAGTTTCCAAATTGGTATGGGGATGATTAATCTATCTCATAATTTTGGCCAAGTAAAATACAAAAGTTAGTTTATGTTGTTCATATATGAACTTAAAGCATTAGTTGAGTAATATCCTTAGAACTAATATATGGTATATTATGGATGCTTCATATTAATGAGGAAAGAAAAATAAAGTAGTAAGATTATTTTAGAAGTAAGATGACACTTGCATAGCATTATTATCCTTGTAGATAAAATGGATAAATGTTATAAGTACATTAATAACTTCGAATAATATTAGAGCAGGGTTCCTGAGTGTGTAGACATATAATAGGGCATTTGCAGGGGGAAATGTGAATCAAGGAAACTAACCCTAAATTCATCACACAACCACACACACCTCAAACGGATTGAGTCCAAGGAAAGAGATTCTTTAAAGCCAACCCTCAAATGTGTTAAATCTTAGTAGGTCAATGCATCGAGGGGATAAAGGATCATTAACACAAGCCAATACCTAACGAATATGAAGATAGGTAAAAGAATACACCTTTCCCTTGAGATCCTAATTGGATACTTTTATATCTATACAAGATATGAAATGTAAAGTAATGAAAGTGATAGATGAAATGTTGAATAAACTTATTTTAGAGATTAGTACCTTGATTTCTATATGTTGTATTGCTTCTACATATCAACAAAGCTAGATTTAGGCTAAGAACTGTGAGATAGACAAAACCCATAAATTGATCAATGATCTATCAAGGTTCAACTGGATGATCAAGGATGGCCCAATCATGTTTTAAGCATCAAGGGTGAACTAGTTGACCTTGAATGAATGTGTGCTATTAATTCTAATTTTATAGATATGATAAGTGATGAAAATGATACTCTAATACATGACTAATATTTTCTTTCAAGATCTTCTCATATTTGAATTTTGGTGTGTTGGGTGGCTCTATAGGGGTTTGCCTTAGTCAACCCCCTATTTTGGTGGTTTCCACCTCCATGGATAGTCAGTATGTCAAATGTAACGTGTATGGTGCTTTCGTATGATATTTAAATATGCAATGTAAGAATACAAATCCTTAGATCCAAACTCTAGTTGTTAGCATGAATACTGATGATATTCCTTTGGGGAAGTATCCTAAATGTTGGCAAGATTATTAGAATGATTGACATGTTGCATTCATGACTGTGTTTGTCATTGATGTTACATAATATTATTTCTGTGAAGATTGGCAAAGTAGCAGACATAAAATGAGGTCATACATTCTATGTATTGAGGATAAGATCAAGTACATTTGAGGATATATTCTAAATTGTGTCCAAATAAAGTGGACACGTGCATGTATAAAGAGTTGAAGAAATGTAAAATTTATTTAAGAATTACATAGGACATTGTACAAACAAAGTACCTAAGAAGTGATTTTTTATTTTTGGATTGTATCTCCTAATAGGGATAGAATCATCATGAGCATAGTTAGAAAGTAATAGTAGATATACTGATCATGATATCAATGAGTATGCAAGATCAGAAGTTGCACATGAGATAATTTTTAAAGACTATGAGCCAAGTGTTGTGTAACTATAAAATGATTGTAATATTTTAATGAGGTCCTATTATAATTGATTGGGAAAGCCTCGAGGTCAACTCAAGGAATTATTTTGAGGATGTAGTATAAAGCAAGGTTATTTTCCTTATGATGATGTGTGGAATAAAGTGTGATATGCAAAGTACTTGGTAAATGCGAGTAAGTGATCCAAGGATTTATTGGATGCAAAGTTTGAAGATCTAGTATTAAGATTAGAAGAGGATTGGCTCGATCAATAGGAAAGAGGAGTTTACGATTACTCATTTCTATTATTATACAAGGAATAATATAGAGATCAATTGGACTGTGATTTTGATGATCTTGCCCCTAAATTTTTTTGGACAGTGGGTCCTTCTACCTTCTATAACTCCTAACAGGGTTGGAATCTCTTAACAGGGATTCAAAGTCTCCTAGTAGGGACTGATATGTACTGAATGTATTTCATTGGATCCTAACAAAATTCATCCTCTTACAAGGAACTTTTATATTAGTACATCATTTTGTGGATACCATCCCCACTGGGGTTTTCCCTCTAATCAAGGGTTTCCTTAGTTAACTTATCTAGTGTTATTGTGTATGTGTATCTTCTAATGGTTGTTGGTTATATTGTTCACATGATTAAGGATTAATAAGGTTGATAAATGCTTAAATAGTTAGATAACTAATTCACCCCACTCCTCTTTTACTTGTTTTGGTGGACTTTACTTTCTAACAATTGGTATCAGAGCATTAGGTCCTTGAAAGAAAAGATTAAAAACTTAAGGAGATAAATGGTGGGTCACTTTAGAAAAGAAAATCATAAATATGATGGAGTTAACTATGATAGCTGGAAGGAGAAGATGAAGACTCATTTTCTATGTATGGGTCCAGGGTATTAGTTGATGACAAAGAATAGAAAGAATATTGTGGAAGAAAGAAAACTTGAGGATTGCAGTGAAGCTAAAAGATATTTGTTTATCTGCAATATGCTTGCCAAACAAGCATTATTGTCAATTCTTCCTAAGAATGAATATAGTTAGGTAACATCCTTAGAAAAATCTCAAGAAATTTGGAAAGCTTTAGAAACTACATTTGAAGTGATATGCATGCTAAAATATTCAAATTACAAAATTGGATATGTTTGTTTCAAGATGCTAAGATGATAGAAGATGAATCTATAAGAAGCTATATTGGTAGAATATCAAAAATTGTTGTAGGAATTAAGTCTTGCAATGGATCTAAAACTAAAGATGAAATTATTTGGGAGATTTTGAAAATTTTGACACCACCATTCAAGTAGACATCGCAGTTGATTGAGCTAGTGTTACCCTCTACAAAGAAGTTTACCAAAGAGACTCTACATAGAAGACTAGAAGTAACAAAAGTGATCTTGAAGTAGTTTGGAGTTTTGTCTAGAATGGAAACAAGTTTTAGTGCATTAAGTGTTAACCATTCTTTATGAAGAAGTGTAATCACTAGTGGATACTATGCTAGCAACAATAGATCCAGACTAAAGAGGATAGAACAATTGAAGAAGGATTCACCTTACTTGTAAGAAGAGAACAATTGGAAACTACATTTGGAACAATTTTTGTATTGTCATTGATGCCAAATCTACTGATGAGACATGTTTCTATCCAATCTAAATATCATATCTATTTGATTAATGAAGAGGATTTGAGAAGTTGTTCATAAAAAAAGCACCTAGAGGAAAGGTTGAGTTATGAAAAGGAAGCTACAATAGAAATTTGATTAGTAAGACTTTGACAAGACAAAGTGATTGTTTAAATCATGTTGATAGAGGAGAAGATAGTAATGTTCAAGTCTTAACAGTGTAAGCCAAGAGAGATCACTAATATAAGGCTTGACTGAGGAACAAAGTAAAAGATCAAGGAAATTTGAAGTTCATGCCAAGTGATGCTAGTTTCAATTGAGCCATAGTTAGTCTCGAGAAAATTTAGTGTTAATCATGCATCAATATTGAGAAAGTGAAAGTATTGATGCCAACCTAGAAACTCCATAGTGGTTGAGAAAATCCATAATGAATGAGTGTTAGAACTTAGTGTTGGCCGAAGAACATCATTTTAATTTTTTGTGAGAAATTGTGATTTCTAACTGACTCAATTGATTTCTTGGGATATGGAAAGCATGTTGAAGATAAGGATTGATGTGTTCGATCATTTAATTAAAGGAGAGGATTAGGTAAGATACCTAATGAACGAATTTGATGAGAAGTTTCTAGAAAAGAAGGAAGATGAATAGATACAATGAACTTGATAAATCAAATCATGAACCCTAAGATCTACGATGATTGTGAAAAATGGAAAAGGACCAAAATTATCTATTTAAGGAAGCACATAGATGAGATTTAGTAGAGCACAAATGAGATATGCAAACAAGAGAACATAGTAGAGAAGTTGTGCATGTTTCCACTAAGATGGAACAAAGTTGTTGATGTTGATAAACAAATCTAAGTAGAAGGCTTAAGTTTATTGTGAAGAGAACGGTGACTACTTGAAGGATAGCCAAGAAAATCAAGGATAGAGGTGACAAGGAAGGCTTATCGAAGAATCAACACATGAAATGAACAGAGATCTAAAACTAAAAAGTGAGATGTAATCATATAGATCAAACTCTATTGTTTCCTTTCTAATCATTGTAAATAGTTTGTATTGAAATCCTTTTAATCAAAGATTGACCTAACAATCATTCAGGACTTAATAGTATGTGTAAATCCTTAACAAGGTGACATTCTAATGAAATGTTCTAAAGTCCTCTAACAAGGCCACCCTTAACAGGGTGATTAAATCATCTAACTAGACCACATTTAACATTGTGTATTGTAAACCTTTAACAATGTTGGCTCCTAACAAGGCTCACTTCAGAAGAGTGAAAAAGTGGTGACATGTTGCTGGTGGTTTTTCCCAACTTGGGTTTCCACATTAAATCCTAGTGTATAACTTGTGTTGAATGGTTTATGTTGTTTTACATTTACATATTAACATTCAAAAAAGTTTATTATTTTAGGATAGTGAACTGCTAGTTAATATATTGTTATTTAGATTACAGTAGAGACTGAATTACACCAAGATAATAAGAACATATAATGTTTAATTGTTTGATTGTTCAATTGGTAATAATAGACCTTGAGTAATTGATTCACCACCACCCCCCAACCCCCCCCCCCCACCCCCCCACCCCCCCCCCCCCCCCTCTCTCAATTATTCTAAACATTCTAACAATTGGTATCATTGCTTATAAAGAGAAGTTTGAACGTACTTGAAGCTAAACATCATGACTCACGAAAGGGAGGTACCAAAGCTGAACAGGGAGAACTTTCCTACATGGAAAGTGTTGATGAGGTTATATATAGCTAATATTGGTGATGTTGAAATAAACTTTGTGGACAATGAATATTTGAAGATAACAATTGTTCCTATTGTTGGAAAAATGTTCACTACTCCCCTTAGAATTTTTGACAAGGGCTTAACCACCTCCTGTGTATTATAAGTTGAGTATTTGTATCGAGCACTAATAGATTGATATTTTGGTACAATGGAAACCCCACTCTAAAAAGTGGTATCAAAGCTTGGTCATAGGTTTGAATCCTTAGACCCTTAGGTAACGTTGAGGGGAGATTGTTGGAAAAATGTTCAATGCTCCCATTAGGATTTGTGACAAGGGCTTAACCACCTCCTATGTATTATAAGTTGAGTGGTTCTATTAGGCACTAATAGATCATTCTTTTTGTGCAATGACAACCCCACTCTAACACCTCTTACTACTCAACAACTGAAAGAAAATCAAGAACATAGTTAGGCAATGTCGAAGATTTAGTTAGCCCTAAGCTATATCAAGTTTGATGATATAAAAGAATGTGATAGTGCCAAATAGATGTGGGATAAACTAAACACCATATGTGGAGGAGATGCTAGTGTCTTAAGGGCCAAATTAGAGAGCGTGAGGGGAAATTTTGATGAAATGAGAATGACAGAAGGTGAGAACATAGTGTAGTATTGCACAAGAATCAAGGAAGTTGTCAATATTATTTGAGGTGAAAATGGAAATATTGAAGATGAAATAGTGATAAGAAAGGTATTGAGAAATCTACTTCTCATATAGGCCATTATGGTTTCTACAATACAAGAGTTGAGATGCACTCTAGGTAACGATTTGACTTTGGAAGGTGTAATTAGTAGACTTAATACTTTTGAGACATCTAATTTTGATAACTACACACTTGCTACTATTGAATCTACTTTTAAATCATAATTGGTTCTTAGCAAAAGAAAAGGAAAACATGTGAAGAGTGACAGTGATGCTTCTAATGATGATCTTGATGAACTTGAAGCACTTATAGCAAAAATATTTGGAAGAGGCAAAGGTAAATTGCCTATAATTTGTTTTTCATGCAACAAGGTTGGTCATATTATTGCAAGGTATCCTAATAGAGAAGATAAGGATGAAAGAAATGAAAGTGAGTACAAAGGAAGGAGAGTTGACCAAGACTACAAGAAGAACAAGGATGATAAAGGTAAGAAAACTTGTTAAATTGCTAAAGAATAAACTAACACTAAATCTAAAAGTAATGGTGATAAAGTTATTTATGATGCTTTGTGTTAAGTGATCAATTTGCACAATGTTGAATGATAGGGATCCTTTTGTATCCCTCTCCTAAAAAGTTAATCGAGGATCAACTCCAATCTTCCAAGATGTCTTGCAACCTTCTTGATTTGCTCATTTGAGGGTAAATGTGTATGTTCACGAGGAGGCATTTGTTGGTTCTAAACAATTTTGGATGATTTGTTTGTTGTTGTTTGAGATGTAACCGCAAAAGAAATATATTTTTGTATTTAATGTTTTATGACAAATGAAATTTATTGATACAACTATATGAATTCTTATTTTAACCAAGTATTAGAATAGCAAAAAAAATATAGAGTAATGAGAGATCAAAGAAAATAACTAAAAGGGAAATTCCTAATGGACATAAACCAAGGTAACAACACATCTGGGAATTAAATTGTCAAAAGGAATTGGGTAGGAAACCAATTAAATTAGGAGCAAGGCTTCCTCAACTCCACTAATACAATCGTCAATGAGAACTTAATATAGACCTAAATATGTTTCATGCTTCATCAAATCACAAGGCCATAGAAAGTACCCTCATGCGAGACAAGACATAATGCAAGAACAAAGATGATCCTTTCTCCAATTTGTTACATCAATAGAATTAATTAACATGAGGCAAACACTAGAACTAAAAGGTCACACAATCATAACAACACAATCAAACCATTGGCTCCTTTATTATTCATGATCATGCATTTACAAAAATAACACACTCAAGCAAGATTTACAACACTTAGAATGAGAGCACCAATAGCATTTATTATTACATCAAAATAATGGCTTGGAGTACGTATTACATCCATGTATTTAAAATAAATCATCTCCTCCCTTTGTATTAGGAGAGAGAGCTCTTCTAATGCAAACTCATCATAAAAAAATTAATAAAATGAAGCTATTTACATACAAACTAACTCTCTAAATGGTGCTAAGTAGGTCTCCACCCTTTTTTACATCAATTAATGTGTGCATGAGCCTTTACATGACTTAAAACAATACAAAACTAAGAATATAAGAAGAAGGAAGATATGAGATGATCAGAAAGTCTCTAGAAGCTCTAAAAATGAAAGCTTGACCCTTTCTAGGCACTTTTGAGAGTTGAACTATTGTCAAATTATGTTTCTAATACATGGAATGCTCTTCTTCTTCAAAACCATCGGTACATCTCTATGAGAAGCACACCTGCGCACCTTGGTTGCAAGGTCCAAATTGAATTTCTAGCATCTGGGTTTTCTTCCCCTTTAGAACAAAATGATGTCTAAGTGTTTCTTAAACTTCTCTATGATTTCAGCCACTTGTGTAGCCTCACATAAATCCAAATCCACATATTTATTCTTTACTATTTGCTAATAATTACTAACTTCTATACAAGTCTCTACAAAATCCTCAAGCTTGGTGTTTAGTTCTAATAGTGCTTCTTCAGTACTTAATGCTCTTCTGATGTCATAATCTAATGAAGCCTCCTCAAATATCCTGCTAAATTATTGTACTACTGATTGCATTGCAAAGATCTTGGTCTTGGACTCATCTTCAAAAATCTCAAGGCTAGTGTCATTATAGTATCTCTTTGCCTCCAAAAATTTCTCTTGAGCTTTGTCCTTTATCCATTGGATTTCCTCATGTAAATCCTCTATTATCTTATTACTTGTCGATAGTTTCTCTATCCAATAATTGAGCTTATCAACCTCCTCTTGCACATATACTTCCATAAGCATTCAATACCTCTAACCCTTTATTGATCTCAACACATGTAAGTACTTGGACCAGGTATGTACTTCATCCACTAGCCCAAAATACTGGTTCACTATTGAAACCAATTTGTTAGCATTTGATTGGATGTGTTGCAATAGGTTCAAATTGCCTTGTATTATATGCACTCCTTTCTCTTCAAAATTGTCACACCATTACTGACATGCCTCCAAAAATGAGTCTGATTGCATTCTTGATTGCTTCCTTCCTCGTGTCATTGCAAGAGTGATCTCTAGATTCTCCAGGTGAATAGGGTCCACTACTTCATTAAAATAGCCTCTTAGTAGCTTATTATGCTTTCACAGCATTATTATCTCTAATTCATCCTAGTCCATGTGCCAAAACATAGGTCTTTTATGCCAATGGTGATCATCACTTTGGTGGTGTCCACCATGGGCCTTCCCAACATGACCTCCTTGATTTGGTAATCTTTAGGAGTTAGTTCTTCACTGTTAGCATGAGGAGGAGGAATGAAAATATGCACGAGACAATCCTAATCTTGGTTCTTCATTATGAAGGTTCGTGTTCTTGCATCACTCTTAGGTGGCTCAGGCCTCTTCGCTACTTTAATTAATTCTTTCATTCCTTCCTTTGTTGTTAGCTCTAGCTACCTCTTTTATTGAAACATAACCTCTCTCTTTAGCCATAATGGTGTGGTTCACATAGGTGACATATACTTGGTCAAAGAGGTTGGCTCTATAGTAATCTCCTTTCCCTTATCACTTCTCTCTAAAGTCTTCTTGCGTTGAGAAAGATCGTAAGAAGGAGTCTTTATGTGTAGACACTTAAAATTATCCTAAACATTATATTAATTGATTTAATATCTCCTTTGACATTATAATTAATTAATTATTAATTAATTATATTTGTCATGTTCTTTTACTTATTTAATTAAATAGGTTCACTTTCCTTAAGTATTTAAATTTATTTTAAATGCATCCCCTCTAATGTGTTAAATTTATTTAATGCATAGTGCTCCATAAATTCCCTTTTAAATAATCTAATTTATTTAATTTTCCTCCACTTTATTAAATTCTATAATTCTATGATTAAATTTAATTCTATTTAATTTAATTCTAATCCCACCTAAAATGTAGTCTGTCACCCATCACTCTCATCCTTCTAAGCCTACCCACTAGTTAATCCCACTTAATTATCCTAAATACCCTCCTAAACACCTTTTAGCCCCTAAATTTTTGCTCACACATGTAAGCAACTCAAAATCCAAGAAAGCCCCCCTTTCATTAATTCTTCCAAAAAACCTCTTACACTCTTACACACTTGTCCCCTTTTCCTTTCTCCAAGGTTGCTCACACATGTGTGAGCACACCTTGATTCATCTTAATCACCAAAAAGTCTTATGTTGACCTTTGCATGGATTGTCCCCTTAGCCCATATTTCTCCCTTGTGGCACCTATGTGGATGCCACATAGATGCAACCTCCTTAAGGCCTCTCTCAAGCCTATAAATAGAGCCCTTTTCTCAAGCATTCTTAATCTTCTCCATTGCATTGTTATCATGCTAGTTTATGCTTAGAGCTCCTTAGATATTTCCATGCATTATTACTAACTCTTTGGTAGTTATTTTAGATTTCATTTGTTGTTTTGATAATTTAGTTTACTTTCCTTCATTCATTTCCATTTCCTAGAATGTTTTAAGAATGGCTTCTTCCATAGCCTCTTGTTGAAGCATTTTTCACTCATCTAGCATAGTTTCATATTTGTATTCTTGCATTCATTCGATTGGTTTGAAGGGATTCTTCCATAGTTGTGTTTGAGGAGAGCACATTCACATCCCTCAGCATTGAGGACACCAACAAGGCCTCTTATTGCACCCTTGTTGAGCTACTTCGAGGTTGCATGAGGACTATTTTTTTTAGTTGCATTAATATTTCAAACTCAAATAGAATTAGTTGTATTTCAATTTACTTTGAATCCTTGATATACATGTACAGCCAATGTTTTCTTGTTTACACAGGCTTCTAATGGGTTAGGTTTTCATGTATACATTTTGACATGCCCAGTGGGACCCACCTCCCTATTCCAAGCGAAATTTCATCAAAATTTCTCGAAGTTTTCTGTATAATGTGCATTGTTGTCCCTACTAGGATGCAGTGAGATACAGGAGCATCCTAGGTGTAAGAGCAACCTTGCATCACCCAAAAATATTTTATTTTCAATCTTTTCTATTTTAATAAGGACTAGTAGACAAGGTGAGTAGTGTATATGGGAACTTGCTATTTTTAGTAAGTTTCTCATACGAGCTCAAAATGTTCTCATTTTCTACATGAAGTTTCATTTTAGAGTTATAAGCCTACCACAAAATCTCATTGCTCCAGCTCAAGTATCAAAGAAGTTACTGCAGATTTTCAATGGAAAAATTTGTAGAAAAATCTTCAGGCTCACTATTGGAGGCCTTAGAGTGCATGGATGAGGTTTGAAAACCCAATAGAAGAGTGCTACCGCAATTTTGAGCATGTAGATCAAGAGCTAACATTTCCAAAAAGTGGTTATAATAGCCAATCAAAGCAACAGTTTGAGAGTTATGGCCTTCCAAAGTTGGGCTACCTGAAATATCTAAAATAATTGTCAAAGATGTATTTGGCTGACTCTTTATGTATTGTTAGGGTCTGTTGGCCCTAGTATCAAGTTTCAAAGTCTAGAACCTTTCCAAATGGCATAAAATTGCCTATTTAAGAAAGGCTTGAATATTGCCTAGGAGAGTTCTAGTGGTAGTTCATAGCTTAGTCTTGCAGGCTATTGTAATGAAGGCACCCATGTAGGTTAGCATATTGTACTTATGAATTTTATAATTCCACATTTTCGGCGCAAATAAGAAGTCCACATTTTATTCTCACATTTAATTTTGTTTCTTTTTTATTTAATTTATTTATGGTATTAAGGGGAGCACCCTTCATCATAGTGTCATCCACGAAAATGCTTCATCGTCTCCACAGATCCTTGTCTCAACAATTTGCATCTCCATAGACTTAACTGTTGTCTCTAATTCTTCTAATATTTGCATTGTGGTTGGTTGTAGTTTTATTGTTTTGACTGACTGTTGTCTTCATTTCTTTTGGTGTCTATGAGTTTTTTCATCTCGAAACTCTCTTTTCATTTATGTTATGGGCTACTACAGGTTCATAGTTAACATTAACTATCATCTCCATTGCTTTTGGCATCTGTGTAGTTTTTCATCTTTGAAGTTTGGTTGTTGTGTGAAATCTACAAGAGTAAATATCAGGTATAATATGCTTGGTTCTATTCTATCATTTTTGTTTTGTTATCTCTGATATTTTGTCATCTACGCCTGCATTCTGTCATCTGTGTATTGATTTTTATTTATTTTTAAGTATAAAACAAAAATTGACTTTTAGTGGTTCTGTAGGATATGGGCTATTCTAAGTTGATTTACATATATAAAAATTATTTTTAAAAAAGTTAAAATATTTTTTTTTCCATAGTCAAGCATTCATTTTCGAGATTTTGGTGATGCTAATCAAGTTGATTGTTTGCATCATTACAAATTGAAGCATTCTAGAAACAACTAATCATGTTTTTTGCATGTTTTCCTTATAGTTTTTTTGCTCTTGGGAAATGAATTTGAATGCTTAAACACTTGTCCCTAAATGCATGTTGCACTTAATTGGATAAATCAAACACACTCTTGAATGGCTAAACTTAAAACAAGCAAATCCAATCTTGAATGCATAGTCAATTGAACAAAACCTTTTATTTGGATGAATATTGTTAAAACACAATCTTGAATGCCATAAGAAAATTGAAATTTTTCATGGAATGAATTTTTAATACAATCGTGAATGTCTTAAAGGAATTGACAAGCTTTTCATTGGAATGGATCGCTAGATAGCAAAAACACAATCTCAAATGCTTAAAGTTTCAAAGAACATTGCAATGAACATTTGGATTTTGTACTTAAAACAAATACTCATTCAATCTTGAATTCAATAAAGGAATTTTCTCTATCCCTATCAAAATACTTATATTGATGTCAATCAATTTATTTTTGTTAACAAACTCTCGATTTCTTATGTTGACAACATTGTCAAGTTGGAAAGAACATTGTATGCTATAAATACAAGTGTCTTCAAAAATAAATTATAAAACTTAGAGCTCCATTAGGAAAGAAAAAGTTTCGTTTAAACCCAAGACCACTTACATATTCACTCCTCTTGCACCTTCAAGTGATCTTGAATGTACAAGAAATAAGTGGCCTTGTTTTACACTTTTTTTTATGAGGCCTACTTGGGGATTTCATCACCCCTTCGGACAACCTCAACTCTAGCATTCTGGCAGAGTATAAATATTGGGAGATAAATCAAAAGACACCTATCTTGGAAGTAAAATCTTGTCACTCTTGGCTAAGCCCCAAAGAACTTTATACCTTTGGGAAGTGAAAGTGGAGATTTGGGTTATCATATCATCCCAGTAGTGTGGCAGTATTTTCTTTCATCTACAAATTTGGGCCTAGCGTACCTTGCGTATATCGATAACACCCCTAGTTGAGCTTGTCTACCCTAGTCAAAACCTTATAAGATTGTTGGTGTGTTTGATGTTCTTGAGTGTTCGAAACCCTCACCATTCGAAGGGGACACACCATCTAAATTTTTGTTGTATTTCATTGTATGCTTTTACATGTTATGTTTCAAAAAAATCCAAAAACATCATAAAAGTTAAAAATCCAAAAACATTTCAAAAATTAGAAAAAAAGGCTCTAGTTTTCCACATCACTTCTTCTATTCATCCATTTCACTACATCATTCAATTGAATCCCTAATCTTCATCCTAGTCATAATTCATAATCCACATCAAGATCCAATTCCCTCTTTCAATGATTCATCCTCATGATTCTTAATCCAATCCCTTGTCAAATTCATTCCTTTCTAATAAATCCCTAATTCAATCCATTTACATCTTCATCCAAACTCAATCTTTCTAGTTTTATCTATTCAAATCTTTCTCTAATTCAATTTTTCAAAAAAACTTCCACTTTGGACATAGGAGCACCATCATAAACCTTGGAATTTAATCCTATTTATCTTGAATGACCATATTCAATACTGACTCAAATCATAATCACAATCATCTTTCTCCTTCATCATGATTCAATCCAATCTTTAGGAAGAAAGGTTTATGCAAATTGTGATACTAGACTTTCATTCTTAGCAAACATTGTCATAGTTACACTCTCTCACTTGGGATTATTTGCCCATCGCCAAGTATTGAGTCATCTATTGTATATCTTATTTCAACTTGGGATCATTTGTCAATCTCCAAGTAGAAGATGATATCATCATTCAAGTCCAACATTCACTTGCTTGAAATATCATAAGGTCTTTATCTACATCAAGGTTATCTCAAACCTTCATCCAATATCAAATAAAATAAAATCCAATCCAAATCAAATCAAAATAAAGTCCAAAATTGTTCCTAGTCCTAAGGTCATATTTCATATATGATCAAATCTTTCACCACTCCTCATCTAAGTTCATGGATAAGAATTTGCTTAACCAAATGGTTGAAGATCTTCAAAGGCAATCTAGAGTTATACCTCCCATTCAACCTACATACGAAATCAATCCACAAAATTACATGTCCAAACCTAATCCATCTCACATTCATTATTCTTCTAGCTTTGACAAGGGAGATCCACCTCATCATCATTCATCTACTTATAATTCTAGTCATAGCCCACATAATTCCTCAAACAAAAATGTCATTGCCAAAGACATTGAGGAACTCAAGAATTCTATCTTGAGCCTAGCAAATCAAAAGAAAAAGTCTACCTTCCACGACATATGTCCTCTCCCCCACATTTCCAAGTTCATAATCCTCATGTTCCATCCAACCCAAATCCTCCATGAAATTCCCCATACTTTGAGCTTAATGTCCAAAACCATCATCCTAATCCCCTACCTAATGCTCAATCACCACACAATCCTTATCCTCCAAAATCAACATCATCCCCACCTTGTAATAAGTATGTCTTTGTCCCACAATCATTGGTAGAAAGCTTGTTTAAGTACCAAATTAAAAATGAAGTGATCCGATCACCCAAAGTCATACACCCAATGCCATCTCAAGAAATTGTTCCAAAGCATGCTATTATAGATTCCTCTTCTCCTCTAGATCCAAGCAATTCCCCATCCCATTATCCCATTATCCATCAAAATCCATTTATCCCTCTTAATCCATCTCATGATCCCATTTGTAATCAAGATCAATACATTATCTCTATTCCACTTATTCCCCGATATCTGAAGAGCTGATATCCATTGATCCTCCACTTCATGAAGATGTTCCTTCTACTTCATCCACTAATAATCCTCCATGTAAATCACTCCATATATGATACCATTCCCTCCACTCCATTGTATTATCCTATCCCATCTCATGTTCCTTTCATTACACCACATAATCCTCTTATAAGTCAAGATCAAAGTACCCCTTCATTTATATTTCATGCTCCCAATCCACCTCAAGATCCTATTATCCCTCATAATTCCCCTCGTGATCTCAATCCTCCACATAACCCTATCACACCTATCCAATTCACTCATGGGCCCCATATACATGGACTCACATCTTGTATTGAAAATAATAAGTATCCCATTGAAGAAATAATGTCTCAAGATGTTGGTACACCTTTCACTCCTTCCAAATCCAAAATTTCTCCCTCCAAACCTCAATATTCCCATCATCCATATTTCAAGTCTATTTTGGGCCCTTATATCCATATTACCATTCCTTTCTCATTTCCATCCATTTTGGGTCCTTATGTTCCAAATACAAACCCTTCATTCGTTCCATACATTTTGGGTCCTTACACACATCCATCCACCATATCCAATTCTTCCACTTCATCCCCTTATGCTCCTAACAAAGATCAAAAATGGCACATGTCCTTGAATTGCTTCCAATGTTCACCATTCAGAAGCTCTCCATACCATTTATCCTCATACACCTGTACCATGGCCAATGGAAGAAAATTGGATGCCAAAGATAAAGTGAATCAAGCCAAATATCTGCAAACATCCAAGGATCAACATGTCCCCTCTAAAAGACATGTTCAAGAAAAGAAAGATATGATCCAAAGGAAAGAAAAAATCAAAAGGCCACAAAGGCTCAAAATGAAAAATTTAAAAATCATGTGGATTCCAAAGCTACTTAATGAATCAATGAATCTAAAAGAAAAATTCAAAATAACATCCAATTTCACTTATCCATAGGCTTCCTTCAGTCATAAATCCTCCAAACTTCCATTTTACAAATCCATTTTTGGTCCTTATGTACCAAAATCTACCATCCTAAATCCATCATCTCCTTCATCTATTTTGGGTCCCTATATTTCAAAATTTAAAATTTCTCCTACATATCCTCCAAAATTCCCTCCTATCCATCACCCTTCAAGGTGTGTGCCAATGATGATCTTTCCACCTCCTTCATCCACTCATTCACAAGTATTCTAACCTAGCATCCATCAACCATGTCTTCCTCCCAACCACTCCAACCCATTAATCTAAACTTTTTCGTAAGTCCTTGACCTTCATTTACCAACCCATTTCATCCTTCTTTTCACCATCCTACCAACATCTATGAGAAATTAGTAAAAAATCCTTGAAAATAACAAAAGAAAGAGAAATAAATATCAAGGGATACCATCCATGTATCTAGATGCTTGATTCCTCCCTTTGTTTTCCTATCATGAATCCAATATCTTCCAATTCCACTTATCCATCCATTATTTTTTCCCTCTTCCACTTGCACTCTACACCAGGGGCAAGCTTCATCTAGACTGCATCGCCTTATATATCTTCCATATTTCCATCTATCATCCATCATCCTTTCTATCTTTGATCTTGACTATCCTATTCCTTCCATCCATTCATTCTCACTTTGCATATCCCTTTCTCATTATCCATCCATTATCCTACATACTTCCGTCCACTTTTTCATCTTCAATCTTGACATCCTATCCATATCATGTATCCCATAGTCTTTGTCACATTCATTTCCTCCATCCTCCATCCATATTCCTACATACTTTCATCCTTCTTTCATATGTCCTTGGTCTTGGTTATCCCATCCATTTCATGTCCCACATTTCATCCATACTCTTCATATCATTATCCCTATTTCATACCCTCCCTCCCATATCCCCTATTCATTCCACTTTTAGGCCTATGCTTATGATCAATACTAGAGGCACGATAACAAAATGTCCATACATGCTTTGGAAATACACATGCCTTCCCTTCCTCCATATAATAGCCTTTGCACCATATTTCCATGTTCATGCATCCTTTCCCACCATATTTCCTTCCATTTTCCTATCCTTGGTATGGGGCATTTTAACTCCTTTGACACATGGTCCTTGGATCCCCATTGTCCGATAGCATATCCTTTGGTCCCCCATATTATTTCACCCATTTATCATTCCTTAGTTCTCCCTTGTTAGGATTAAACCTCAAATAGAAATAACAATTACATGCAAATATAACCAATAACAAAAAATAATAGATCACACAAAAAAGAACACAAGACACCAAGATTTAACATGGTTCACCCAATCCCTGGGCTACATCCACCAAATAGCAAGTCCAGTATTATTATGATCCAATGATTACAATATGTAATCCCTTATAGCTCAATACTGCCACAAGAACCAATTTTTGCATCACCTACCATGAAACAATCCCTAACCCTAAGACCTTTTATACAAGTATTTTTACTACTTTAGGGTTACATCATGTCGGCCATATGTTAGCCATACATCGGCCACAACATCAAACATAGCCCAAAAACTTTTATATGTTGGCCACAACATAGGCCACATCTCCGAACCCCAAATAATTTATGAAGTATTTATAGTACTTCCCTGATCAGTCACCACAAACTAACATCCCTTGTCAAGGGTTCTAATGTATTCTACCTTCCATCAATTTTTACTTCTTTGAATTCAATCAAATCAACTCCTTTATCCTATAATCTAATAAAATTCCCTTCTTCTAATCATTTCGAACAAATCAAATTCCATGTTATCTTTCTTCTTCTGCTAACCCAAGCTTATCATAATCATTATGCTCATTCAATCAAGTTCTTCCATCATTTGATCACATCTTGTCCAAATTCTTCTATTCATCATCTAATCTCATGACACTAAGCTTCAACCCATCAAACTGAGCTTATTAAAATAATGATTGCAAACAAACTTACACAAATTGACACTGAGACTAAATGATTTGAGAACCTTGTTCCTTTTCACACAATTGCTAGGGAACAATCACAAACATTTCAATATAATTCAATCGAACAATAAATTTTCACCTTACAGGATGCATCCTTCCTACACAAGCTTAATACATTCACCATTAGAATAAAGTTCATGGTAAGAACTATGGACTGAATGATGACTTTTTTTTTTTTAAAGAGGGGTAAACGCTTTGACCTGGAGCTATGAACCAGTGAGGCCACAAATGGGGGACCTCATCCCCATGAGATTTGAACCTTGATGGCAAGGATAACAACACAACAACTTAACCATCATAACATGCCACTATTGGCTGGACTGAATGATGACTTGGTCATAAGGTCTTTTGTTGATTCTATCTTTGTATGTTAGTGATAGCCTCCCCAAGTGTGCCTCAATCTTCAATATCTTGGTATCATTTGAATGGCTTAACCTAATTACATGGTTCATTTTGTGATATGATCTATTTTCATGATTCTTTAGCACATCTATGTTGGTTTTGAGTTATGGTTATGCATTTCTCACTAGGGGCAATGGGTTAGCACACTTTCCACCAAGATCCTTGAAAAGACTTTGGGTGTGCCCAAACCTCTCTAATGTGTATCTATCATTTGTTCCATCATAGCTACAAAATCTATATTATGTTTTAAGAGTCTAGTCCATGCAAAGGAACCTTGCCATATATGCTAATATAGCATTTGATGGATAACTCCTCTTAGAATATCAAACTAGGGTGTGCTCTCCCATATGAGCACAACTAAATCCTGTGAATTCATGTAGTTAGGATGTATTTAGATTCATTATCTAGTTAACTCATTATCCAATTCACCCTGCTTCATTCTGGTCTTACCAACAAGTCATGCAAGGTCATCTTTTAAGCCTTTTATTTTCCCTTTTCCTTCCTGTGTCTATTTTTGAGAAAATGGGGCAAAATATATTCCTCTTTCACCCCATTTCCTCAAGGGGGCACCCCCTTCCTTGTCGTTGCTACAACACAACTCTTCTAACTCCTCTCCTTGTTGGGACAACTTGTATTTAATTTTTTTAATTGTGTTAAATTTTAATTATTTAAAATTTTAGTTATTTAAAATTTAATTTATTTTAATTTTAATTTATTTAAATTTTAATTTATTTAAATTTTAATTTATTTAAATTTTAATTTATTTAAATTTTAATTTATTTAAATTTTAATTTATTTAAATTTTAATTTAATTAAAATTTAATTTTTAATATGTTTTATTAATAAGTTTATTAATAATTTTCTTAAATTATTAAAAGATGATCATTTATTTCAGGTTTTTATTGAAATATTTGCTATAAACAATTAATTTAATTAATTCATAGCTTCATAGGTCTAGCTGGTTATTATCACAAGTTTGTCTAGAACTTCTCCATAATAGCACATCCTATCACTTCCTTTCAGAGGAAATGAAAGAAGTTTTTATGGATGGAGAAATGCGAGGAAGTATTTTAGAAGCTCAAGGAGCTTTTGACCAATGCACCAATATTATCAATACCTGATCTAACAAGTGACTTCATGGTGTGTACAGATGCTTCCCTAGAGGGGATTGGAGCAATATTGATGTAGGATGGATAGGTGATTCCATATGAACTGCACAAACTCAAGGATTACGAGCTGAATTACCCTACGCATGATCTTGAGTTAGCTATGGTAGTTCATGCCCTAGTGAGATGGAGACACTTCTTGCTAGGACACATATTTGAACTTCATAGTGATTGTTGTAGTCTATAATACATATTCATGTAGCCTAATTTGAATGCTAGGCAAAGGTGTTGGATGGATTTTCTTTGTGAGTGTGACTTTAAGGTGAAGTATATTTAGGGAAACGAGAACATGGTAGCTAATGCCTTGAGTCATAGAAGACATGTGGCACTATATTTGACTCTTAGTGTGAATTTGAGGAGCCGTATACTTTAGACACTTCCTACTGATACTTGGTATTAAGAGGTGAGCAGGGTGATAGATTCAGGTAGACCATTGGAGGGTAGGTTTTTAGGTTATGTTTTGGAGTCAGATGGCCTTTTGCAATATTTAGAAAGGATCTATGTGCCAATATTGGATGAGCTTCGTACATTGATCCTATCAAAGGCTCATCATGCACCTTACTCGTCACAACTAGGTGTCAAGAAGATGCATGCAAATTTGTGACATCTATACTATTGGATAGGGATGAAGCATGATATTGTTGATTTTGTGGCTAGGTGTCTTGAGTGCCATAGAGTCAAGGCAAAGCACTAGCATCTAGCAAGACTTTTATAGCCTAATCTCATTCCTTCATGGAAGTGGGATATCATCTCTATAGATTTCATTATACGATTGCCTATGACTTCTTGTTGACATGACGCTATCATGGTCATCGTTGATCAGTTGACTAAGGTGGCACATTTTTCACCGATGAGGTCATCCTACACTAAAACTTCTATAGCTAATGTCTTCATGTGTGATATCATGAGATTACATGGTATTCCCCAAAAGATCATTTTGGATAGGGATTCTGCAGTCACCTCTACATTATGGACATCACTACAGCATGATCTTGGAGCACAACTTTAGCTCAGCTTATCACCCAAAGATAGATGGTCAAACCGAGAGAGTGAATCAGGTTCTAGAGGATATGTTGAGGATGTATGTGATGGATAGAAAGAATCTTCAAGAAGATTATCTATACCTAGTGGAGTTTTCTTATAACAATTGATATCATATTTCTATTGGATGGCACCTTTGCAGGCTTTGTATGGTCATCCTTGTCGTACACTATTGATTTGGGACAGTCTTGAGGATCGCATCCTGTTGGGTCCTAAGATGCTTTGAGATATGGAGCAATAGGTAGTGTGCATCCATGAGCATGTGTTTACAGTATAGGATAGATAGAAGAAGTATGTTGATGTTGATACGGTGAATAGGTAGTTTGTAGTGGGTGAGAAAGTTTTCTTGAGAGTGTGTCTGTGGAAGAGTCCAATCTATTATGGAAAGGGTTCGAATCTAGCACCTCGCTTTGTGGGACCATTTGAGATTCTTGAGAGGATAGGTCCAGTTGCCTACCGTCTTGCATTGCCACCCAGCCTAGCTTGTGTTCATGATGTTTTTCATGTTTCTATACTTAGTATATACCTGATGTGATACATGTTCTTGATTGGAATGTGTTATAGGTAGAGGACGGGTAGCTGGCTTTGGAGCCAGTTTGCATTTTGCAGTAGTGGGATTCGACCCTCAGGGGTCAAACCATAGAGCAGGTAAGGGTCCAATGGGACCCTACTGATGAGTCATCAGCTACATGGGAGGATGCATCTAGTTTATGGGATTTATACCCCTACTTGTTTATAGGCTTCCAGGAGTAAGCCTAAGTCTAAGTGTGGTGGATGTAGTGCCTACCCCTAGTTTACTTTTAATCGCCAAACTCTTTTAGGTTGGTTTATGCTTATGCTTGATGATTAGTGACAGTTTTTTCTAAATTATTGGGTATTATTTTCATACATAGTTGATTATATGATGAGACTACTTTGGTGCTAGTTATTTCATACATGCATGATTATACTTTGATGATGATTATTTACAGTGATTCCAGTTATTTAATGATGTTAGTTAGATGGATTATTTGTACATGTTTTCTATGGATACTTACCCCATACTTGCATGTGTATGGTGTACATGTATGTTTTCTTTATGTTTGATTTTTCTAATGTGGTTAAGGAAGGGAGTCGTAGTCACCTACTAGTTGGGATCTACATGATGCACCACTTCTTGCCATTGCCTATTTAGTTTAGAATATATGTGTTTGTACATGTGTGTATTTTATACAGATTGCAGCTACTAAGTATCAACTTCCCTGAATTGTCATGATGAGCGTACCCTATTGCAATATCTCAATGTTAAGAGAGGGGAGATAAATTCTTGAGTCCAAATCTTGACCCTAAAACCAATTGTAATCGAAATTAGGACAAGTATCTAAGATGATTACCATTATGAATTCGTCATATGACATAAATTTGTGATTATGACCCTTGAGTTTGATCTTGTATGTTGTATTTTATGATGGGTTTTCATATTTTGTCTTCTGGGTCTATGGGGATTTTTCTATTAATTAAATCAAATTAAAAGAATATTTAATGACTTAATTTAATAGAAAATTATTAAGATAATTTCAATATTTTATTAATTGAGAAATTAATTAAATAAAAGAATTAAATTTAAAGATAAATTTATAATTCTAATTTTAGAGCGTAATAATATTTGTTTAATTTAATAACAGTATATTTTAAGAGATCATTTTTAAATAAATGCTAAATATTATTATTACTTAATTTAATAAATATTTTTATCAAAAAACACTTTGAAAATTAACTAAAGAGAGAAAGATAAATTAATTTAATAAAGATATTTTAAATTGTAAAAAGTATGCATGAATATTCAAAGAGTAATAAAATATTAAAAAGATTGTGATCAACAAGTTCCCTCGCATGATTGCATAATCAATGTCCCAAATTTAGGGGAGAAACCCTTATCAGAGGTTGGAGTTCATTTCACAGGGACCAGGAATTTTGGAGGAAGGCTTTTAGAAAAAATGGTTTTAGAGGAAAGAGGATTTTCTCACATTCTTTGTACAGTTGCACATTAGCATCAGATTCAGGTAGAATCTTGTGTTTTATTCACACAATTATTTATGTTCTTCAGAATTCTTGTCTTCATCATGTGAGTTAAATATGGTTGCAAAGTTTTATTTAGGATGAATCTTTTCATTGTGAAATTTATTGGTATCCGTATCAAATTTTATCTATATATGACAATTAAAAAATTAAAAAACCCTCGTTCTATAAATTAAATAGTTGGTATTTTAATCAGAACGAGTTATGAAAAGAAATTGAAATTGTAGATTGCAAACTTGAGTGGTTTGATGGGTTTCCTCTATCAGGTTAAATTTGTTTTTTTTTGTTTTTTTTTTATAAAGAGAAATTTTTATTTTTTTTTTACCTTTGCAAAATTTCATTTGAAATTTATTAAAAAGAGAAATTTAAAATATATATATGATTGAATAAGGGTGGGAGCGAGGCCACCAAACCCCACACCCCCCAACTTTGCCCACAGCCATAAAGGTTGCACGCGGTAGACTTTACTGCTACACATAGCAGCAACATTAGTACTACTACTTGTAGCAACAGTAACGCCTACAGTCGCACCATACAAGTAGGTTGACGGGCCTTATAAACTCCAAAAAAACTTTATTAATTAATTTTTTTAATTGTGTTAAATTTAATTTATTTAAATTTTAATTTAATTTATTTAAATTTTAATTTAATTTATTTAAATTTTAATTTAATTAAAATTTAATTTTTAATATGTTTTATTAATAAGTTTTAAAATAATTTTCTTAAATTATTAAAAGATGATAATTCGTTTAGGGTTTTTATTGAAATATTTGTTATAAACAATTAATTTAATTAATTTAGTTACTAATTAATTAATTGTTGATGGAATGTTATAGAAGAAATTGATTTTGGAAATTCTTTATTTAATATTTAATATTGTTAAATAATTGTCAACTAATTATTTAATAATTATTATTTAAAATTTTAAGATCTTTATAGAAACGATGTTTGTTTTGTGAGTTAAGGATAATTGTGTGCTTTGTTTTTTAACAAGAAATGGATTGAATTGTAAGAGGAAAAGAGCGAACCTCATCAACTCAAAAACTTACATTGAAATGAAAACTTAAACCTTACTATGAACTCAAACTATGTGTCTTCAAAATCAAACAAAACTATGAAACTACATTGTTAACTGTATGTTTCTTATGTTTGGGTTTGGGGTTGACTTAGAGTGTTGACCAGTTATAGGATGTTTACCAAAGGTCGAGAAGTATTGTTTTTGTGTTTACCTATGATGTTATAATTTGGTTTATGTGTACTTTCTTGGATCAATTCTATTAGGATGATTTTATTAGTGATGTTGTATTTTGACTAGGTGATTTCGGTACTTGTCACTTACTTGTGTAGAGAATTGATGTATGGTTTTTGGTCTATTGAGATCTTTTCTCTTTTTTGAGCTTAGGGTAGGTTATTTGTATGTTAAGTTGGGAAGTGGCTTGCAACGGAGGCCAAGGCCCTAAAGAAGCTGAGGAGTAACCCATTGTAGGTAGTTAATAAGTGAAAATACTACACTAAATGAGTGTAAAATGAACTTAATAAGAGTATTTGTATTTCCTCACCCATGCCTCGAGTGCTAGTATAGACTAGGATGGGAGTAAAGAGGACGCTTGGTTGCAACCATGCATCATTAGTATGCCTTGTTAGTACAAAAGGATACTAGTGCCACATAGAATCACTAGGGGGCTAGAGGATTGAAAGACTAGTTGAGTAACCCTAGAGTTGGTTCGTGTGATGACACTTGCCCACTAGCATTATAGATTCCCTATGTTTCTTTGTTTGCCTCTAGGTTTAGATGTTGTTTGTATCTTGGTACCCTAAGTTAGATTACTGTTAGGTTTTCCCTTAACCTAGATATTACTTTTGATTTTTTGGATTGTTATCCTGTTTGGGACTTGAGACTATCTTCTCAACACAGTGGGAGTGGACCTTTTTGGGTTACCACAAGTTCGGGTGGTAGTGCTTTTTAATTTTACCATTGAGATCTGTCAATTGATGTCGTGGTTGGAGTTCCTTATTCTGCATTTCCTTTCATTTTATCTTTGTGTATTATGATGGATGGTTATATCTATATGATGGATGATTTTACTTATTGTATTGTATTATATTCTGTTTCATGAATCTTAAAGGGATGATGTAATCTATTTTATAGATGTATATTCTTTCATCCTTTCATACCTTGTGACATGTACAGTCGATGATTGTGTATTTTGATTATTGCCAAGTGGCATTCAGAACAAATGTTTATTGTTTAAATGAATTTGAACTTATAGTTAATCTTTAATGTGGATGTGTTATATATTAGATTTAGTATTATTTAAATTTAAATGTGATTCAACGTATTAGGATCCTTAAGGAATGTAATTTTTTATGTATGATTATATGTTATTGCTTCCGCTATTTTATCATTGTTGTTATATATTATCTTTATAAAAAATATTTGGCAAACTTAGTAAAAAAATTTAGTTCTTTTGGATCCCTTGGAAGGGTATTACATGTGTGCTCTCCCATATGAACACAACTAAATCCCATGAATTCATGTAGTTAGGATGCATTTAGATTCATTATCTAGTTAACTCATTATCCAATTCACCTAGCTTCATTTTGGTCTTACTGACAAGTCATGCAAGGTTATCTTTTAAGCCTTTTTATTTTCCATTTTCTTTCCCATGTCTATTTTTGATAAAATGAGGCAAAATATATTCCTCTTTCAGCCTATTTCCTCGAGGGGGCACCCCCTTCCTTTTCATCGCTATGACACAACTCTTTTGAGTCCTCTCCTCGCTAGGACAACCTACATTTTATTTTCTTTGATGCAATGTCATCCAACCCTACATCAAAGAGGGGCAAAATGTAGACACTTAAAATTGTCCTAAACAATATATCAATTGATTTAATATCTCCTTTGACACTATCATTAATTAATTATTTAATTATATTTGTCATGTTCCTCTACTTATTTAATTAAATTGATATAATTAAATAGGTTCACTTTCCTAAAGTATTTAAATTTAATTTAAATGCATCCCCTCTAATGTGTTAAATTTATTTAATGCATAGTGCTCCATAAAATCCCTTTTAAATAAATTTTAATTTATTTAATTTCCCTCAACTTTATTAAATTCTATAATCTAACGATTAAATGAAGTTCTATTTAATTTAATCCTAATCTCACCTAAAACCTAGTCTACCACCCATCACTCTCTTCCTTCTAAGCCTATCCACTAGTTAATTGCACTTAATTACCCTAAATACCCTCGTTAACACCTTTTAGCCCCTCAATGTTTGCTCACACATGTGTGAGCAACTCAAAATCCAAGAAAGTCCCCCTTTCATTAATTCTTCAAAAAAGCCTCTTACACTCTTACACATTTGTCCCCTTTTCCTTTCTCCAAGGTTGCTCACACATGTGTGAGTACACCTTGAGCGATCTTAATCACCAAAAAGGTCTATGTTAACCTTTGCATGGCTTGTCCCCTTAGCCCATGTGTCTCCATTGTGGCACCTATGTGGATGCCACATAAATGTCACCTCCTCAAGGCCTCTCTCAAGCCTATAAATAGAGCCCTTTTCTGAAGCATTCTTAATCTCCCCCATTGCATCATTATCATGATAGTTTATGCTTGAAGCTCCTTATAGATTTTCATCCGTTGTTACAAACTCTTTGGTAGTTATCTTAGATTTCATTTCTTGTATTGATAGTTTAGTTTACTTTCTTGCATTCATCTCCATTTCCTAGAATATTTCAAGAATGGTTTCTTCCATAGCCTCCTCTTGAAGCATTTCTCACTCATATAACATAGTTTCACATTTACATTCTTGCATTCATTCAATCAGTTAGAAGGGATTCTTCCATAGTTGCGTTTGAGGAGAGCATGTCAACATCACTCATCATTAAGCACACCAACAAGGCCTCTTGTGGGCACCCTTGTTGAGCTACTTTGAGGTTACATGAGGACTCTTTATTTTTAGTTGTATTAATTTTTAAAACTCGTGTAGACTTAGTTGTATTTCAATTTACTTTGAATCTTTGATATATATGTACAACTAATTTTGCTTGTTTTCACATGCTTCTGACAAGTTAGATTTTCTTGTATACGCTAATATATTGAATGAGCAAACAAACATGAAGAGAAAATAGGGTAAATAGAATTACAGATCCAATTCACTATCAAGTTTGCCAACCTTTTCATTATCATCAGAAATTACATTTATAGTTTTATGTGATTCCTTAGTTCTGGTAGTGCAACTATCACATAATAGAAAGAAAATATGAATAAAACATGAAAATATCTTATATGTGATAGTATGGATGGAAGACATCTTTCTTAGCAATTATTCTAATCCCATGGCACCTCTAAGAACACCTGGTGACTATTTATCTTCAACCAACTTCAAAAATCCTGTGAAAATCTTCATTTCTTTCATATTATGTTTTTGGCACCCGATCCATGTAATTTGTATTTCAACGGTTATGTTAAGTTTGAATCATATTTGTCAATCTTGAATCGATGATCATGATCTTATTTGTTCATTAATTCTTCCATGGGTCCCTTTGTGTACATGTGTCCAATGCTCATTTTCCCACAATGGTTATTCTTCACACATCTTTGAAAAGTAGGAAAGCAATATGCATTGATCTGATTTTGATTGATGATTTCCATAAACTAAAGGTCTTTTATAATAGTTAAGAACTCTAACCAACCCAAGTGTGCCATCTTGACAACTTTTTCTAACACATTCCCTTTTGCGTCCCACAACTGAGTCTAATCCCACCATGACATGCGTTGCATGCTCACTTTCCTGCATTAATTAAACTTTGAGCATCTTCAAAAAGTAGGAAAATGCCAAGCATGGATCAACTAAAATTTGACGATCACCATGAAACTAAAAACCCTTTGTCATGTCATAAGCTTGGAAATTGGCCCTTACAATCTCACAATAAGTTGTGGCTTGTGGCTTCAGAAACCTTCATTGTTTTCTCTTGTGATCTCATGATCATTGCCTTTCGTATATTCGGAAGTCTCCTTACAAACCTTTACGCTTATGCAATTCTCCATTCATCATAAGATCGCAACCCTCTACAACCTTTTACACTTTATGTCATGCAATCTTACAGTCAAACAAGGTTTTGTATCATCAAAAAGCCCTTTTAAGCTTCTTACGATCTTGCAATCATAGCTATGAATAACATCGGACCTCGCCTTTCCTTGTCTTACAATCCTACGATCATAGCTTTGTGTAACCCTTTTTGTGACTTCAGAAGCTTTAACTTAACTGCTACCTTTACCTTCTGATCATACGTTGGCTATTATATTTTTCACCATGGCCTTGGAAGCCTTAACTTTTATCTTTACAATCATACGATTAGCATTTATGTCCCCTTTGTTGAACTTTAGAGACTTGCATGGTTTGCCCTCGTGATCTCACAATCCACTACATTTCATAACATCAGAAGACCTTTTCACATATGCTAAATTCTTTATGCTTGTGCATCTAGCCCCACTCAATTTTAACCTTTTTGCTTATGATCTTATGATACCCTTGCTCTTGTATGGTCAAGAGTCCCCTTTTTAGCCCTTGCAATAATATGTTGGTCACTATCTTTTAACATCATATCACTTGCCATTTACCATAAAACACTTATGATGACACGATATGGGATGATCATAAGATCACAAACTCTCGTGACAAACACTTGCAACACTATGATATATGGGATACCATAAGATTAGGAGACTCGGCATTTAGCTTTTACAATCCTCTGCTAGCCTTTAATTTGTAACATCAAAAGAGAGAGAAAAAATTAAAAAATACTTAAGGGCATGACTTTTCAATGACCAATGGCATGCGTTATTTTTATTGATTGACTTTTCCATTCATCCACATAGTTGATGATACAAATTGGTTTCTCTGCATTCTGAACTTGATCAACTGTGATATCTTCTATTAAAATGCAATTACTACAGATTTTTTTCCCTTGAAATCCTTCTAAATCCTTAGATGATGAATTATTAGAGTTTACAGATCTTCTTCTCATCAAGGAGATTCTTATAACTAACTCACCAAACCCTAAATCACCTAGCCCTTGATTAGAGCAACGCTTACATGATTTCTCGCATAGGTTAGCTTGAAAGGGGATGATGAGAAGAGAGGTCATCCTAGAGACATTCTAGACGTAGACTCAACATTGACACATTCACTTGACTTAAACCTAATGCAAAAATGGTATGAACTTAAAATTGGGCAATAGTTAGACAACCTGTGAAGGAGGAGCCAAAGAAAAGGAGAGCCTTATGCAGAATAAGGTACAAAATACTTAGTACTGTATGCAATGTTATTGTGGATTCAGGGTCCATAGATGACATAATATTTGAAGATGCAGTGAAGAAGCTCAAACTTGATAAGATACCCCACACCAATCCCTACAAGGTGACATGGTTGAACAAAGGGCAAAGTGTCCTAATGAATGAACAAGCATGGGTAGAGTTCTCTACTGGTGGATATAATGATAAGTTGATTTGTAATGTCTTGTCTATGCATGCTTGCCATCTTCTATTCAAAAGACCATGGTAGTATGATAGAACTATCATTCATGATGGGAAGGAGAATACCATTTCTTTTAAGAAGGATGGTATAACTTTCAAGATACAATCACTGATGGGGGATGAAGAAGCACAAAAAACTCCTACTGTACTATTGAGCAATGACAAAGAGTTTGTAAACATTCTACAAGAAGGTGGTGAAGGATATTTTATCATGGTTCAACCTAAGGAGGAAGAGAAGACCATACCAAAACCTATACTAGAGGAGGTGCATAATTTGCTTGGTAAGTTTAAAGACATCATTAGTGATAGAGCACCTACAAAACTACCTCCTAAAAGGGCTACTAGTCATTAGATTAACTTCATCCTAGGAGCATCATTACCTAACAAGGCATCTTACAAACTCACTCCAAAGTAGAACCAAGAAGTGGCTAGACATGCAGGAGTTTCTAAACCATGGATTGATAAAGAAGAGCATTAGTCATTGTGCAATACCAGTAGTATTGGCCTCCAAGAAAGGTGGTAACTAGGGACTTTGTATAGATTCTAGGGCTATCAATATAATTACAATTAGATATAGGTTTCCCATACCTAGGATTGAAGATTTAATGGATTATATAGGAGGATCTAGGTATTTTACTAAGTTGAATTTAAAAAGTGGCTACCATTGGATTAGGATCCAAGAGGGAGAATGGAAGGCAACCTCAAAGACCACTGAGGAGTTGAATGAGTGGAGAGTTATGCCATTTGGGCTTACCAATGCCCCTAGCACATTCATGAGGTTAATGAATGAAGTGTTTAAGGACTACATTGGTAGGTTTGTAGTTGTATACCTAAATGACATACTCATATTTAGCAAGACCGAAGAGGAACATATGAAGCATTTGGAGATTGTACTCAAAAGGTTGCAGGAGGGGAAGTTGTCTATCAACTTGGAAAAGAGTAACTTCCTCAAGCAAGAATTGGTATACCTAGGGTTTGTGGTATCACAAGGTTCATTGAAGATGGACCCAAGCAAGGTGGGGGCTATCTTGAATTGGCCAACACCAACCACATGAATAGAGGTAAGAAGTTTTCATGGGTTAGCTCAATTTTATAGAAAGTTCATTAGAAATTTTAGTGGTATTTGTGCACCAATGTTGGACACTATTAAAGGTGGATTGAAGATAAAATTAAAGTGGACTCTTGAGGTAGGAAAAGCCTTTGAAAAGTTGAAACAAGAAGTAGCTACCCAACCTATCCTATTGTTGCCTACTTTTGACAAGTTATTCACATTGAAGTGTGATGCAAGTGGCATTGCTCTAGGGGGGGTATTGAGCCAAGAAGGTAGACCCATTGCTTTCTTCAGTGAGAAGCTTAATGAATCCAAGAAGAATTACTCTTCTTATGACTTGGATTTATATGCTTTGGTGAAGTCACTAGGAAAATGGAAATCGTATCTCCTACCTAAAGAATTTGTACTATTCACTGATAATCAGGCCCTTAGCTATATCTGTATATGAGAAATACGTTAGCAAGTAATACTAATCTATCAAAAGAACAAAGCATTAACTAGCATAAAAGACATAACATATATGAGAGACAAAGTGAAACCCTCAAATGAGAATATGAGCCATGGAATGGCTCTCCCAATGAGGATAGTCACTTTATTTAGGGATGAGCCTAATAGATTAGTTTGGGATGTATGCTCAAGCTTCAAACTAGCTTCAATGGAGATTTTTGGGATTTTTGGTGTGGATGCATGCAAAAGTATGGATTTGGCTTCAAAATGGCATTATAACTTTACTTGATGGATTGTGATTAAAATGGCTTGGGAGGGGATTCAATTTATAGGCTAAGGGTTTGAGGGATGGAGGGCTGAGATGGAAGGAAAGATGAAAGCTTAAGGAGGGCTAGGATGCACTCAAAAGGGAGCACATGGATTGTGCTTGTTTAGCACCAATCAGGGAGTGACACATGTCACAAGGTGAGTGGATGGAGGAAAGGGGAAGGATGAGTCAACAAAGGAGGCTCAGAGGATAATATCTTCATAAAGACCCTTAATTATGGCTTGTAAGAGCTTGTAAGAGTCTTTATGGCTTTTGTAAGAGCATTCATTGTTGGGTGGTTGGGATATTTTGGAGGGAGTTGAGATTGTTGACTTTCCTTGTCTTAAGAAAGTCTTAAGCTTTCTTTAGGGAATGTGACAACATTAGGGGGTGGATTAGGCTTGGGTTTAGGATTAGATTAGGGATGTTAGAGATTTGCAAGTGGATGGCATTCATGAGGGTGGGTGAGTTAGTGACTAAGCTTAGTTAGTATGGGTGGATGGGGTGGATTAGGCTAAAAAGAGGGTTTAGGAATAAGTTAAGGGTTATTAGATTTGAGGGTTTCATTTATCAAATAGGTTTATTTAATAAATGGAGATTTTGGAATTAGATAGAAGAATAGGATTTAATTGATAAATAATAGGTTATTTGATTTATCAATTAGGACTATAGATGATTAATTAAATTAATCAGCTAGGGGATGGCAAAGGATTAATTAAATAGGATTTTAATTAATGATGCCTTTAGAGATAGGATTACCAAAGCAATGTAATCAAATTTAGGTGTCTACAATATCAACACATACAAGAAGTTGAGTAATAGGCACTTGAAGTGGATGTAGCACTTACAAGCTTTCACATTCACTATCAAGCACAAGAAGGGACAATTGAACAAGGTCGAAGATGAGTTAAGTAGGATAATGTTGACAGTATAAGAGGTTCAATTGTAAAGCATTGGCATGGAAAGTTTCAAGGATCTCTACAAGGATGATGAAGATTTCTTTGAAGCCTATAAGGTATGTGATGATTTTCAAAATCATTTCCATAGTCAGTTCTCTAAATACACTCTACAAAGTGGCTTTTTTTTTAAGGGAATCAATTATGTGTTCCTCAAGGTTCAATAAGAGAGAACCTTATTCAAGAGAATAACAATGGTAGTCTTAGTGGTCATTTTAGTGTTAATAAAACTTTGGTGTTGGTTTATAGGTTCTAATATTTGCCCAAGTTTCCAAGAGATGTTAGAAGATATGTGGAGCAATGTGTGGTGTCCATGGAAGCAAAAGGAGGATCTAGTAATGCAGGGTTCTACCAACCCCTACCTATTCCTAACAAGCCATGGGAGTGCATTAGTATGGACTTTGTGGTAGGTCTTCCTAAGACTAAAACAAGGTTGGATAGTATTTATGTGGTCGTAGATAGGTTCAACAAGGTGAGTCATTTCATTCCTTGTAAGACTACTCATGATGCTAGCTACATTTCCCACTTCTTTTTCAAAGAGATTGTAAGATTCCATGGGTTCCCCCTGAGCATAGTCTTTGACAGAGATGTGAAGTTCATGAGTAATTTTTGGAAGACTCTATGGAGTAGGGTAGGAACTAATATATCATTTGGGTTAGTTTACCATCCTCAAATTGATCATCAAACTAAGGTGGTCAATTGAGCGTTAGGGAATCTTCTAAGATGCCTAACCAAGGAGTATGGATAGACATGAGATTTAATCATCCATCAAGTTGAATATGCCTACAATGATAGTGTGAATAGGATAACAAGGAGAAGTCCTTTTGAAATAGTATATGGTGCACCCGATAGGAGTTTGTGAACTTAGAGATCTAGAAGCTATGGAGTATAGAAGTGGCCATGCAAAATATTTCTCTTAGACCATGAAGGAGATACAAGAGAATGTGAAAAGAACCATAACAGAGGCTACTCAAAAATTGAAGACTAAGGTGGACATGTCAAGGAATCACTTAAACAAATCTAGACTTCAAAATGGGGTGCCAACTAAGTTGCAAATGAAGAGAGTGGGTCCATGCAAGGTGTTGGAAATGTATGGACATAATGCCTACAAGGTAGAGCTTCCCATAGATCTAAACATTTCACTAGTGTTCAATTTGGATGATCTAGTCAAATACAAGGGGCCATTGTTAGATGTAGGTCAGAATAATGGGGAGATATTGGAAGATGTTAGTAATGTAGCCCTACCTCCCAAAGTAAGCCAACAAGCTGAGAGGATCTTGGAATCAAGGGTCAAGAAGTCTACTAGGTACAAGATCTACATGGAAAACTTTATTCAATGGAAAGGACAATTAGAAGTTGATGCTACATGGGTTGAAGAAGAAAATTTCAAGAAGTTTCACATTGACATGGCACTAATTTCTTTTCATGTTCCTTGAAAGTTGTGGGAAGGGGGAGAATGGTGTAGGAGTACCTAAGGATTGCCTAGGAAATCCAAGTTTCATCTATTTTTTACTTTAAACGTGAGCCTTAGGTAATTTTTTATGTTGAAAATAAGGTCATTTTGACCATATATGGAGTACATTGGAGAATTTTTCTCATAAGTTCTTAGGGCCTTTCACTAGGTGCAATTAGAGGCTAAGAAGTTGTAAAGCCCTTTGGTTGGCACAAGACATGGTGATGATGTCATCATGAGTTCATTAAGGTCTAGGAAAAGTTAGGGTGTTATTTTGAGCATAGTTAAGTTTTATGGTGAATTTTGTGAGGATAGGAAGGTCATTTGACCAACTTAGTAAAAAGTTGTAAAAGTTGCATTATGCATCTTTGCAATTTTTAAAAGTTGCTTGAGAAATTTTTTGCAAAACAATTGAAAATCATTGGAAAGAAGTTCTAAGGATTACATAACCACCCCATCACCCTATATAAGGATTGAGAAGACCTATGAGTAGGTTTGGAAGTTCACTGTATGGAATGTGAGTTTTTGCAATAAGCATTTGAAGCATTTTTTAAGCAAGTTCTTGGTTTTTAATGATAGTAGGTTGTTAGTTGTGAAAGATCCATACAGTCACTTGTGAATATTTTCATTTTCATATTTTATTAATTCTATGTGTTGCTAGCTATGGTTTTTTATTAGATTCATTGTCTTTTGTGAATCATCTTGGTTCTATATTGTCACTTTGTTTGTCTAGGCAGTTCTTGAAGATGGAGCTCTAACTCACTACCCCATTGTTCAATCTATATGACCTCTTGGGGATAGTGAATAGACTCAATGTACTTCATTTTTATAGAATCAATGGCCCTCAAATGTAGAGCAACCATTTTTAAGGTCTTTCCCTAGGTGAGCTCGTGGTGAGTTCGACTAAGGAAGACCACACAGGAGTGTGCAATGCTTGTAGAGGAGGAAATATAGAGTCCTAATTTCTCTTGGATATTATAGAAGAAATATTTACCACCATCCAATAAAGGAGAGAGGGTCATATCGATTCCATAACAATCCCAAAATAAACTTGCTTGCTGAACTAGTCAGTTAAGCCTAAAAAGCTCTATTTTCACCTAATTTGGGTTAGGGTAATGGAGTGGAGAGTATGACTCCAAGACCCAAAAAATCTTTAAGGGTATGCCAAATGGACCAAGAAACCTAAATCAATTTTTAGGGTTACTTTGGAAGGCATAGGAGAAAAACTCTATTTTCTCACTATAGAAGACTTAATTGGGGCTCTTTGGCTGATTAGACCTATTTAGGAAGAAGTAAAAGATCGGATGGGAAAATAAACTTGGTGGGATGTAAAACATACCAAATTGGTTGAGTACAAGTGTCTTTCAATACCCCCATATCTCTAAAAGGCCTAGTTCAAGATTTGGGGGTTGTGAGCCCTATTATTTTCTTTAAGGGCTAGGGTGAAGGAGTGTGAATGCATCAAGTTGTAAATTGATAGAGTGATCTTTCTTTATAGTTGGGTTGGCTAGTGAGACCAAGGGATCCTTAGGCAAAGTAAGGTCATATAGGTGGCAAGTGGTGAGAAAGAAGCACCCTACAAGTCT